>VWZL01006199.1:559592-687147 GCA_013396915.1 Stercorarius parasiticus | reverse complement strand
CACAGTTTTCCCTCCTGGCTGTTTGGACATGGGAGCAATCTCCACACATATGACAATTTTGGAGGACGGCAATGGGGAAAGTGAGAAAGGTTGGTTTTGAGGCTGAAGGCACCAGGAAACGCCCGAGCCCCAGAGTTTGTGGGGTGATGTAAGCAGTTCGCAGAGAGCGTGAGAACAAGCCACAGTTTTCTGCGCTATAGGTACTGAGTCTGGGAGGCATTGCCTGCAGCAGGACAGCAGATAGATAAACTGGAGCTGGGCGGGAAGATGGGTCTGGCTGGTCGCAGGGGAAATGGAATTGTTTTGGCTAGTTTTGAGACTCCCAGAGCCAAAGCTGTAACCTGGAAGAAGAGCTGTGTCGCTGGCTGAAGAACCTTGTTTTAAATGGTGCTGTGCCCCTGAATTGACGTGAGGGCTTTGTCCCACTGCACGTCTGCACCCAACTGGCCAGAAAGGCCAAAAAACCCTTCAGGGAAGGGNCAAATGCTCTCTCAGAAGTGGCTGGTCTGTGACCCAGGCAGGGGGCAGGATGTTTTGCCATCCATGTGGGCCTGTCTGGGGTGATGGTGGGCTGCTCTTGCGCTGAATGCTGCTTCTGCACCAGGAATGCTCATCCAGGGGACTCCGTGTGACACCCCCACCTCCCCGTGTCCCTCCCTCTGCCAAACTTCTGTCAAGTCTTGCTGGAGAGGGGCACCAGAAGCCTCCCTCCACAGGGGCGCAGGAAGACATCAGCTGTCCTGCTGGGACCCAGGGGGATGGAGTCTGCCTGGAGCAGATGCTCAGCCTCTGATGAATGTGACGGTGAGAAGCCAAATCCTGGCTTGTGCCCAGTCCTGTGCTGGGAAGTGAGGTTCAGCAAGTCACACCCTGTGCTCTGCCGTTGCTCTGTGTGTGTGTGGCTTCAGAGACTCTTGTGTTTGCGTAAGCTCTGCTCTCACAGATGCTGTACTTAGTGCTTGTGGCTGGAGGGGTCTTCTGGGTGCCTAGTCTGATAATTAATCTTAGCAGGGCATCCTTGCTGATTAGAGAAAGACAAGAATAGGACTGAGCAGTGTTGCATCTTCCCCTTCTGCCTCGCTCTGGGGAGACCCCCCTGCAGTGCTGCCTCCAGCTCTGGGGCACCAACAGCAGAAGGACACGGAGCTGTTGGAGCAGGGCCAGAGGAGGCCCCGGAGATGCTGGGAGGGCTGGAGCCCCTCTGCTGTGAGGACAGGCTGAGAGAGCTGGCAGGGTTCAGCCTGGAGAAGAGAAGGCTCCGGGGAGACCTTCCAGCCCCTTCCAGTCCCTAAAGGGGCTCCAGGAAAGCTGGGGAGGGACTCTGGAGCAGGGAGGGGAGCCATGGGACAAGGGGGAAGGGTTTTAAACTGAAAGAGGGGAGATTTCGATTGGATATTGGGAGGAAATTCTTTGCTGTGAGGGTGGTGAGCCCCTGGCCCAGGTTGCCCAGAGAAGCTGTGGCTGCCCCATCCCTGGAGGGGTTCAAGGCCAGGTTGGACGGGGCTTGGAGCGACCTGGGCTGGTGGGAGGTGTCCCTGCCCAGGGCAGGGAGGTGGAATGAGATGGTCTTTAAGGTCCCTTCCAACCCCAACCATTCTATGATTCCTGGCTTTTTCCGGGATCAGTTGCTGCTTCCTAGTGTTGAAGCAAACATATTGTAGTGTTCCTCTAGGGATGGAGCCCTTGAGCAGCTGGCAGCCCCTCTGTGACGCAGCAGTGACCTGCCTTGGTCTGCGTTGGCTTTTCAGTTTGGGTGCTCCAGCAGCAGCGGTGAGTCGGAGCGCTCAGCGAGGCGCCCTGTGGGACATCCCCAGCGTGCCCTTGCTCTGGGGAAACATGCAGAGCCCCTTAGGAGACCCCATGCATGCTGCAGGAGCACCGAGGACTTGATATAGTCTTTTTAAAAATGAAAAATAAAATAAAAAAAAAAACACCAACAAAAAAAACCCAAACAGCCCTGGATATCGTGAGTTGGAAACCTGAACAGAAACTACTAGAATGGAACATAATCCTTTCAAATGGTCTGAAAGGTTGGGTTTTAGAGGCAAATGTGGTTTAACAGCGCTACCTGGTGGAAGCACTTCAGCAAAAGCTATTTTAATGCCTAGGGTTTTACCGGTCCTTAGACACTGTAAAGATTAAACCTGTCCTTTTCCCCCCTCCTCTCCCCTCCCCAATCTGTTTGTGTGTAAATCTCGGCCACAAGGGTGCGACCCTGGATAGGTTGTTTTCCTATTTATTTTTTTTTCTTTCTTAAAAGGGTGGAAGGAGAAATAAGGGTGTGCAGCTGAGAGATGCTCTCAGCATTGCTCGTACACAGAGAGTCCTCTCTTGATGTGTGATAACATGCTCAGCTGGTAATTTCTGTGCTCGCTGTGATCCTGAGTGTGTTACCGAAGGTGGTGCCCTTGCTGGCTGGGGAGGCTCAGCACCGTGTCTGAAGGGTTTGGGCCAAACCATGCGGGGAGGTGGTATGTCCGTTCTTGGGGGGCTGCTCCTTCAGGCACCAGGTTCGGATCTCTGCTACTCCCTCACCCACCAGACCTGAATCTTTTGGGATAGTCGATAACAATTGTGCTTTTGACAGTTGATGTACTGTGCAGAATATCTGTTGAGCTGCCGCAAACACGTCAGGTAAGATGTGAATTTGTCTCCTGGCCTCCAGAAGAGTTGGGACTTGTGTTTGCAAAGTCATCCTAGCTGTATTCTGCCTTTGGCCTCAAGGACAACTTCAGTCTTAGTGGCATTAACAGACCAGGCACGTACAAGCCAGGGTGAAGAGTGACCGTGGAGTGTGTGTGTGGCCATATGGAGGTGTGTGAAAGCTCGGCGGATTCTTCTGCATGTGGCAACACTCTCTGAGCACGCTCAGCAGAGGAACAGCTCACCGCCCGTAGGAGAGGCATTGCTTGTGCCGAGGTGGTGCTTGGGGTGCATGGAGGATTGGCAAGGTACCCCTGGAACAGCGGGAATTCCTGTTGCCAGATGGATGCTGATGGGCAGAGAAGGGGTGGGTGCTGGTGGGACCTGCCTTGCGAGGACATGTGCGTGTAGCTGGAGAGGCTGAACGTGCTGAGAAGCAGAGCTGGACCGCAAAGTGAGGATGTGGGAGTGGGTGAGGCACGGATTTCAAAAGGTGGATCTCAGTACCCGGCAGCTACTTTGTGCCCACGCTCAAGGCTGTGTCCCTGCCGGGGAGGGCAGCAGCAGCCACCAGGGCCCCGGGGGCAGAGAGAGAGCGGGGATGGCCCGTCCTCCACGGAGAGAGGACTGTGAGGTTGGCTTTATTACTGGCAGCAGCTCTGAAGAGTGTTAACATTTACTAGTTGAAAAATACGTATAAAATTAGCTTGCTTTAATTATCTTTTTGCTATTAATTAACTACGAACAGCATTACTGTGGTGCCTAGAATCCCTCCTGGCCAGCTCCGACGGCCAAGGTGGCCTCTGCCATCTGTTAGTCCGAACTAAATCTGCCCTGTGCCTTCTGTGCAAGTGCCAAACCATTCCTCCTTGTGCTGTCATGCTGGGGGAGAGGAAAGGGAGACTAAAAAAGCCCAGGCTGGTTTATTTTTTGTGGCCACAGGTGTAACCCAACAGACAAGCAGTGGGGTTCACAGTGAGCAATTTTGCCGTAGCCTTGGCATATGAATACAAAGTCACCTCCTCCGTTGTCTTTGGAGATACCTGCCAGCATCCCTCCAAAGCATGGCTCTAACCTGGCTCTTCCCAGTTCTTTTAAATATACTGTTAATTAATGAGGCAGAGGCAAAAATACACACAAACACAAGGGAATAGTTTTTAACCTGGATTGATTAATGCTGTCAAGTTGTACATCTGAGTGTGAGCTCAGTGGGACTGTTGCTTTTAATACCACAAGACACCTCAGTCTGGATTGTTGCATTACAGTACAAATAAAAAACAGAAACAAAACCACATCTGCATCATACAAGGTGAGAAGAATATGAGAATTCTAAATATTTACAGAGAAGGGCAAGTGGGGAAACCACAAAAAATATTTACATAAAAATACATGAGCTTGTCGGCATATACATTTTACACCAGTTCACAAAAAAAGACACTATATAAATTAAAGTGAAGGGAACTCCAAAGAACTCCAAGACTTTCTGGGATGTTTCTCTCATGCGGCTCAGGGAAAGAAAAAATCAAGTCTTCTACAGCAGGAAAATGAACTGCAAAACAACCCTTTTCTCCCGCCCACCCTCCCCCCAACCGGACAAGGCGAGACTCTGCGCACAAAGGTTCGAGGCCAGAGGTTTGTTCGGACCAGACCATGCCTTTCAGCAGCGGATAGCAGGAGGCTCTGGGAAAAGAGTTGCGTGCCTAAGCTGCCTTTAACAAAAGTAAAACAACTTCTCATCCAGATTTCCCAACACGTAACACATCACTTCAGTCGGTGCCCTGTCGACGTACTGGTGAACGGCAGAGCACGCACGAGGTTCTGTCCCTTTCTGGTGTTAAAGAGGAACAGTAGGTTTTTAGGTTTTCAAGGTGGTTTTGGTTTTGGGTAGCGACTTACTACCACTGTGCAATCCTTACTGACCCCCCTTCAACTGATGAGCGTAAAGCGAGGAGCTCTGGAAAGACATAGGCACAAAGTTGTGGGTGTTTTGTGATGTATGCATATAGATTTCACCTGATAAGACTCTTGAAAAATCAGAAATTAATGCTTTACTTAAGACTTCACAGGGGCTAGGTCCTCCTTACTCACCGGACATCTGCACTCCCCCCACGCCAAGGAAGGTCCCCTACAGGTCGCACACTCCGCTCCGAAGTGGAGGTGGGAATCCAGCGTTGGATACACTACTGGACCCGACTCTCGCATGCACTAGGGAGAAACTCGGCCAAAAACTTAGGAAGTGGCAATTTAAGACGCAGATAGCTTGTGGCAAGCATAAAGGAATTATTTAAGAACATAGCTGCTTCTCTCCTTGCTGGAGATAAGGTTAGGCAAGAAATTACTTCATCTGAGCAGAACCAGACTTGCAGTATTATTTGCATTGCTGACCCCTTGCCCTCTCCCATTTCTCTGCTAGGACTGAGCTACCGACTTACCTCCATATCCTCCTCCTTCCTTAGCCAGCTGGGAGAACCTCCCCTACTTGCTCTGACCCCCAGTGCCCTTCTTAATCTTGGCCATGATTTTTTGGAAAGGTATAGCTGGATGTTTGGACTTTATCGTGACTCAATGAGGATGCGAAACTCTAAGGACCATCAGATCAAGCACAGTGCAAGAGCAGAACTGCATAGTTCACTATATGGCTTTGCGTGGGTGGGTGAGGGATGACCACTGAGCCCCACTGGGTGTCTGCCCCATGGGCAGTACCAACACCAAAAGGTGCTCATCTGTATTATCGTCTGGGAAAAGCTGGTGCCTTAACCTTGCTTTTTTTTTTTAATTTTTTTTTTTTTTTTGTACTTGTGGCTCAACACTGGTGTCCAGAAGTTAGTTTGGGTTCTCTGAGAGCTTCCAGCCCTTGAAGCGTGTGCAGGGAGCTGGGAGGATGCTGGCTATTAAGTCTCCTGCTGCGTATCCGTTTTTAATGGAGACTTTCTTGTTCTCAAGGGGAAGGCTGTTCGTGTACAGGTGTGCACTTCTAGAAGCTCCTTTTGAAAGGTGCTGAAAGCTTTTCTTTACCATGGGATGAGAGGGCGCTTCGCACCTGGCACTTCATCCAAGGTGGTGAGCTGAGGGGCCCGGGTTCGGGCAGGACTAGCATGAGATAAATCCAGGGATGGCACTTGATCTCTGGAGGGAGACAGTGGCTTTGAGCAGGAAAATCCAGAGAGGCATTTACAATTAGCAGGAGCTGGGCACAGCCCCCTCATAGTAGAAGGATAGTCCTGGTTAACGTAAGGCCAAAAAGGAGGTGAGGAGAGTTGCTGCGGGGGGCAGGAATGGGGAGTTAAGGCTTTCATGGAGAGCGAGGTCTGACCTACAGCTCTCGTTACCTGAATCCCAAATAGCCTGAACCAAATGCACTGTCCCTGCTTCCCCTGGAGTCCTCGGTAGGTAACTGGCAGCTGTGGGGAGACTGTGCTACAACGGTTGAGGTCCCAACACAACACACGCCTCTACTGAGAGAGCACAAACTTCAGCTGGGCTCCCTGGAGCTTGCACTCAGGAATCCAGCCAGGTCAGCCTGCCCTGGGAGTTGGCAATGGAGACAGGGTGGCCTCACCTAATGGCCCCCTCCTACGGAGTTTTGTTAGTTTTCCTTAAAAGAAAACATCACAAAAAACCCACCCCTCTACCTGGTGATTGCTCCCAAGGTGACTGCGGTAACCTCATCATGGTGCTGCTTTTTGCCCTGACAGATTTACTTCCATAACACGTTAAGAACAACTCTTCTAAACAAAATGCTTAAAATGACAGCATTGCACACTAAAATAGGACCATAAGGTAGCGTTACTGAAACAGCCCCAGACAAGGCTACCAGATTAAAAGAAGCAAACAGCTACAGACTAGTTAGCTACTAGAAGCAGGTTTTCCTTATGATTTAAAAGCCCCAGAATAACCATGAAACTTTTGTTCAAAAAAAACAAGTTCCCTTTAACTTTCACAGCTGTGTGCTAACTGCAGGACCTCCAGGTTTTTAGTAAAACGTTAGAGATTCAAAACGGCTCGAGAGGTTCTTCAACCACAAGGAACAGGAACGGCCTTGGAATTTATCCATGAACATTTAAAAATCCCTAAATCTCAAGTATTGCTTGCCTAATGAAATGGATGTGCTTTATTTATAAGGTGGGGTCGTAGTGAGTCCTGGGAAGTCTGAGAGGCCGCCCATGAGGTGCTGCTTGGCTTCTTTCACAATATGGAAAGCTTTTAAATACCTAGGATGACGTTATTAGCGTTATCACAGAGTGCACTGGCCTTCTGTCCCTACTGCTAACGGAATACTGTAGGAGCTACGCTGGCGGTACGGGAGGCAATGCTATTTCACTGCGCACAGACAGCACGTAACTACTTTGCGCGTGCCACAGCTTCCCAGGGGTCCCCTTGCCACCACACCACTTCAAGGTCACAGAAAGCTGTGTCCCATAGCCCTTCAGTTTAAGGTCCATAGGAGCATTCCCTGATGGAAGAGCTGCAGGATCTGGCCCAGGGCAAATAGCTGGTCATGCAGATAACTCGGCACTTACACAGTCACTCCCAGCTAGTAAGTTGGGCTCCAATTTACAAGCTGGACATAATGCTATAGAGATTTTTTTTTTTTTTTAATTTTTATAGTATTTTTTTTGTAGCGAGATGATACTGTCTGGCCAGCCACAACATGGTATTAAATCATCTGGACTGTAGATAGCCAGGCAGTAAAGAGGAACTGGCATGAAATGGGTGTGCTGGTCCCAACTCTGTGTATGGTATCGTGTATTTTTCTAGGCTTTTTAAAATTTCTTTTGGTATGAGAAACGCAAACCTGCCCTACTTGGCTTCCATAGCTGGCCTCTGCTTACAATAGAGAAATTGAAAGTAATTTGATTTCTTGTAATCAGAAGCAACTTGTTAAGCAAGCAATTGAGAAAGTGCGTTGCATTTTGAACTTGCTTCAGAGCCCATTCCACTGGCTCGAAGTCACAAGAGGCTCCCACCCACTTTGAAGCGACTGCAGTGGATCCACTGCCCCTAAGCAGCAATTTTCAAGGGAGATTTATCAAGAAGAAAATACTTGGGAAGTCTTAGCCCCCCGCCCGCCTTTTAGCCCCGCTCTTGTTGCGTAAGCTCTGAGGGGGCAGAACAGTGGTTCTCCCAAGGCATGTCGTGGAGACCCTTTCTTGAAAGCCAGCGGTGGGGAGGGCGACTTGCTGCAGAGGGGGCTAGTGGGGGGAACAGCCGCATGCACAGTCCGTCATGCACAGGACCATGGCGGTGGGGAAGTGGTGGGAACTGCCCATGGCAAATCGTGGGAAGGAAAAACTTCTCCTTCCCTCCCTGCCCCAACAGCATCTCTTTCAGCTCTGCCTGGCCTCTCTGGCAACATCTGTGTGCCAACAGCCTGCCCGGTCATTCCAGTTGTCTCAAAACTACATGAAAAAGCTCTATCTTTACTACATAAAAACAGTGAGTGGTGGGCTGGTAGGGGTGGGTTTGCTTTGCTCATTGGGGCAGGGTTGCGGGTGGCTTTTTTGTGGGTTTTTTTTTTTTCCGTCACTGAAAAAATAAAACAGTCCACTGTCCAGCAGAGGCTGCTTAGACTCTATCCCTCCTTCCCCCCCCACCAGCTCACTCGACATGGACCTCTGTTTCAGGCCTCTGCAAGCACAGCTCCGTCGGGAGGAAGGCTCCCTGCCCGAGGGCTGTGGCATAAGTTCTACTGTGCACGTGGGTAAAACTGGGGGGCACAAACCCCCCTCCTCCAACATAGCCCCCTCTTTGGTGCTGAGGCATGGTATGGTAATCCTCCAAATTATCATACTGGGACACCACAGTCATAGTGCTTTGGCGTTTCCCAAGGGTTTGGTATGGGTACAGGAGGGCAGAGTCCCTCTCCATGGGCTCGGGGTGCTGCATTCTGAGGCTGTGGCTCCGTTCAGGCTTGGGCGGGGGCGCCATGGGAGAGGCAGCATGTTCCTCGTCTTTATAGCAGTCTCTGGAGTGTTTCTCCATGGATGTGGTCGGCCTGGCTCGAGACCTCTCCAAATCCGGCCTGTCCTCTGCCAATCTCACCTCCTTGTGGTTCAGCCTCAGGGTCTCCTGGTTTGACGGGATGTACTTCCCCCCCGAGTGCTGGTAAGCGATTGGCTCGGAGGGCTCTGGGCCACCTTTGGGCCTGTAGTCGGGATAAGGGGGCCCGTTTTTGGATTCGGAAGGCTGCCTATGGCTTGCTTCCTGCTGCAAGTGCGTCCTGTGTTCGTTTGTGCTGCAGCCCGGGTCATGCAGCTTCCTGCTGCGGATGCTGCTCTGCTTCTGGGGAAGGGAGGGCTTCTCCGACTGCCCATTCCCGTAAGCTCCGTGGTAGTGGGCTCTCTCCAGCTCTGGCTCAGGGTGCTGCATGTAGTAACGTTCCTCCCCCTCGGGCGTAGCTGCTTTGGCTGGGTACCTCCCCTCCTTCCCTTCCGCCACGGTGAGGAGGCCAGTTTTCCCAGGATCCGATTTGCTGCGCAAGTGAATCACATCCAGTCCTCCCAGTTCCTCCTGCAGCAGCGGGGCCACGTTGTCATACTGGGACATCACTGGCCCTTTCACTTTCTGGCGCGTGCGGCTCTCCCTGCGAATAGACTGCATGCGGTACTTCTCCATGTCCTCCAGGTCCCACGACATGTACATGTGCTTGATGTCTGGGGCAGGAGGCACGTCTCTGCTGATGAAGCTGTGCTCTTTGCCAGCCAGGTGGCCGATGAGGCCACCCCGAGGGTAAGCGGACAAGCTGGGATAGCGGTACAGGCCTTTGCTTTGCAGTCGGGAGGCATACGAGGCGAAGTCTCGGCTGGGCAGGGGCTGGAAAGGCCTGACCCGCACTGTGCTGTAGGGGTCCAGGTCGTAAAAGCTCCCGTCTGCAGCGGTGTAATAAGAGGATCCAGAAGAGCTGGAATAGGGACTGTACCGGTAATGTACCCGCCCGTTCTCAAAGTAAGGCTGCAGCTGGGTGACATGGTAGTCGGAGTGGGGCTGATATGGCTTGTACTGATAGAGGGGCCGCGGGCAGTACACCGGCTCGTCGTCCGGGGGCACCTCAGTCCTTGAGATGGGGACGGAGCGGATGGCGGAGGCAGCAGGGGTAGGTACATGCAGTGACTGAACCCTGCGGATGGTGGGGTAGGGGGGAGTGTCCTCAGCGTAGCTGGCGTTACGCAGGCCCGTTGGGCTCACGGAGGACACGAACTCTGTCCGGCTGCGAGGCTTGGAGTGCAGAGCTGAGGTGCTCTTCCCTTGGTTCGTGTAGGTGTTGTAGCGAGTGCCTGCAGAAGTGGGGGTCTCCGATCGAGGGGGGTAGGCCTGGTGCTGGTCGGGCTTGCTGTGGTAGGAGATGTGAGGAGGGACACTCTCGGGCCTGTACTGATGGACGGAAGCCGGCTTGTGGTGCAGGTAGCTGTCTGGTCCAGAGGGCTCGGGGATGCTCTCTGGCTTGGGATGTGGCACGTAGACGGACTGCAGGGAAGCATGCTTGGGTGGGGGGGGCGGTGGTGGTGGCAGCAGAGCTTCCTCCACAGAGGCGGCCAGCATAGAGGAAGACAGGAAGGCGTGATAATTGGAGTTGTTGATGGCGTCCGTGTTGTTCGAGTGCATGGCGGCAGCAATTTTGCTTTCCAGCGTTCTCACAGGCGGGACGGGGGGTGTAAAGCTATAGGAGGAGTGAGTGGGGATGGACTCGGAGCGCAGGTGCAGTGGGGGAGCCCTCGTAGTCTCCCGAGGCTTTTCCAAATGGCTCTGGTGGCCTGTGGGTGCAGAGGAGGAGCAGCGGGTGGCAGAACTGCTTTCTGGGACAAAACCAGGCATGGGCTCAGGTGGCTTTTCAGGTGCAGTTGCACCCCATACCTAGAGGAAAGAGACCAGCAGAAGTTAGAGGCAAGCATCTTCCCCTCCCAAATCTGCAGTTAAAATATCACAGATGCTTGTACAGATTAGTTCAATGTGAGTTTTTTCTGTGCCTGGTTTCTGTTTGCTGTGGAAGAGAAGATGTGTAGGGCAGTGTGGTGCCTCTGGGAGATTTCGGGACCCGGTACAAATGGCAGCTGAGGGGTTTGTGAGGGCTCTCTCTGCAAATGCCAAACTGGAGAAAGGGGAGGAGGTGGCTGCCCCTTAATAGCAACAGGCTAAAACTTGTACGCAGTTGCTGCGGCGTTTTGTTAGGTGGTCTGCTTATAAATGTACTTGTCTTAATGGAAATGCACGTGGATTTAAACTCCTCATGCCCTGCTGAGCAGATCGAGGAGTGTAACCCAGCAGAAATCCTCCCTTAAAATGTGGCTACGGTGCTTAAGACAGGCTGCAGGCAGTTTGGATTTCTGAGCGAGTGCTTCCATCTCTAACCACATCAGGAATCTGACCTGCTTCGTTAAAGAGGATGTTGGAAGGGGACACTGTCAGCCTCACTGAAGGGAGGATGCAAAAATTCCTAATTGTCTCTGAGCACTTCTAAACTAGCATTCCTGTAGCACCCCAGTGGACACTTTTTTCCTTAAAACCAAGGACAGCAGGTGTATTGGGATGTTCCCTTAGGAAATTCCATGCTGCTTTCCTGTAAGGCTGTGTCTGTGTCTCACACGTGTTGTTTCCAGTAACCTGTGAATCCCCTGCCTCTTGCCATTTGGATTTGGACCGAGTATCCCAGAGCTCAGCCTCCCATAATTATGGATTATCTGGGCACGGACACCACGCTTCTGAGCAGGTGTGAGGCTGGGGGGACGCATCCACATCCACGTACCTGGTTGGAACCGCTGGATGCTTTGGCGGAGGCCGCTGGCACTTGTCCCATGGCTGACTGGTGATCTGGCCGGGGTGACGGGGCGGGCTGGCTAGCCGTCAGTGTGCGTGGTGCAGCTGGACCGGTGACGTCTGCCTGAGTGGTGGCCGGCCCTGCTGGCCCGCGGTTAGGCTCGCCTACTGTTGTCTGGATGGTTGTTAAATACGGCATGGAAGCCGGGGTGCTTTTCTCCCCGGCAGTTAGGACAGGAGGAGACTGAAGTTTGTCATCAGCTGTGCAGATAGGAAGGTGGTGCTTGTCCCCGGACATGCATGCACGGAGGTGGGGCTTATCTACAGAGAGGTCTGTGGAGGGTGGCTCCCAGTCAGGCAGTGCACCTGGAGTGTGGTGGGGTGTGTGCTCCCAGTCCCCAGCGTGGGAGGGCAAGTGATCTTTGTCCCCCGCTTTACCAGGATGGAAGCTGGGCTGCTCCTGCTCTCCATCTCTGCTACCAGGCATGTCCCCAGGCATGCCAGTGTGGAGAGGTGGGGGGTCTCGGTTTCCAGGTGCACCTGGTGGGTGGTTCTGCTCCCCGGGTGTGCTGCTACCTTGGAAATCCTGCTCTACTGGTGCACCAGTCTGGAAGTGAAGGCGGTTCTCGGGCAGACTGGTATACAGGTGGAGCTTGTCTGGAGCACCAGCAGAGAGATGGAGCTTTTCTAGAGCTGTGCCAGCTTCAGTCTCTCCGTAATTTGTGCTTTCAGAATGAGCATCTCCTGGCCTTTTCTGAGACTGAGCGGATGCTTGCTGTGCGGACTCGGCTAACGCTAGGGCTAGCATGCGCGCTGCATTTTTCGGAGGAGGAGGAGGGATAAGAGACACAGAACTGACGGGAACAGGATCCTGGGGGGAGTCGAGGGCAACTGCTCCTAATGGGGGAAAATTGAGAGAGAGAGTGACTTTATGTTACCCAATAAGGAGAGTGACCTAACCTTAATGACCTTTATAAAAAAATAGATGCTCTCCACACTTTCACAGTGGCAATTCCTTCTGATGTGAAACACTATCTTCTGTCTCACATGCAAACGCTGCTCAATAGCACAGCAGTTCATCACAAAAAGGAAAAAAAAAACACAAGAGAGTGTCTAAAAGCTTCCTCTTGCATTTCTAGAGAGGTAGGAAGTAGGTAGCAGAGAATGAGATACCCTTACACAATTTTGATCATAAGGTTTTAGGTGAAAAGGTCCCTTCTTCGAGTGTTGGCAGATTTTTAATTTAAAAAAGAAAAGTCTTAGATGATCTATTGGCTGAAATGATTTAGAAGGACATGCTATAGATTTTCACACATGACAGGATGGGGGGTGGGGGGAAAGCGGTATACAAAGTATTATGGAAAGTTATCTGAGATTCGTGTGGTGTAGGGAGAAGGCAGAGGTTAAGACCTTACTGATCTGCACAGCCCTGCAAGACACTTGTGATCAGAACTGACGGGCAATCCCCTCTCCTAAAAGGCACGCAGAGGAGGACGGTTGGGAGAGCAGGTCCCCTTTGGAACTTAAAGAAAGAATGGAGGAAAATGCACTGTACCTGGCTGTGTGTGTCCAGTGGGTACAGTCTTATTCTGACTGCTTGACATTGGTCTCTCCCCTTCTTCTGGCAACTCGGGCTTGCCAGCAGCCACTAGCTGGGCATGCTGTAGCTCTTGGTGGGCTCCTTCCCCTGCTCCTGTGTCACTGTTTTTCAGGGGCAAGGACATCTGGGTTGGGGACCTGTTTGTGATATCAGTGATGCCAATCCCTTTGCTCCAGCTGGAAGCAGAGGAGTTTCTGGATGTGGTGGGCACTCCTCCCATCACTTCGGACATGCGGCTGGGCAGCACGAAGGAGACAGGTTCTGATGTAGTCAGTGGCGGAGATTTGATGGGCTTTCGCCCCAGCTTGGGGGAGAAGGCATGGGGTTTGCAGGCCTTCTCTTCGGTGGGGCTCAGGTCCAGAGTAAAGAAGGGACTCATCTTCTCTTGGAAAGGGGAGACTGGCTCAGAGCTCGTGGCACTGCCTGGTGTCTGGGACTGGCTGCCTGATTCTAAATCCTTCTTTAGTAGGCTCGGCTTCTCCTGGTTTATGCCAATGGACTCCAGCAGGGAGGTGCTGCTCTCCAGGCACTCGGACTCTGCTTGGGGCGGGCTGCACTGAAAAGACATTGGGTCAAAGTCCAGGCTGGCGACTCCGATATCGGGTGGGCTCAGGTCGACGTCTTCAGCAGATCGAGGAGAAATGAGGGCAGGAACGTGGATGAGCCCCTCGTCCCCATCGCTGTCATCGTGGGGAAGGTTGTCGTAAGAATTGCAGCGATTCATGTTTCCTAAGAGCTCTCCGTTGAAGGAAGCAGACAGTGCATCACTACTGGACCTGGGTCTTCTGGGTCGAAACAGTTTAGATTCACCTAGGAACGAGTAGATACATACGGATTAGTGTCAAAATCTTATTGTCCAGGAGGTGATGGTTTGGTCTTGTTTTTAAAGTAGTCCTAAGGCGGTGTGAGAGGCGCTCACCTGGTGAACTCTAAACACAAAAGTAATGTAGCTAGCAGGAACTGGTAATTACATTTGCTCAAATTCTTTTACAGCAGTTGTCAGGTCTGATCTAGTCTGAAACTAAGCTGCGTGCAAAAGCAAAACTAGTTAAAGTGTGCTGTGGACCTAAGGCTTTCTCAGAAAGCATTTTCCTTCCTGATGCTGACTTTTCCACCTTAGAATAGGAAAGGGGGATGGCAAGGAATGAAGGTGAGGGGTGCTAGCTATAGACCAGTGAGAGGTTTGCTTTTTCACCTTAGAAGGAAAACAAAGACCTGAAGAGCACTTCTCTGTGACACCCATCTGTGTTGGGCAACAGTAAGCTGCTTCATTAATTAGCAAGCCCAGCTTTTATTGGAGGTGTGGAAAATGAACTCTGTTGAATATCCGCAGTCAGTAACGTCAAACGGCCTTTTTTAACCCACACACATTAGAAAAGCAGGTACACTCCTTGCTTACCATCAACAGCATGCAGAGAGGTAAGCGATTCTTCGCTTTTAGCTGAGCGAAGAGTCCCGCTGTCTCCTCGTCCACCTAAGGAAACGCAACCGAGACAGTGAGAAGCTGAATTATAGAAGTGGTTTATATTTGGCTATGTAACAGAAGCAGGAAAAAACAAATGTGTTAGTAGCACCAATACTGCTGTCCTGAGAGTAACAGTTGTGCTATTTTGTTTTGGAGTTGGGTTTTTTGGTTGTTTTTTTGTTTTTACTCCAAAGCCCTTAAAGAAAAACTTTATCCTGTTCCACTGTTAATATGCTTTGCTGTCTGAGACAGATGGAGCCTGTTTTGCAGGGGAGACTGGCCTGTGGAGGTGCCTTTCAATCACTGACTCTATACTACTGGGCAAGAGGCAATTACGAGAGCGCGAATCGATTTTTGATACTCATTTTACAGACTGGGGAAAAATAACCTACCAAAATGGTAACTGCCACAGATGATACATTGCGAAACAACTCCCCACATCATCCCACTACAGACTCTGTCTGGATGTACCTGTGAAAATTGCTTTGGTCCTGCCAGCAAACAAAACCCCTTAAAAATGGGGAAGAAAGTAACATTTACACAGCTTGTTTTATGAGCACCAAACAAGTACAACTTCAGTACCCCAAGGAGACAGTCTTAAAGGACACTTATCCCATGTGTTTATTGTACTGGAGACTGAGGGTTATAATTTGAAAATGGCAGCAGGGAGAAGACAGGATAAAAGTCCTCACTGGGCCATGTTTAGGGATTTGTGGTGGGTTTTACCACAAAAACATATTGTTGCTATTTTTAAATTTGGGAAGAGACAGTAAACTATATACGGAAAGGGCTGAAAATTCAGAGTCTATGTACGTTGGATGCAGCTACAAAGGGTTGTTGGATGCCTTCTCTTGTTACACTGGTCTAGCTTTTGGGGTGAATGTGTTTGTGGAAAAGCACCTTTACCTAGTTTACTTGTGTGTCTTTTAAGAGCAGCAAAGGGAGCCAGAACTGTATTCTTATTTCATAATAAGAGCATCAGAAGGAATTATTCTGAGACTAATTATAGTGGTTTTGTCTTTCAAAAGTGACTCTGAGAAAAGCATTAGAGGCGTGTGCTCCAGCAGGCTGGGCTCTTGAGCTAACCCGAGATCCATTTGGGAAAGACAGCAGCTAACTGAAGGTGCTGTGTGTGGCTTGAACGCTAGAAGGAGATGGAAGCACACTGTAAATATGAATTCTGCTTTGCTGAAAACCTGGCTCTTTGGGAGCTGGATTTGCGCCCTTACCTGCCAGGGCTATGGCTTTCATTTCTGAGGGCTCGCTGGGATTGCGCTGGAGTTTGCGTTTGGACACAGATGATGATTTTCCCAGGTTGAAGAAGGAACGCCAACTGCCAACTGGCGACTTCTTCATCTTGCTGGGCGGTCTTTTTCTGGAGTGAGAAAATAGAGCAAGTTGTCGGAGGGGGAAGCTGCAGTTAGTTCCTGCTACTGGCTGGTTGTTATTAGCACTATCTGGTTTATGCTGAAACAAAGCTTAGAAACTCGGTGTCTTTTAAATGGCTGAGGATGTTTTCATTCTTGCTGGGTCAATTCCACCAAACTCCGCAAAGCAGGTGAGGGAACGCTCCGCACTTGTACAGTACAGCAGCTAAGGGGATGGCTTTTATTTAGCTGGCAGATGCACCAGTTCTCTCAGCAACTGTGCAGCCATAAAAGGTATTCAAAAGCATCTCTCGCCTATGCTGTGAAATCACATTTGCCTCCTCCCACTGCCTTGTTTGATTTCTAGTGTCGTCAAGCCTGTCCAACTGCTCCACTTTGAGAGGAGTCTGGATTTGTTACAGGCAATTAATTAGTCCTGAAATCTGGAAAACCCCAGTGTTTCCAGGTGTTCACCCTGTTTACGTTTCTGTGCGCATGACTAGTATGGGCATCTATATACATTGCATGCAACACGGCTTTATACATTTAATGGTAAGCCTGCTAAAAAGGAGGGACCAGCACAGAAGTTGCATGGCAAAACCAAGCGCACCAGTCAATTGCTGTGAGCTGAATCCTCACAGAGTCCAAAGCAGGTGGAAAAATGGCTACAAGACTTGATGTATGGCTAGTGTAAGTCAGTATTGGCAAGTTTTTGCTGTTATCAAAAAACGCCCAGTTATGACACATGCTGGAAAGGAAACTCATCCCTACCTTTCGGATGGAAAGTCTATGACTGTGTGGAATTTCCCCTGTAAAGCTGCAGGGCCTTCTCCCACTTCTATGTATTTGCTGTCTGCCACGATGGGGGAGTTGATCTGGGCTTGCGTCCGGGCCTGTGCCTCCTCCAGCGTCAGTAGCTTTGTGGAAGGCGAGGACACCAACAGAGACTTGGGCCGTGATAACGAACTGTGCCCTAGGAGGGAAAACCACAGCAACGGGGAGAATCAGAAACCAGCAGCAGAGAGATCAAAGCGCTGGGTCTGTGTGTCTAGGGAGGCGCTGTGTTTTTCTAAATCTTTGTTATCCCAGCCACTGAGAGATGTGGTCAAAGGCACCATTTTGTCAGAGGTATGTTTACGACAAAAAAAAATCCTCAATTATGAGCGCAGCTTAGTGTATTTTAAAAAGAAAAAAAGAGAGAGGGAAGCAGGTAGGTTGAGAACTTCACTGATGTATTTTACGTAAGCTTCACCTGTGTGCAAAAGTCTGTAAAGGAAGCGATGGCTTTTCTTCTTGTAAAGCTTGGTTTCAGCCATTCCCAGGTTCCACCCCTTGGTGCAGCAGGAAACGCCATGTGTGACTGAAGTCGCTACAAACTCGTGCGCAGAAGGACACAGCAAACAGAATTTAGCTGTGTGTCTCGCCCTTGGCCTTTCTACAGCTTGTGCTTGTTTTTGGACATGAATGTGTAAATTCTTGTAGAAGTAGCTGATGTTGCCCCCGCTGCTGGGATCTGCTAAGCCAGCTTGCAGGGTGGAGGAGACTGAGGGGCACGAGCAGCCTGTTCTGAGAGCAGCTTGTTTGCCATCGCCTACAGAGCAAGTATTTCTATGGTTATGCTCACATGGGTCATCACATCAGCATCCTGGTTGGTTCCATTCCTACTACAGCATCACAGCTCTTGTGTAAAGGTACACAGTCTCATGTGTGTTTGTCAGCCGTAAATGCTATCCCGGGTGAAGTCTATGTTCCAGCCTTACCCAGAATAGCTCAAAACAGGCTTGGGAATACCACTTCCACCCCTTACCGGTGGGTACAGGCAAGAAGCCGTGCTCAAAACCAGAGGCTCTGGGAAGCCCTGAAGAGGATGCTGCCTTGCTGTAGCACAGAACTCCTGCACTTAGCTGTGAAATAGCCCGACCCTTCTCCCTGCCAGTTTTGTGTCAAAGCACACTGAATGCAAATGACCACGTCATTAAACAATTAGCCAAATTTACATGGTCCATTCTAAGCCTGGATAATCATTTGGCTTGGCCTCTTAGTGTGCTTATCTTCCCCTGGCAGAGCTCAGCCTGCTCTGGGCTGTTACTGTTCAGCCAAGCTAGCCTCTGGCTCCTACTGACTTCAAACTGCCTTCCAGTAGGAACAAAAGCTGGACGTGGAGCAACTCCGCTATCCCAAGCAGAGGTAGGGCTTCTTTAGAAGCAGGAGCAGCAAACATACTGGAAAACCAGCTCTCTGTGTTCCAGGGGTGGTGGTAACTGCACTGACTGCCCACATTTCATAGTAAGGGCAGGTTATCAAAGCAGATGGTACACACTTAATGCTGCTTAGGAGTAATAATAGCTTGTGGCATTCACGCTTGTTGATCTGATGTACAGAGGAAACTTTTGTCCTGGTACAACTCCGCTTGGTTTCAGTGGAACAGGCAGACGTATGGCCTTACTAGTTATTCAAGGGATTGTGTAAGTTCCAAAGCTGAACGATGTTTCAGGTGCTCCAGGGTTGGGCACAAACGTGTTGCAGTTCATTCCTCATCCTAAAGCCACAAACCAGCAACACCAGCAGAGAAGGGCCCGTGCAGACTGAGCTCTGGCTGGATGGCTCTGCTAATTAACCCATAGGGACTGTGCAGAAGAAATAACCAGGATAGCAGATGTCAAAATATTCCCTGTTAAAAGGAAGACTTAAGTTTCTTAGTGTTAACATTACTGCGTAGAGAGAGCTGTCTTTAAATCAGTTCATTTCTATTTATGTTCTAAGGTGCTGATGATGAGGGTGGACAGATCGTGCAGTCTTGTACTGCAAGATGGCTCAAATGGATATGCGTGCAGGAGCATCGATGCTGACGGCTTTAAAAAAGAAGGTGAGGGAGTAGAGGGGACAAGGATTTAAGAGATTCCTTGCAATTTCTCAGTGCCAGGACACAGAAGTAGCAGCCAAACGTTAAGATGTGCACTTTTGTAGAGCATCCTTGGCTTCCAAGAAAGGTACTGATAGCAATTTCTAAAACCAGGCTACATTTGCCAAGTTCTAACATCATAACCCTGGAAACCTGTCCTCTAAATTACAGTAAAAACACATTTTAAATGTCCCAGGGGAGACTCAAATACCTATTAAGTGTCTGGTACCTTTTTTGATCAAGGTAAAGCCAGCGGAGGAAGACACGCACCTGCTCCATCGCGTATGACTGAGCTGAGTTTGGAACTGAAGAGGACATCTACGTGGTTCAAGATGAATTCCACGACGACTGACTGGATCCGCACCTCCATGAAGGCAGCTGTTCCACTGAAGCAGGCAGACTCGATTTGCTTTGATCTGAAAAAAAGGCAGATTAAATGAAACGCGAAGAGCCAGAAGAAGATGGGAAGATGTGCTCCTGTTGGGTAAGGCTTCGGCACGTGTGGAGCTGTTGTGCCTGGCTGCTCAGGCAGACAAGGCTTTAGGGGCAGTTAAGAGATTAAATCTCATCAAAGCATTACACAAATGATCACCCTGACTAGTGATTTATTTACATCCAGGTCTGGAGTTTAGGTTTGAGTCTTACTGAAATGGCAAGAGGAATGCTGGGTCGAGAAGGAAAAGGAGCATGTGGCAGGTACGGATCGAGGTAAATGAACTGCGTACACGAAGTGGGGAGCTTCTTGTGAACTTATTTCCTGATACTGAGAAGGGCAGCAGTTTAATGCGGTGGCATTGTACAAAAGTCACCGTGGCCTTCTCCCTGATTTTCCCTGGAGCGGGGAATGTCTCCACCTGACCTTGCTCAGCAAGCACCCCAACAGTCACAAAAGCAAACTCACGCAAGAGATCGTTTTACTGCTTGTGGGGGAATTGCCAGAAAGGAGAAAAGAGCGTACCCTCATTAGCTGCACACAGGGGAATCTCTGACTCAGATTTCTCAGGTTGGTAACAAAAGCAGTCCAGAAATCAATACAATAGAGCCCAGGGTCACTTTTTTTTCTTTTAAGGCAAAAATTTAAAATTACATCATTTATTTTAAACTACCCTATTACGCACATTCAAAACAAATTTTAGGGGACAGATTTATCCCAGATCATTTCCATAAGTTTGAATTATTGCAGCCAAAAGCTCTCAAATTAAGACTCTAGAGTCTTATGAAATGGGAAATTAGTGATGCCACTGCACCACTTCTCCGGGATGATGAAGGACATACAAGTCTCATCTAACCAGGAGAGGGGGAAATTATCATCTCGAAAAGACGGGTGGGGGAGTCAATCCGTCGCTGCCCCTGTTGAACTGCAGTCAGTGGAACGCCGTTGTAGTGAGACACAATGATACCGGGGTGTTCCCGCCGCTAACAGGGGGGCGCTATTTCACACCACTAGTGCAGAACCTGCCCGTTAGACTCAAGCCCCTGCTTAGAATGACTTCCCCTTAGGAATTTTACAGGAGGAGCAGTGCACATTGGATGGCAGATCTTTCTCAACTGTTGAACGTTTTATCATTTTCTGGAGAACACGTATATGTCTGTTTTTTATAAAAAATAAAAACTTATCTTGTATTGAAATGGAGGGGGGGGGGGGGGAAAGAGTACCTTAGGAGGTTTGGAGCCCAAACGATTGCCAAGTTCTTCGTGTGCATATTTGTGATGGAGCAATAATCAGCCAGACGAGCTAAGTGTCTCATTAGGAACTCCAGTGTCCTGGAAAACAGGAGACAGGCAAATGTTCAGCACCAATGAGCAAAGCCCTGCTGCGATTTACAAAACAAACCCCAGTTCATTATTTTCTTTTGGTTTGACAGCTCAGAGAAAAAAGTGTTCAACTGTGTACCCCAAGACTTTTGTCTTTAGCAAATAATTACACTGGGGTGGGGTGAGGGGTGTCTCTCCTGGTTTGCTCAGGCTGGATGAGATGTCCAAAGCCTCTGCTCTCAGCACGGGGCTGGATCCAGCACACACCGAGGTGGACGGGAACATCGTGGTGCCACCAGCACAGCAGGATCTAGAAGCCAGAGCGCCCTGGAAATTCATCACTGGGCTGCTTTACTGTAACACTGCACAACGCAAACGCCCCCTTTGCACTGCAGTGATCCTGACATGGGGGGGAGGGTGTTGAATGTTAATCTGGGTAAGGGGGGGTATTTACTTACATACCCCAGGATATTAAAAACCAGCGAATTCTATCTGAGTTCTACTTACAAAATGACTGGGTATGGATTTCTTACATGTATATAAGGCAGATACATGGTTAAACTTCACAGGCTTGTATTCACATNGTGGGTGGCTCTGGGGCTCACAAGCTGATGTGAAGATGGAAGATTCCATCTCCAGAACCCTCCTGGTTACCTGCATGGAAGTTCTCATCACAGAATAGCAGAAGAATAAAGTGTTTTTTCCCTTTTCCAAGCAAACCTCAGGAAAGGAGCAGCAGCCTCTCCGGTGCCGTGATTTTGCACCCACGTACCTCCCCTGCCGCCCTCCGCTCCAACACTCAGTCACACACCCCAAGTCACACAAACCCCATAAAATACAAGTGGTTTTAGGGAAAAGGTGGAATGCACCAGAGAAAAATTGACGGAGGAGATGATGATAGTTTATTTTTGAAAAGGTCCTCTGTGAGGCCCGGACCCCTAATTAACATCAATAAAATATTACAATTAGTTAATGCAAAGTACCAGCTATTACACTAATTAGTTAAGGCTAATGACTGCATAACAAGTTATTGATATTCAAATAACATATATTATAATTAGTTATTTATACCACTCGGGTGCACCACTGCAATTGTCTAGCTAATCACCAGACATTATGATAATTAAAATTTAAATATTTATTAGCACAACTTATTATAAACAGTTATCAATATCCAAATAAATAATTATCCTCATGTGTTACAACTGGCCAGCTATACCACTGAGGGCACAGAATTATAAATGGGTCTGCAAATTAATGTACAATTACAATAATAAATTAATATGCCAACTGATTATTATCTCAAAGTATTACAATTAGATCTCACTAGCCAAATAGCCCTCTGCAAACTCTAAAACCACTCCGGATCCAGCACCACAACTGCTCCAGCTAATTACAACAGTTATTGATATTTAAATAACTTTCACCATACTTTGTAATGAGCTATTTGTACCAATTACAATATGTAATTGCTGAAGACCAGTTACCATGCATCACTACAATAATTAGTTTATTAATACTACTTAAAGAATCATTAACACACAGTATTCTATTTAGGTATTAATACCATTCACCATACTTTTTTGTGATGCTGTTTTACCACACCCTGCCATCATTTTTAATATTAAAGACCCCTGACATGTTATTGTACTTAGTCAAGACTCGTTACCATATATCACAAATCAGTTATTAATACTAATTAGTTTGACTATATTATTCTAATAAGAAGTTGGTGATTTTTAAACCCTATGTTATAATAAGTTGTTCTACTAAAGCACTGTTATAATTTGCTAGTCACTGTATTGCTGGGAGGGGTGGGAACTGGAGACAAAATACACTCGGCCAAACTAAATTGAAGGCCTGAAATGATTCTTTTGGCTACATTTCACTTTTTAAAATTGTGATTCCTAGAGCTGGTATTGTGATGCCCACAATAAAACTATTTCTTTGGTGACATCAGCCACTTCTGCCATCACAAGCTTGTATTTGCCTCCTACATGTAGTTTCCAAGGAAGTCAAATAAGACTATGCAGAGGATATAATGTTTGTCTGGTAATGAGCTAATTAAAATATAAATCAACTTTATATAGCCACAAACCATTTTGCTATACAAAGGCACATGGGGCTGTCTTGAGAGGGAAAACGAGTCACCTCATTTCCCTCCTGAAACACTAGCAAGAATAAAATAGCAGCGCAAAGGCTGCACTAACCTGTAGTGAGGCGGGGGCAGCTGCTGGATGACATCGTGGATTTTCACCAGCCGTTCTTCATCTGTAGCAGCAGAAACAGCATCCTGGAACAAGGCAGGAAGGGATTCAGCTGCAAATAAGACTAAATACCTGCCACAGCGTCCTGAACCGCGTGGCCAATGTACTGTTCTTCCTTGGTGACGAGGATTTTGTTGCTCTTTACCTTCAGAGAGGCATCCCTTGGGGACAGACCAGCACAAAGATAATGTGACAAAGGCCAAGTAAATCCAGACTTGGGCCCCTTTATAGCTTAACTGTACAGAGCAATTCCTTGCGGAGGGCGTTCAGCTCCAAGTAGCTAATCTAATCTAATCCCACTCCTGTTCAAGAAATCACTGGGGAATGGCAAACGATAGGGGAATTCTTGCAAAGCGTTGTTAGTGTCCCAAAAACCTTCTACTGGGGGCCAAAAGTGGAATCAATATGGTGTGGCATGGGGGACACAGGCACGCAGGAGTAAACCTGACGGGGAAGGAGAAAAGGGACCTCAAACCTGGGGCGTCACTGCACTTTTGAAATGGTGGGATGCTACAGAGTCACAGGCTGGCAGGGGTTGGAAGAGACCTCTGGAGATCATCTCATCCAACCCCCCCTGCCAAAGCAGGGTCACCCAGAGCAGGTTGGACATAAACGTGTCCAGGGGGATTTGGAATCTCTCCAGAGAAGGAGACTCCACCACCTCTCTGGGCAGCCTACCAGCAGTGGGACTGTGGTGTGCAGGTAGCTCCTGTATCGGGCTGGTAATTTTGGAGACACGCACTTCTGAGCTCTCTAAAAACCGCAACTTAAGCAGAAGTAAGACAAAGAAAGGTGTGTGGAAGACAAGTTCAGCTTGCTGCTGGCTCCTTTTCAGTGTTTCTCCGTTCAACCTGCGTAGATGAAGCCATGGTCATGCTGAAGTGGGAAGTGAAAGGCATTGCCTTGTACTTACGGAGAACTTCTCGTAGAGTTGATAGGTGAGCAGAGGGTTTGGGAGCTCGCGGAAGTAGAGTTTGCAGAGGGAGCCCACGCAGTGAATGTCTTGGATGTAAATATCCTTTGTCAAGTCAGGAATCTGCTCAGAGTCAAACTCGTGGCTGGAAATGAGAACAGAAAAAAATTGGCAAAAGGGTTTGAAGAGGAGGAATGAAAATAAAACCCAGCACAAATTACAGTCAAGAAAAGCAAGGGTTTCCTGATTTACAGGAAAGAAGAACTACTTAGTCACCAAAGCCACACGACCCATGGTTGTGGTGCTGCTAGACTGGATTTTTCCCAAAATTAGACTTTTTTTTAAGTAATGCATTTTCAGTTAGTTTTTATGGCTGATTGGCCAGTCTGCAATCCCTTTTGCTGCCAGAGGGCCTGTCACAAAGCCTCTGGAGAATGTGACCATGGAAACAATCAGAAGATTTACCTCCCAAGGCTGTGACCAGGAGCTGCCTGGAGGAGGAGGAGGAGGAGTGTGTGCAGCTCTGAAATGAAAGCTCCTGTCCCTCTGCATTTCAAAAGCCTGGAAATCGAAGCGCTGAAGCAGTGCCATGGAAACTAGTGTGTGCAGAAATTCCTTGGGGACAAGCTGGTGAGCTGAGCACGCCTGGGCTACAGAGTGAAGAGAGCCAGGAACCACATGAAGAAAAGCCCTGAGCATTCCCTTGGTTTCCAGAGAGTGAGAAAAACCAAAATCACAAACATTTATGAAATAAAAGCTGAGCTTAGAAGGCCAAGGGCTGGCTCGCCGCTAGACTGTGTGCATGGAAAGTGCTGGTTCAAATTAGCAGGAGAGATTTGCAGGGACCAGCACGGCGAGTTGGGCCACGGCGAGCTGCGGGAACACGGCTGCTCTAGCTGCAGCTCCGCTTCCCTATGAGAGCCTTGAAGCTGTAAACCAAAACCGGCTGATCGTCGACGCGGGGAGTCGTCCTGTCTGCACTACAGCCACAACAACACCGGGGGCTTGGTGGCAACATCCCTGGCTTCTCCCCCTGTCCAAGCCAGGCAGTTTGTAACACGTTTACAGAAGGTAAAACATGCCTCCAGCAGAGCTCAAACACTGAGCTCGCCTCTCTTGTACCCGTGTCCGAGACACCCAGTGTATTGGTACACCCCTTACAGGATCAGGGAGCAGAGCCTTCCTTCCCCTGGAACACAACACCAGACTGGGGGGCAGAAGAGGTCTCTACTCCTTCAGACAAGAGGTGAACAGTCACCCCAGCTCCTCATCCCAAAGACAGCACAGAAGAAGTGAAGGTCTCTGTTCTGCCCAGCTGACGGATCACCTGTCGCCAAGCTCCTCAGTTCAGCATGTTTGGTCCACAGGCACTTTCTGACTTATCACTTACTCAGGGCTGGGAGAGAAACTTCTGTCTTGCACTTGGCTCCGCAGAAGGGAGAGCTCAGGAGGGAGATCAGGGAAAGACACCGACCCACCCCACGCAAATACACTGAAATTCCCTGGTCACGTCCCATCCCACTCCAGCACTCCTGGTACTCCAGTGTATTTTCCTAGGAATACACCTCACGCCGTGTCAGAGACCTACCCCTGCAGAAGCAGAACATAGTGAAGAAAGGGAAGCCTTGCTACATTCATCCTTTCTTCTCTCTGCGCTGCCTGTTTCGAGGGCTGCATGTTTGATGTCTTTTGACTCCAAAGGAAGATTTTATTAGCAGAAGAATAAGTACAACTTCAATTCTTCTAAAAGCCAGAGCCAGAATCCAGGGACACACACACCAACTCAACACTCGTTCTGTTTTGCTACCAGCCAAGTAAAGGCGGTTACTGCAGCGCTAAAGAGCCACCCTCTGTCCTGGAGTCAATCTCCCACGTGGAATAAAACCTCTGACTTTCTCTCCAACCAAAAAGCCCTTTAAATCCGGGGGATCCAATTCTTGTATGTGAAACTTGAAGAACAGTTTCTCATTTATAAGGATGCTGCAGCTCTAGCTTTGAAATAAGCCTAATGATCTGTTTATATAGCTGGAAACTCCAGCAATGCAATGTGTCCTACGTTAATCACACACTTATGAAAATCTGTAGTCATTTAGATGAACAACAAGGACAGTGTCTACAAGTTATGCCATGTACTCCCTTCCTTTTTTCTTTGGAACATCTCTGAAAACTGGAAAAAAAAAAAAAAAAAGTGACTGAGGCTGTCACTTCATTCTCTGTGCTGTACCAGGGAATTATGCCATTAAAGTTTTAGGAAACCATTTTTAAAGCACCTTTGGAAAACAATGAAGGAGAAAATGGACTTGGCAACACAAAGGAAAAAAATGGACTAGGGCAGAGATTAGGAAGATGGACCAGCACAAGTCAAAATGGGGAATTAAAGGGATGTAACTGAAGGAAGGCCAAACATTTTATTCCACCGAGACTGCTGTGGGCAACAGCTACAATCAGAGCGTTTGGGGCCTGCAGATCAAAGCCTTGGAGCAGATTTTAAAAATGGAACTTGCCGTGATGAGAAACAGGATTAAACTGAACCAGAATAAGCCCATCCGTACAAGGGTTTGTACAGTAACTGGACCAGCTCAAACGTGTCCACTGAACTGAGGGAATCGCTGCTACAAAAAGGATATCCTTCATATGGAAAACACCCCTCTGCTGCCTCGGTGAGCCCTGGGCCCAGGATCAACACTGGAATTAGTCACATCCCACTAGGTTCTCTCAGTCCCTTCACAGCAGAAAAATGCATAGCGAATGACAGGGAGGAAAAACAGGCTCACAAGAGGATCAAGACCATTTACCATGATGGGAACGGCTCCTGACTGGGGAGGACACACACCTCGCCTTTCCCTGCACTGCAGCGCAGCGTGGCAATCCCACCCACCGAGAATTATGCAAGTATTCTTTGCATCCTACCAATTAATTGCTAATACGCCAGGAGTCCAAAGCAGCAAGGAGAAATATCGGCTGCTCAGAAGGGCTCCAGGAGCAAGAGGAAACAGGAATGAAATGTGACAGCTCAGTGACACCACGATCCCAGAGCCTTCCGACACCCTATCCTGAAGGAAAACCTCCTGCAAAATGAAGTCTACTGAACAAGCCGGTGTTGCTCCAGCACAGTGACAAACCCGGCGTGCCACCCACAGGGCACAGACTGCCTTGGGACCCCGTGTGTCCCTCAATCGTCCCAAGCAAACAGGTTTGCCGAACGCAGCGCCCTTACCGTAGCTTCTGGATGTTGGAGGCAATCCCAGACAGACGATATATTCCATCCACAATGCCATGTTTCTCAATGAATTCAGTGCAGCTCTTGAGGACCTGGGGGACTAAAGAACAAGTGGGGTCGGTTAGTTGAGGATGTCAGTGAAGTCCTAGTTCAGGCTGTGGTCTTGTCAGATGCCATAAACTACACCCAGCTGTGTTATTCCTTTAGTTCTTCCTTCGAGGTGAAAGCCTGTAAGAAATTTAACTTTAGGAGCTATTGAGGAAACTGGTCAGAGTTGTTCTTTGCTTTAAAGAAATGACAGGATATGAATCAGGTCGAAAAGAGTCAATTCTGGTCAAGCAGAGACAGTGCAGGTCCCATCACAACTCCCACAGGAACTGTAGTGGTAAATTCCATTCCAGAAGAGCTATAAAATTGAGTAAATACGTTCTCTTTGGCCAAAGACTTCCTTTGTTTTCAAATCTACACAGAATTAACCTATACTGCTTGGTTGAAGCAAATATAAACATTAAGGAGATGCCACTTTCTGCACCAGGGCCAGGAAAGTTTTTACAACTGATAATTTCATCCCCAATGTCTACCGGAGCGTGACTGGATTTAGCTAGCTACACAACATCCCACACACACAGAAACTGCAGACAGACCGGGCTATGACAGAATGGAAAAAATAAGCCCAGAGGATATAATTAGGTGTCAAGTTAATATTCAAGCCGCTTCACCAACCGATTCCTTCCAGTTGACTTCTCAGCCTCATGCAGCATCCACAGCTGGAGCTGTCTGTCCATCCTCCGAAGCTTAAGGAGGAGCAAATTACTTTATTTATTAAAGGGAGCTACAACTGACCTGAACACACAAAGAAAATTAGGATTGAGCTCTTGTGAACATCAGCAAATCTCGACGGAAAAAGCTCAGATCCTTGTGGATTCCTCTGCAAACCGCCTATGATGATCTAGATTTACTCTTACATTAGATGCCAGATCTGATCGATTTGCCATGTGACACACATTCCGAACAGGTCATGTGGCAAATCCCCTTATATCAAGCAGCAAATGCCATCTGCCAGTCAGTTCTCCTAAGTGCTGCTGAACCCGGATGCTCTGTGCCTTCCCCTCCCTAGCCCTTCAGGGCTTTTCTCTCCGCTTGCAGCAAACACTGTCCCAGCCAGAGAAAAGACTCATTTTAAATGGTTCCCTGGAAATCAGCTGGTGCTTCCTGGCCTAAGGGCACATCTGCTCCGCGCTCCAGCACGGGAGAGAACAAAACCTGTAAATCTGTGTGGCGCATCAAAAGTAAATCAGAAAGACTCTAGGATTATGCTACAAGGCATTTACAGCATCTCGCTCTGTTTGCCAAAGCAAGGGGCAGTCTCTGGGCAAGCCGAGCACTCATGCATTAAGCAATGGCATAAAAAGAGCCTTGGAAACCAAGTGCTGCTTTTTGGGGAAGGAAAACCAGCAGAGGAGCTCACCTGCTCTCCCCTGGAGGGGCAATGGAAATGTCAGCTGTCGCTAATGCAGCCAGAAGATGTGCAGAAGGGAACCTCAGCATCCACCCCGCAGGGAAAGGTACCTCCCACGGTGAGCTCAGGGCAGCTCCGCGATTGCTGGCGTTGGGAATCAACCAGCCACACGTTCAGGCATCTGAGCCTGGACAAGCGACAGCTTCTTGCTGCTGAGCAAAGGCACGTTTGGAGAGCATGTTGGCAAGATGCGCATCAGGCACCCCCAACACCATAGGCCCCATGGCTGAGAAGAAAGCAGGCCGAACAGATGGCCCTACATTCTAATAATGGTTCAAAAAAACATTTTTGCAGGACAACACTTACCCCTTAATGCAAAAAGATTCAACGTGTCTTGAAGAAGAAAGGTTTTAAGGCCTTTTAAGGACAGGGAGGAGTTATATCATACACACATGCCAAAACCAGCACTAAAATACGTTTTGCTTTGCATTTGCACTGCAGTGTTAGGAGACAAGTGTGACCCAGGTATAAACGGGTGCAGAAGAGCCCAGCACCATCCACTGCAGCAAAGGCAAAGGAAGGGCTTCAGGTGCTGACACAGCGGCTTTTCTTCCCTGAGAAAAGAGAGCACCCTAGACTGCGAGACACGCCAGACTCGCGCTCGTTTTGGTTTCACTGAGAACCAAGCAGGACCAGCGAGATGCCCACATCTCATGCCCACCACCACCCATGGCAAACTCACGCTACTTACATGCTTACCCTCAAGGTCACATCTCACCAGGGAGCCGGGGGAGGACGCTGGGCTCAGCACTGCACCAGCGGCCTTGCCTTCTGCCAGCTGCCCCCCCGACGAGAGTCCCAAAGGTCCGGGTAAAGGAGTTCACCTGAGTTTTGAAGTGGCGTGGCAAGATCTGCTAATGCTTAGCTGCAAAATCCCAAAGACTGTAATGGTCCATACTGGTCCATACATCTCAATAGGGGTCCCCTTGGAATGAGCAGCACTTATTTAAATAAATAAGTAAGCAATAAATAAATAGCAAATAAAATAAATATAAAAGTAAAATAAATAAATATAAAAATAAATGCTAAAATAAATAAATAAGGAACTAACTCACTAGCACGTTCCCTGCCTCACTCCTGCCAGGGAGGCCGCTGCCTTCGTAGAAGGGCGATGCCCATGCAGCAGAGGGAGCCCCCGCTGCCCGCTCTCCTGTTCCCCCCGCCTCCCACGAAGGCAGCGAGGACACCCTAATTACTGTCTAATTGAGAGGCGGTGCTCCCTGCATGTCTCCAGGTCCGTGTCCTGCCGGGGTTTATCTGGCCAGGTAAACAACCAGCAGGGTAAGAACGGTGTTTATGGACCCCTTCAGCCACGAAGCAACCTGTTGTGACAATGTGACCCGGGGCAGGGGAGAACAGGGGGAAGGTGAGGGATATGGCACCGACAACACACTTCCCAAAGTACTTATTTGTCATGGAAGATCTTGGGCGCAGTTAGAATAATTAATATACACTGAAAAAATTCCAGCAGGCTTGTTCTACACATCTCCTAATCTGGTTGCCAGGACGATGTGTTCTTTAAGCTAAATATATCATGCCAGCACCACCGATATTTTGGGGGAATTCTGCATAGTTGGAGAAGTGACTGAAATTCAAGTAGGGCTATACGTGAAGGCCCTGTGCTGGAACGGTGACTGGATTTTTCAGCAAAGATGACACCTGACAATGACACATGTGTTTAACCTCCCTCTCCCCTTTGAATCCCAAGCCCTTTAGCCAAATATACATTTACATATACACATATACACATGTATGGAGGGAACGGTGTCTATTCCCAGCAGAATGAAATGGCCGGATGGCAGCACAAACCAAGACTTAATTTTGCTAATGCGAAGTGTGACAAGACCACCACCCACAGTGGCTTCTGGCATCACACTGTGACTTTTCCTGGTACCAATCTCTATGGCATAAAGCCCTCCCCTGCTGCAGTTGAACTTCTCAGTGTCCAGGTCCTGATTTTGGCTTCGAGATCCCAACCCCATCACCAGATCTGAACGGGAAAGGTAGCTCAGCTGCATCACAGTGGGAAACTGATGGCGATTTCTTCTCATAGGATGGAGCAGCACCTACATTAAGATTCTATTAATTACTGTGGTTTCCTGCAATTATAACAACCAGACTTGGTTTGTGTTAACAGCCATAATGGTCCCCCCTGCTCGGCACGCTGTTTCTGACGGCCACCACGAGCAGTCACTTGGGGAAAGGTGCAGGAGGGAGGAAGCACAGGGTAACACACAGCGGATTCCTCCAGCCCCAACAATCCTCCGTATTTATTAAACCCAGCAACCAGCCCTTTCCAGTTCCACGTTCCCAGGCAAGTAACAGGAGGGGAGTAATACTCACTCTTGGTTTTCCGAGCAATAATGGTCTTCAGCTGCTGACTCCAGCTAATCTCACTGACTGGGCTGCAAACCCCCACTGGCAGGTGCTACATTCGAACACCAACCTCTCCGTGAGGATCTCAGCACCACACACATCTCCCATCTCCCGTTCCAAAATCCATCCCCTCTCCTCATCCCCTTGCTCCTTTTGCTCTCAGATAATGGGGAGTTCCAGGAAACAAAGCGCAAAAGGCTGGAAACGTGGACACGTCTACAAATGCCCCAGCACATTTCATCACCACAGCAGCTAAAGGAATTTTTTCAACTCATTCCTGAGCATCTCTCCACTGCTTTGAAAGGTTTATGCATCTCCTAGGGCTCATTAACCAGTTAATTGTTTGCCATTAAGAGGAAGCAGAAGTTTTACGGTTTTCATTCTGAAGAACGTTTTGATTCATCTTGAAATCAGGCACATTTCCTTTCCTATCATCTTGGGTTTATTTTATTTTCCCTTTTTAATCTTTCGTAATGTTCCCTCCCTGGAGTTGGGGAGGCTTGCTTTATTATTTTTTTTTTTCCTTAGTACGTTACTGGAATCAGAAGTATTTGTTCAGCCTGGGGAAGGAGGCCTCCCATCAAGCTCCCCTCTAGCAGTGTCGTTTCCACAATGTTACAGCAATAAGGGGAAGGCACAAGCCAAGCCTTGGGGCTGCTTAATGGCCCATAGCGCGTTGAAACGCAGCTGAATTCCACACATAGCGAACAAACGTGGAAAACTGAACCAGCAGCTCAGCAGGAACAAGGAAAAGGGAATAAACTGTCCCAAGCTCCACTCTGAACCGCCTGACCAAAAGGAATAACTGCGGCTGCCAATTATGCGGAATAGGAATAGGAATAGGAACAGGAACAGGAATAGGAAGCATATGAAAAAAACAGACGTGAGTGAAGGAACACACCAGAAGGTTGAGGGCTGGGTTTTGAGCCACAAGAATATAAATGGAGAGACTCAGCCCTAAGCTGAGGTGGAGGCAGCTCCCTGGAAACTGCCCTTGTGGACAGTGATGAAGGATGGGGACCTGCAGCGGACGCCCTGGTGCGTTCCATCACGCATGTGCCCCGTTCCCGAGGTTTTGTGACCAGCTAAGACTCTGACAACTTCCAGACATCTGAAATTAACCAAATAAATCCTGTCTCCCTTACCATATTAACACGTGGTTATGCAAGAACCCAACAATGAATATCCTCACCCAAAGAAATACAGTTGCTTTTACCCCAATCATTTGTCCTATTTTTAACTCAATTTTGCAAAGAACCGTCCAAGTATTTTCTAAAACACCAGTAAAAAAACGTGCAATAATTCAGACTGTAACTTTTTCTGGGAACCTCATTTCAAACTACTCATTTCTGAAACCCTCCCCTCCACCTCCGAGTGAAAGTCATGCAGGAGGTGTAACTCAGCAGAGGTTTCACACCTCCTTTTCACTGTGCTGTACCTGCCACTGGCCACTCGCCGGCACATCCCATTTTATAAGCACCATCATCTGCACATTCAGAAAAAAAAATAAATCAAACTTTAAAAGACTTCTAAGGACTTCTGTCTCACTCCTAAATCCACGTCCTCACGTTTGAATCACCGTACGAGAGGAGCACAAGACCAAGCAAACCTCCTCCGAGACGCTCCCTTCCCGATTTCCAAGTGACCCACATTAAAATTATTTATGCAGTTGATGAGTAAAGTCCGAGCCTGCTGTCACCAGCTGCACTATTTCCTGGCAACACGCAATGTTTTTATTTGAGGTGTAAATTTTGCACTTGGCGAAGTGCAGGAAGGGAAGAGGGGCCATAAACCAGGAGGTTACCCCGGAGCAGGTACCAGCCCCTGGCACCCGACTCTGAATTTTAAGACTGGACTTTTTTTTTTAATGGCAACTCACCCTGCGTAAAACTATGTAAAAACCAAAGTGCAAAGTTCAAGCTTGAGAAACATAAATCCCTCTGTGTTGCATCAAGCCAGGCAGGGAGAAAACCATGTTTTTCAGGTCCTGGGAGATCAGCGACATTCTCCGTGTTGTGGGAATGTCTGTGCCAGGGCGTTCTTGCACCTGAGGAGCCCAAGTGGTACCGGACTGCACTGGGGTCGAAGACTGGAGCCTTTGTAACTTCCCAGGCTGCATCCACTCCATTCTCTGGGGTTGTTTTTAATACAAAATATCCACAAATGCAATAAAGATACTACAAATACATGCCTATTTGGACTGAGTGCTAGTTTTCCCTGTTTAGATCAATTACGCTTACTACAATAAGTTGAGAGGGTAAAACAGTATCCACCTCGTTAAAAATAAGAGGGATAAGAGCACAAGCAATTCCTGTACGGACTGCAGCATTTTTTCTCATGTTTGTTCCCCCTCCAGCTGTAGTGTTTCGAAATGCAAATTAATTTTCAACTCCCTGCTGTCCTCAGGGTCACTCAGGCGTAAAGGATTTCTCTTCTCACAGCTGCAGGCAGGGTAAAAAAGACGGGGAGGCAGAAATTGTCTCTTTTCTTAACTGCAAAAGCTTGTTCTCCCTTTCTGCCACCACTTCCCCCAAACAAGTAATTCTCCACGGGGACCCCATGTACCTCTTTGTAATTCTAACCCCGTACCCAATAATCTCGAGTTCCAGCAATTCAGAGGGCAGCTGGGGAAGCAATAACAGTGCCTGTTATGTTTGGAAATTTGCCCAAAATAGCTCAAAACTATTGGCCTTTAAAAGTATCAACTTGTGTGGAAGGAGTTTGTGCGGCAGAGAACACATCTGTGGGAAGTGGAATATTCTCTGCTCATCTGCAATTTGGGTCAACTATTGCACTTTTTTCCAGGCTGCTGGATCTGTCTTTTACGTTACACGGATTTATGTTTGCAGGGCACGTATTACCAGATCAGGGACACATTTAGGCACCTGGAATACAACGGCTTTTCCTGATTTACAGAAGTGCTCCAGTGAATTTGGCACCGTTCGTTTCCCAAAAATGCCTGACACGTTGAGATTTGTGAAATTATGCAAACCCAACCAAGGAACAGAATAAATACAGGGGATACATACAGGTGAGTTTAGTTATTTCCTGCAGACATTCACAAGGCTGCTCTGGATCCATGACAACCTGCGTTACCACTTGAATAAATACCATTTAATGTTTATATCACGCTCTTCATCTTCCAAGTACTTCACAAGTATTAGAAAGCTACCCTTGAGGCACCCTGGGGGCAGATACGGACTATTAGTTTGATTTTACAAGCGTGGAGATGGAAAGGGAGATAACAGACAAGTTCCCGGAGGCCACAAAAAGGGTGCGAGATGGGGTTTGAGCTCCGAGCGCCTGGCTCCAGCTTAGGTCTTCCACTGCCCACGTCCTTTGGAGGTGGGTTTTGATGCAAAAAAATTACTATAAATTGCTAATGATTTCTCAGACACAAAAGTAGATCACTTGGGGAGAAGAAAAAATTTAATGTATCTCTATGGCACGCAGCTGCTAAACAACTTTTAAAGTTTCAAGTGCTGCAAAATATTTACTGATGGAAGCCCATGTCCTCCCTATCCATAGGCCGCTGTCTCCTGTGCTTATTCACGGGCACTGACGGACCTGCTGCAATTTCTTTTTAACTAAATAACATATTCTGGTGTAGGATTTGCCCTTCCTATGCTATACAGTTCTATACTATACCATACAATTAGTTTCAGTGTTATCAGTAGGACCATAGCACACAGAAAAATACTATTAAGGGAGGCAGAAGAAGGAGATTTCCAGTTTCAATACCTGCACTAGGTAGGCTTGTCAGCAAACACAAAATACAACACAAAATACACCCCCAATTTGCGAGCTGTAGCCCTGTACATGAATCCTCCACTTGCCATGTGTTCTATTTATGGCTCTCCCTCCCCAGATATCAAGGAGACCATTATAAAAATTCGTGGATAAGTAAGGAAGCATTATTTTTCCTGCTGTGCCAATGGAGAAGTCAGGATCCACTTCTTTTTTTAAAAAAACCTATATTATAGTAGAGAGGGCGAATCACCCTCCAGACATCCCCCTCTGCATGGCTAACTGCTAGATGTCTAAGACTAAAGGAGAGAAATCCCACTTTAAAGGACTTGCCCAAAGTCACACAAGAAATGTCTTAGCAGAAAAGAGAAATGCAAACAAGTCCTTCAAAATTCACATTTATGTCCTAATCACGAGCTCCTTTAGGCATGTAAGTGCTTAAAAATAGAGACAGAAGTAAAAGCGAGATGCCAGATCAGAACCTACTCGGAGGTCTGAAACTTTTGAGTGCACGTTCAAACTTGTCAGCTTGGATTCTCTGAAAATACCTATTAAAAGTATAAAAATGCCCCGAGGGTCCATTCGCAGGATGAACCTTCAGCCTCATCCCAGCCAAGGTTCTCCTCAGCCCATTGTAATGGCCGCGGCCAATTTCCTGGCTTGGATCTATGTGTCACCTTAACACACGCAACCTACCTTTGTATAAGAACAAGAAATTATTGCTTAGAGAAATCTATTGATGTGGCTGCCAGCATTCAAGTCATACCAATTCCAAGCATATATATTTGGGGAACTGTGCTCCTGGGCTGCTGTGCCACCCAGAGCTATTTGCTATTTGAACTGCAGTGAGAGCAGGTAGAGCTTGGGGATCTATTTCTGGTGGAAGCTCTGAAAATGCTAAATTAAGTCGTTCTGAAGCAAAAATCTTGGAGCAAAGCAATTCCCTACCAGGGACATCATGAGCAGGCGCTTCAGCCTTCAGAACATAAACTGGAAATTCTTGCATTCCAGGGGTTGCCTTGTGTTTACAGTTAAAAATAGTAGTTAAAGAAAAGACGAGAAAAAAGCAAGAATTTTGTAAACATTTACGACTTTCTACTTTTCAGCATAGTTTGCTTTAATTCTCGTTTGGTGTGTTCAATTCCTTCCCTAGCAGTAAGACAGAGAGTGGAAACTGGTTAAATTTACCCTCCAAGAGTTAAAACATCAAGAAAAACTAAAAGTAATAAATATGTAAGACTCAGCTGTCCTGAATTCCAAATCAAGGCTTCCTCCACAGATGGCAAAGGGCCAAAGCCAGCCAGGCAGACTTATTATAATGAAAATTATTAGCTAGTAAAAGGGACTCCTCACATTAATACCAGGAACCAAGGAGATGACATATAGATTACCAAACTTATGCTCGAGCTAAGGGGAACCAGATTTTTACAGAACCCTGCCAAGACGCTGCCCGAGATCTCCTGCCTTGTGTTTCTCTGTTCTGGTAACAGTCTTCTCCCTTCACTTAAATCCGCAATAAATCAGCACCAAAGGCAACTACATCCCCAGCTGTGGCCAGGGGATGGCTGGAAGGGAGGGATGACACCGGAGGACCCAGAACAAGCTGAGAGGTCACCAGAAATCCCAAGGTGCCGTTAAGGAGCTTATCTGAAGAGCATAATGACCAGCACAGGAGAATAAAGCCATCCCTTGCAAACACTTGTTGCTAGCGCCCAGTACATAACAGGATCAAGAGCCTGTAGCTGCTATAATTTGATTTTGCACAGAGTTTTGAAAAGTTCCAGCTTTTCTTGTATTTTTTTCTTTAATCCTACCCAACTAGTCCAAAATAATTGCTAATAAATTTCATAGAATCATAGAACGGTTTGGGTTGGAAGGGACCTTAAAGACCATCCAGTGCCACCCCCTGCCCTGGGCAGGGACACCTCCCACCAGAGCAGGTTGCTCAAAGCCCCGTCCAACCTGGCCTTGAACCCCTCCAGGGATGGGGCAGCCACAGCTTCTTCATCTCCAACAATTTGGGGAACTGGGAAGAATAGGAAGGATGGGGAGCAAGAATTATGTGTCTTAGTAAACTCTGCCTTTCGTAGGCATTTACTTTCTCTGCAAGAAAAGCAATAACCTCTTCCTGTTGATTACAGATCACTGGTATTTTCTAGTAATTCGAAAATGAGGTATAGGCCCTTCAAGATGGGAAAGTGGTGGATCAAAAATGAGTGCCATTTCTACATCCATCTTTTCCAATTATGAAAGCTGCTGATGTATCAATGCAACAAATGCATAAAGAGGTACAAAAATTAGCACGTGCCTTTAGCCTACAAAATCCTCTGACTGTACTGTATGGATGACCTCATGAAATGACCACCTGAGACACCACGCTGGCATACACCAGGGTTAGCCTGTGCTTCACCCTCCTCGCCAAGAGAGAAATGATCGTCGTTATCCACTACCAGGCAACGGGAACATTTTTAGTACAGAAAAGGAACCCCCAGGATTTTATACCCCATCCTCTGTAGTCCAAGTGATTCCAGCACATTATTCCCAGCGGTATCATAGAACGGTTGGAGTTGGAAGGGACCTTGATGATCACCGTCGGTATGAAGCACACCATAAAGTAAATCCCTCATCCTCTACAGCTCGCCGCTCCTCACTCCCAGATGAGCAACGTGGCTTCTCTTGGCGCAAGACACGGCTGAGAACCTGCCCAGCTTCCAACCCCCCTTCTCCTCCAGCCCCTGCTAACGGCAATACTGCCGGCTCCTGCGCCCCTCAGAAATTCGGGAGCTGTGGAGAGACGTTTCGAAATATTCTAAGGCACAAAAGAGGACACGGGACAGATGCTGCAATGCAGCATTTAACCAGCTCCCACACCAAAATCACACAGCCTCTGCAAGCACAATTCTTTCTAATTGGGGTCGAGCTAAATTTAAGTTCTATTTGGTTTCCTTTGAGAGGAAAAAAAAAAATTAGGGGTGAAAAAAGTCTCTCTAGCTACAAAGGGAAGAAGGCCTGGTCAGGAGACAGGGATTACACTGAATTTGCTGCATCTCGCATCTCCATAAACCAAACTGGCATGGCAGGTGCCAACAGCACCAAAGCTACTGGCAACATCTCACAGCTACTCCCTACCACGCTTGGTCTGCTTCCAATGACACTTCGCTGGTGGGGGACGTATTCAAAACCCAGGAGGAGCCAACAAATGAATAACACACTAAAACTAAATGGAGACGGGCCTCTTAAGGCAGGCTCTGTCGGGTGACTTGAGCCGACTGGAGAGGTCTTGCACAAACCAACATACCTGAAGGCAGCATCACCACAACCTTTGCTACATTTACACCCAACAGAGAAGATCCCTCACATCAAAACTGGTTTTACTCCTGCAGGTACCAGCCTGTAATTCAGTGCTGAGATGGGACAGGGAAGAGGAACAGAAAGGATGGACTTTCACTGGAAGCAACACACGGATGTCCACCCAGCCCAGTGACCTGAAGCACACATGGCTCCTAATTCCCATTTTCCAAAGCAGCTCAGATCACAGATGATTTTGAAAAATAATCCTGTGATCTGCCCGTGACTCAGATCCTCATGGAAGGAACCGTACAACGGCGCTTCCTTCCCCTCGCTGCTGTGGTGTCCCCAGGGCCTTCGGGGAAGGAGGGTTTCACACCCCGCGGAGCTGTAACTCCCACCGCAGAAGGGTCCCATCACTGTGTGGAGAGCTCAAAGCATCAGCACAAACCAGAATTAAAATAAACACAGCCAAATCCCAAACCCAGGACACTGCCAAGAACAGACTGGGGCTTGGAGCAACCTGGTCTAGTGGGAGGTGTCCCTGCCCAGGGCAGGGGGTGGAACGAGATGATCTCTAAGGTCCCTTCCAACCCAACCGTTCTGTGATTCTATGAAACACCGCAATCCCCAGCGTGAATCACCAGGCACACAGAAAGATTTCAAGGTGCAGTGCTCATCCCTACCGCTGCCACCGTAAACATCTTAAATCCTTCCCTCCCTCCCCGTACCTGCTTGCAGGGGTACTTCCACATCAATTAACAATATGACAAACTGCATCCTCACCAAAAATGAAAAGGCAGCAGCAACACCAGCCTGCTTGCTCCACTCACCCCATCAAACCCAGTCACACCCCGCCCCCGGAGAAACTCCACTCAACAGACACATTACGCCCCAAAGCTGAGCAGAGGCACGTTCTGTCACGCCGGCCCAAGAGGAGCCTTTCAGAAGAGCTGGGGCTCGGCCTCGGCACGAGACTGACCTCAAAAGCTCAGGGAAACCGAGAGGAAGGCATTCCTGGGTCAGAACTCGGTGCATGCTGAACATAAAGCTTCGCAGGATGGTATCGCTGGGAATCCTGCTCCGTAACAGCTCTGCATCGCTCTCCTCCAATACAGCTCACCCCAATTGATTCTCCTTTTGAGAGAGGCGTGGAGGATGCGGAGGGAGAGGGATTGCTCGCTGAGACAGCATGCTGCGGGAGGCAAAACATTTCCTCTGCGTCTGTGAATTCCCTTCTGGGACATCAACACCCGCCAGCAAACACGCTCTTCTCTCGCACAGCAATCTCAGCTCAGCCAGCTGCCGCAACAACGCAGAGTACAACAACGTTAAACTTATTTCAGTTTGTGTCCTTACCCCTTTGACCCTCTCGGTCTGCTCCTCTCTCGCCATTTCCTATCCAAAAGACAATGTTTCAGATGTTCATGACTGCATAATTGGAACCACTCGTGTTGTTTCACAGCAAATTATTGATAATTTAGGCTTTGCCACATTCCCAAAGCTGATGATTAATAAAATTCTTAATGAAACTCCAGTTTGGTTCAATAGGGCATTTCTGAGGAGCACAGGAAGGCCTTGTGTCATGGTTTGGGCTGGGCTGGCCACTAAAACCTCTCTCCCTACCAGAATAACTATAAACACCAGACCTTATCTGCCAGGACTGGGCACTGTCTGAAAAACAGGCCGTTAATTTCAGAGCGCTACAAGAGGCTTACCTTAAAAGTAAAATTACTGAAAATTGGTTCTGTTTTACCTCAAACCAGGACACCTCCCACTCATTTCAACCACTGTGGGGAGTGCCATCTTCTCCTTTAGTCCTGCTATATCTTTTTAGGTATTGGGCAGCAACCCGTGAAAACCAGCATTAAAATAAACGAATCTAAGAATGTATTGGGTTCTTTTCTGTTTTTCTGAACTGAGATGCTTTGTGCTGTAATCCCGAAGTGTTACCGAGAGGTACCTTGCACAGACTTCAGCTCTGGTACTTTGTGCTCCTATAGAAATACTGGTTCTGAGGTGAAGGAGCAGGACGTCCCCTTTGCTCCACCTAACCCAGCTTAGGGTCCCCCGTGCCGCCTCAGCCCCTCTCAGCCCTGCAGCTGGCTCCAAGAGTGAGGAATGTTAATGCTACGGAAGAAGGGAATCTTAAAATGCCGTGCATGCAGGGAGCTCGATGCAGAGGAACCCAGAAACGTCTCTGCAAAACCAATCCCAGGGCTGACGTCACTTGGAAGACAGGTCAGAGAGCTGAATCACACAGAAAAAAACCAATCCCGCTGCGTGAAATGGAGACATGCCCCTGTTAGCAACATTGAAATTGGATCTGCTTCACCCCAGGGAGTTCGGAAAGAGTTATTAAATCAAGGGTGAAAGCAACGGGTAACTCCTCAGATGAAGAGATCTCATTAGCACAGCTCGGTCACAGTCCCCCGTCGCATGTGATGGGAGGGACCAGAGCAAGGAGTGAAATCCCAGAGACTGTCGAACAGGAGCCTCCAGTGGAGTCACAACAGTTCCCTTCAGCACAGGATGGGCCTTTTAATGCTAAATAAAATGTGTACCCCGTAAAGCCAGGGGAAGAAGCCAGCGCAGAGGGCAGGGAAAAGCTTTTATTATTGCTGACTTGTGCCTAACTAAAATGGACAGGAGGAGGGCTGGGGATGAAAGAGAATTCTCTCTTTCCCATTAATGAGCTCACTCTGCTGGCACGTCTCCCGCCCTCCAAGATTGCTCCCACAGCATGAATATAAAACCAGCTCCATAGCTACCCGGCGGTGTAAATTACGTACTCCTGATGCAGTTCTTACACGGGTTACTGTCTGCTTCTGTCTCCAAACCATCCAGTTTCTGGCTCTCTGATGCTTTTCAAGCCCCAGCGATAAAGACCTCTACTGGTTCCAATTAACAAGCCAATGAGCCTTTGCACAGCCCTGATTCCATAAGAACAAGCTCATATTATTCACCGACTGGTAGTAAAAACACTCCATGTCAGGGAGTGCACACTGCTGTTACCAACTGAATCAGCTGGAAAAAGTGCACGAAACAGCTCCCCACCCTTTGCCATCCCTTTTCCAAAAGGCGCTCATGTGAACGAGGAGTCTGAAGCACCACTGAAAACATAATTGAACAGAGAAACTCCTTTCCTACCCCACAGGTCACATCACTTCTCCTTCAGGCTGCACGCGAAAGCTGGGAGACACCAGATTAACAACTCTGGCATAAGAGGTTTAGTGCAAAATCTACTGTGTTAGGCGCGGAGCAAAAATACGAACGAGGTCCCCAAACTGAGGCAGCCAGCGATGCTGCACCCCCCACTCACTTCCTCAGGGCTTCGACTCCTGGGCTGCAGCCCTGGCTGCTCCATGCTGCTTTCCTCAACAGCCCCCAGCGTGGGCTATTCATGGGAATGCCCTTGGCTCACAAACCGCAAAGCAATTCCAGTCCAATGCAGGTACCCCCCCAACTTCACAGCCGGGATTGGAGGTGTCACAGTGAGAGGGTAGGAAAGAGCACGAGAAACTAAAGTCTATCCGAGGAAGAGTACTAGTAATTGTCTGATTTTTTCTTGGAATGAACAGCACTTCTCTGCTACCTCCCTAAACGGCTGGTGGGAAGGCAAAAGGGACCGAGAAGAGCTACGGAAAACTCACCGTAAGAAACAGAGAAGAGCAAGGTGTGACAAAACATAATATCCAGTGAATTCCTGTAAATTTAGTAAAATCAAGGGAAAAGGCAGAGGAAGGATTTACACTGCAAATGGTGCTAGAATCATACAAAGGTACTGAGTTAGAGAAATGTATGGATTTAACATACCAGTTAATTATTCACTGACGCTGACACATAAACAAAGTTTATTCCCCTGCAAAAAAAAAAAAGTTAATATTTATTTGAAGTCTTCAAGAGGTTGAGAACTCAGCTTCAGCAGTTCCATCCATCTTCAGTGCTCCCACCTTGAACCATGATGCTTCTTATTAGCATTAGCCTCAATTTATGTTTCAGCCGTCGATTCTGGCTACACATTTCTCTGTTAGTACCAACTAGCCCTTTGCTAGATATGACCACCCCAAAATAAGATTCCCAAGAGAGGAAGAACTCTGGAATGGATCGTTTCTTACCATCATGGCCAGAGTTGAGGAGATGCTCTCCCAGATCGCAGCCGAACACCCTTTCTTTCAGGATCCCCCGCTGTTTCAGTTTCTGTTTGGTTGGGCGCGACTTCATGAATGTTCGAAGGAAGGTGATGAGCTTGCCGTGTTTCTTCGACACTGCACAACAAAATAAATAAAAAAAACCCCACTTCAGGTTAGATCTGGCTCAGTTGGGCAAGGCCCAGCATAACACATTCTACACAGCACGCAAGAACTGTAGGAACATTAATAGCAATTATTTACAGAAACGGATTTACCAAGGTCCGCCACTAAACAGAGACTTGGCTTTTGTTCTAATTCTTGGCTAGTGCAGAAAGAGCAGGAGAGAGCTGTAATGGCAGAATTTAACACAAAGACACGTTTATCTGCAGAGCAGCTTCGGATGGGAGTGTCCGAAAGCTCCCTCATGGCACTGTCCGAGGGGCAGCACCTGAGAGCTACAATTCTCACCGCTGGAAAAACGAACAAGGCTAAACTAACAAAACCAGTAATCTCATGTACGCTGACAAACACGGTATATGATCTACCAGCATAAATAAATGCTTTGTTACTGGCTCTCGTTCTAGTAGTCTTAGGCACCTCCAGAACAAACAAGTGACTAACGACTAATGAATTTAGAGGCCATTTTTAGCTCTAAGAGCTCTAGACTGCCCTTCCAGCATACCTGCAATTGTCATGGCCCTCGCTGCAGCTGTGGAGGGACCTTTCCAGGGCATTATTAACTCCCAGTGTCTCCTCAAGCCTTTCCAAAACAAACGCATTACTGTCTTTGGTTTACTGAATAGAAAACTAAGGCAGCTGATTTAAAGAGGCGCAGTTTATCCCCTTCGGAATAAATATGAAGCCTACAAAGAGATGAGAACACAGCTCAGGAGCCATCCCTCCAAACCTCCCACTCCGTCTCTCTACCGATGGGGCACGGTCTGTGTTACACTGGTGAAACTGGTATAAACTCATGGAAACTGGGAGGAGAGGCTGAGCCCAGGTTTGAATGGGAAGCAGAACAATGCCCTTGAATGTCAACTTTTCTTCCCGAGGCCCACTCTGAAAGCAAAAGGGCTCCGGCCTCCCCAACAAAAGTGCCATTGTATACATGATTTAAAAGCAGTTTACCTTCAACAGAAGAGCTCTACTGAAAAGAACAAATTGCTGGGTATAAAAGGCTCCGGGAAGCAGGAAAGGCTCCTGCAGCAGCGCAAGGCAACACCAGCCATCACACCCCGCTCCTGCCGCCCAGCCCAGAGAGGAAAGAAAAGACAACCCTCTATTTCCCCTGCATTAAAGCTGTAAGTACCATCATCAAATTTCAGCAGAGTAACGCTATATTGAACAAACAAAAGCAACAAAGACCCCTGGTGACACAGGGGCATCTCTTCGGTGTCACCACTGCCCGCTAACGCACACAACTTGGAATTCAGCGAGCAGCCTCAAACGCTGGGACCCGGCAGAAGAGATTTATGCAGTGATGCTTCACAGGGGCGGACAGGGTGTTCTTCAACCAGGCAACAGGAAAAACCTTGGCCCAGGAACAAGGTTATACCACGCTATGCTTCATGATGTTTTAATCCCTTTAAACAGCTGAGCATTCTTCCTTCTGTTTTACCAAGTATTGATGTAGTCCCTCTGTTTGTCATAAACCTGATTCCAACGACCTTAACATATTTCTAGCTACGAGTAGAGCTCTGCTTTTGGATAAAGTCCTTTTAGCAGCATGACAGCATGCAGCCAAACACATCCGAATATCTGAAACCCTAAAATCTCCAGCAACCCCCATGCCTGCCTTCTCAGCAATCAAACCCGAATCATTTAACAACACACAGAAGCATTGAGCATGAGAAACTGTGGCTATGGGGGCTTTAATTAAAGGAACATTTTCAGTTTGACGGGTTTTTTTAATTACACACAGTAAATGAACAGATTGTGCTGACATGCCAAACAAAGTTAGGATAGATTTTGGTTGTATCCATCATCACAGTAAAGTAACGGCTCATTTATCATCTCCTCAGCCCCCCTCAAGAATAAATGGCGGCAGAGTCTCATCCCGACTTGCATGGAATTGCAAAAGGCTCCTGCCATAATGCTACTGGAGGTGACAGACCCGAGACAGACACTGCTACAACAGTCAAATAAACAGACAAATAAAGCAATTATTGGTACATAAGTATTCATTTGAATCATTTCACCGACTCCGTATACAGTTCTTTGGGAAGCATCTTGCCTGACTTAATGAAAAATGACTCTGTCATATAATGCATTTAAAATGGAGAAATGCATCCAATTCCGGTACTGCAGAAATTCTACTAACGCAAGTGCCCAGGTCAGCAAGTGACTTTTGGGTGTCACCTGGGGCAATAAACCAGAAAGGCGCAATGGATACACTTCCACGATCCAGGGGTGTACTTTGCTTGGTTACATCGCTAACTGAAAAGGAGACCCGAGTTTTTAAAGCACAATAAATCTGCTCTGCCTTTAAGCCACTCGGTACAGGTTAAAATAATTGTCTTGTTTTCTGCCTCGTTAAGCGGAGTCCTGCAAACACCCTCCCGTAGTCCCAGTGCAGCAGCCTGAGACGCTGTCAGGGCAATGCCCCAGCAGGTCCAGTAACCACAAATTCACTTATTGAACAGGAAGATTCGCATGGTTCCTTTGTTAAACTCCGTTTCCCGCATCCCTCTTCTCTCAGCCGCTGCTGACTCTGTGTGAGAGCTTCTCAGGCTAAACCCACCTCAGAGTTTTAGACCCACGCAAGAATGATTCACTGACCGGAGTGGGGCTTCTCCTGGGTGGGGGAGAAGAGAGAACAGCAAGAAAATCCAAGCAGTTGTCTCTTTGCTGACAGGTTATGAAAAGGAAGACAAAAGGAAGTGGGTGTCTGGTAAGGATAAGCTCTCCTTATAAGCTGTGAGAGCTCCGGGGGCTGTCGGGGGGCTGCCTTTCTGCCAACAGCAATAGAAGGTGAAACGCTTTCTATCCTGCTTCCAAGTCCTCTGGCATCGTTTGGCCCTCAAATCAGCAACGCATCCTAAGGGAGGTTTAATTCCTGATGCATTTCTGGTTAGATGAAGATAGCACGGCAGTCCCAGTTTCTGGATAAGCACCAATGCCAAGGTTACTACCAAGAATAAATGTTTGCTGCTCCGAAACCCTGGTCCCAAGCCTTTGCTGTCCCACTGGTGACAGACAGCACCAGCAGGCGATGCTCTCCTGCTGCAGCGCAAACAGCGATCCTACACCCCTACACCCATTTGCCGATCTCAAAATACCCAGAATTAGTGACTGCAAGGAAGTTATGGAATCAAGGCACAGGGGTTAGACCAGAAACAAATCTAAAATCGTTACAGATAAGGAGATGCGAATAGACTAGTTAGTCCTTTTCTACCTTTATTGTCCCACTAATAGAGTGGGGATGTGATAAATCTGAAGCATTCACTGTTTGTGTCGCTGTGTGAGGTGTTCAGGGTGACAAGTGACACAGAAGTAACTCCAAACAACAAAGTAGCATTACTACCAGACAATTTTACAGGGTTGCTACAGGCAGAGATGCTGAATTACCAACCGAAAGGCAGATTTAACCACTGTAGAACAAATAGTTTAGCAAAAAATTGAGCATTTCCTAGAAGGGGCAGGGACTGATTCTCCTCAGAAAGGCAGATTTGGCTAAATATCCTGGCCCGAACAAGCAAAGACAAATTCTCCATCTCGCACCGTAAGACTGGCTGGAAAAAAAACCCCAATCAAAACCCAAACAAAAATCCCCACCTGAGGCTGGACTACTTGTGAAGTTTTGCTGGCATGAATGTGTCAATTAGGAGTGAGAAAAAATATCACACCCGTAGCTGCCATAACTGCGCTGGCCAAAGCCTCTACACGGTGGGAAGGGAGGGAGGAAAAAGGAATCCTTGTGCCAGGTAGTTGATTGTGGTTTTGGGAAGCTGCCATACACTGTACCTCCCCGAGGAACATTATCAATCAAACCATGCCGGCGTTGCTATCCCACCAAGCTTTTGTAGTATAAGCGAGGCCCAAAATTCCCCTGACATTGATAAAAACTATTAAATAACAATTACTTCATTAAAAGCAGGGCTTGTTCACCCCAATGGCGCAGACTCAAACGGCACATCAGGATAGACTTTATGCAGCTTGTTCACTGGAGAAATGTCAGCCAGCAGCTGATTCCCAGTTGTTTCATGGCTGGTTTTCAGCACAATATGCTTATCCTGGGTTAATTTTGGAAATCACTGAAAGCTCATGGGGATCTCTCGGGATATGTTGAGGTCTCCTGCATCTTCCCGGGTCACTGTGGCACTCCTGCCGTGCTCCTACACCTTTCTGTGGGGCTCAACTGCGAGCTAAATCACTGCAGCCACCAGATTAAAAATCATCTGCTGAAGGTGATGCTCTTAAGAGCGGAGGAGCGCAAGCAGTTGTGGCAGCCCAAGTGAGGGGTCGGTGGAGCAAAGCACAGGAAACCAGACCTTCTTATGCCCACCTCCCTGCCAAAGCCAACACACTGCAAAACTCTACCCTCAGCCCGCTGGCAAAGGAGCTGAACTCGCTGGGGCACAACTAAGCCACAGAGTGACAATTCCTGATCCCTCCTGTGCCTGTACAGCTCTAACAGGGGTGCAATTTTGCCCAAGCACAAATCCAGGCTGGGTGGAGAATGGGTGGAGAGCTCTTGGGGGTGTTGGTGGATGAGAAGCTCAACACGCCCCGGCAATGTGCGCTGGCAGCCCAGAAACCCCCCACACAGCCTGGGCTGCATCCCAGCAGCATGGGCAGCAGGGTGAGGGGGGGGATTCTGCCCCTCTGCTCCGCTCTGGGGAGACCCCCCTGCAGTGCTGCCTCCAGCTCTGGGGCACCAACAGCAGAAGGACACGGAGCTGTTGGAGTGGGGCCAGAGGAGGCCCCAGAGATGCTGGGAGGGCTGGAGCCCCTCTGCTGTGAGGACAGGCTGAGAGAGCTGGGGGGTTTCAGCCTGGAGAAGAGAAGGCTCCGGGGAGACCTTCCAGCCCCTTCCCGTCCCTAAAGGGGCTCCAGGAAAGATGGGGAGGGACCCTGGAGCAGGGAGGGGAGCCGTGGGATGAGGGGGAATGGTTTTAAACTGGAGGAGGGGAGATTTAGATGAGATGTCAGGAAGAAATTCTTTGCTGTGAGGGTGGTGAGCCCCTGGCCCAGGTTGCCCAGAGAAGCTGTGGCTGCCCCATCCCTGGAGGGGTTCAAGGCCAGGTTGGACGGGGCTTGGAGCAACCTGGTCTGGTGGGAGGTGTCCCTGCCCAGGGCAGGGGGTGGAACAAGATGATCTTTAAGGTCCCTTCCAACCTAAACCAGTCTATGGTTCTATGATTCTATACTCTGGATTTACACCCGTAATATTAGAACACAGTCCACGACATCACGTGTCTCAGCCCAAACTTCAGAAGTATCATGTCTGCGACATAAAACTCTTCCAGAGACCACTTCTAAAATGTAATCTGCAATTACAATTGCCAAAAGTGTTGGCAGCAAAAGGAAAGGTAGGATGGAAAAGAGTGCTGGCTCCTGACTCCTTGGCTTTGAAACTTGGGGAACAAATAGGAGAAGCCTTTTAATAAATGCAGCCTTACTGTGTCCCTAAATTCATGTTGTGCATGCATTTTCCTTCCCTTTTCAGTAAGAAAAAACCCATGATGCAAAGGCTCTCAGAACAAAATACAATCCAGGCACAACCCCGCAGCCCTGGACAGCATCTCCCATCTCGCACACCCTGCCTCCTTCCACAGACTGGGGGAAAAAAGAAGACAAAAACCAACAGATTTCAAGTCTTGCATATTTGTGTGGGCAAAAAAGGTAAATGCTCGCTCAGTGGCCATCGGGGCGTATGGTGACCCAGCAATGTATTTTGAATGGGATACTGGCAGCTTCCTATAGGACATTTTCTCAAACCCACTATCCGTCCCCCTGCAACCTTACCAGGCTTTGCCAAGGGAAAACAACTCCCCAACAAGCAAATAAAGACCATCTGGCTGATATCCTGTTGTGAGCGCTAATAGTTTGGGGTTGAACTCAGGCCCAGTCTTTGATAGCAGCACATTTTCTGACACAGGGTCAGTAACCTTTGACTCTAAGAGAAGATGTGGGGGTGTACGCTGCCCCACAGCCCCCTCCCCAAGCAGTGATTTTGGAGACTGCAGAGCCCAGCCGTCCCCTGCCGCCAGGACAGCTGCTGCTAAGGTCAAAAGCAGGAACACGTGTGGCCACATAGTTTAAAATATATAAACAAACTGCAATATCCAGTCACAAAATCAAAGCTGGAAAAAGGAGTGGGAATGCCGTAAAAAAAGCACAGGTAGGTATTACAAAACAAAAGCAAAATCCACCCTCTCTGAAGAGAGATTTACAGGAAGTCAAGCTCAAATTTTTCCAGTCTATCAGCCCCTGAAGACCCATTCTCCTCTGAAATTAAACTCCACTGCAGGGAGAAAAAGAGCAGCACCAGACTCTTTTGGAGAAAGAGCAGCACCAGGAATCGGGGGATGAGAAGCTGGGTTTGGTTTTGCCACATCTTTCCCGTGCTCTTGCTTCTGCAATCACTCAGGGATACATTTAACTGTGAGGGGACCAAGTTCAGCTGGTTCCCCATACAGCATCAGTTATCTCGGCCCCTGCTTAAAACCTCAGTAAATATTTTTACTATCCATCTTAGAAAGACATGCTCTGTGGACCCACATCATGCTGAAGAGAAATTATACAAAGCCAAGAATTGAGTCACATCTCCCAGTTCTCTGTCATGTTCCTTAGCAACAAGACATTTTATTCCTTTCCTCCTGCCACAGCAGATTCTATTTTGGAAGCTAATTTATACAGTCCTAAAAAACCCAACTAGAATCTGGAACCACGCACCACCAAGCACCGTCCTTTAGTCCTTGAATAGGATGCTGGTTTTGAAGAAGGACCAACCAACACCACACCAATAATTGCACTAATCTCTACACTGGGCTCCCTCGTTGGCCATAAAGATTTTCAGAAAGAGACTGTAAAATTCCATAGATGTGAGAGTTTAAAAATATCCTTCTATCTCCAATAACCTTCATAAATGTGTACTTACTGATTTGCTCTATAAAGAAAAGAAAAATAAACTAAAAATGCTGCGTGCTTTTTGATGCTGCAGCATTTATCTTGTGCCAGGCTGACATCAGTTAAAGGCTGGCCTCTGTGTTGTGAGGAAGTCATGAAATATGTTAAAGGTGATTAATTTCAGTGTCATTAGATAAAAACCATTAAAACTAACTATGATGACAAGAACCAGCCAAGAATAAACACATATTTCCAGTGATCACGAGAGCACCATACACATGGAGAGCAAAGTAGGTCATCATCACTGATAAGTGCTGTTGCTGTTCTTATTTATAAAGTCCAGTAATAAGGAAGCTGCACTTATTCTTGTGTCTGCCCGGGCTTCTGGAACCATCCTTTGGGCAGTGCCTGCAAGAAATAGTCTCAAAAACCCTGCAACTCTTCTTGGTGCTCACCAGCCTCAGCCTTTGGCTCGCATCGGGGTACCGGCTTATTTTGGTGCGCAGTGGAACATCAGAGATGGGCTTGGCATCCCACTCAGCACATTTTCATGCCCAGATTACACAGCCTTCGCTGCGTTTGGGTCTAATTAGTCCTCATCCAGAGAGAGCGAGCTGCAAATTCAGAAGCTGACAGCATATCTGACCAGCAGCATCGATTGCTTTCAACATTATTGATTTGACTGAAAACACACAACTGTGAGGAGATGCACAAGGATTATCTACAGTTTGAACCGTCTGGAGAAGGTTCTTTACGTCTATGAGAAAACGCGTATGAGGACCATGACCCATTTACAACAGCAAAAACTGTTTCCATGCTCTTCACCGCCAAATTTGTTATTTGTAATTGGATAAGAACAATAACCTCAAGGTTAGCTAGATGCAGAAGTATGTCACCTACCCACAGATAGCAAAGTTTGGTACCAAGAGATCTGTGATACCTTCCAGGCCAAAGAGATGCCCTACAGACTTGTCAGAGACTCTAAGGCCATAATGGAGCATTAAGATTAATATGACCTGACCTCCTGAACAAACCCAGCACATGACATCTCTGAATTAATTCCCTGAAGCACAGCATACCTGCCCCGAGGGAAGCACTATATGGTTAGGAGATATGAATCAGTTAAAGGAGAGAGGTTTCAAAGGTACAAGGGCTGACAAGGTCAATCTATTAATGTATTAACATGTTGGAATTGTATCTGGAAAAGAAAGCACCGCTGACTAAGACAGTGCTAGTGACAACACAGCAGGGACAGGCTTTGGTTAGGGAATACGAGGGTTTGCAACTGGAGGTGAGGAAATAGTAAGAGACGGGGCTGGAGCTCAAAGAAGACAAGTTATCAGAGGCCAAGCGTGGAAAACAAGTAGGTGTTGAAAACAAAATGATCGAGGTGAGGGCATTTAGCACATAAGGCAGTGTCAGCAGCTCAGGTGACACAAAGAGGTCACAAAGCGGGACTGGGAGACAAGGGGGGCAAACTGGGAAATGTAGAGCTAGGAGAAAAATACCAAAAGAAACAGCCAAAATATCTTTTTCATTCATATTACATTTTGCTCAACCTCTGTGTGTTCTAGCAGAGTTTAATGCAGTCCTTTTGCTTATCTCGCTTTCCTTGGAGATTAATGATCTTCCTGAAAAATAATGTTCTGACTCAGGTAACTGTTTCACTAGCACAACTAAACATCGGATCTGTCCGTCAGGGAGCCAATGGTGGTCTTTATCCCATGTTCACTTTGGGATATCACGATCATTCCACCTTGCATGCCCTTGCACACACTACACCTATAGACATGTGAGATCTTGACATCATAAATGGTTCAGGTTGGAAGGGCCCTTAAAGATCATCCCAACCCCCTGCCATGGGCAGGGACATCTCCCACTAGACCAGGCTGCTCATCAACATCAACATGCACTGAAGCCTTTGCGTAACTCTAAATTTGCGCTACAGAGAATGGGATACTGTAACCTGACTGTACCTCTAATACTTACACAATTGACATAGTTTGAGAAGAAACCCTCTTTTAGAACATCAACAACGAAGTAAGCATCAGCATCAACCAGGGAATTGTGTCAGATGCTCTCCAGACACTTGCAAATAAGGAAGAGAGGGGAGAGCAATCAGGAGCCAAGATGCCACCTAAGCCATTAGGTGACACCAGAGCAGGTTCAACCGTACCTCAGCCAACTCTGCCAGAAGGTTCTCCAACTCAATGGTCTCCAGGGATGAAAATGCTACACATTCTCTGTTGGTAATTACTTGAGTTGCTAGCTGTCCTTACAGATGGAGTTTCCTAATGGCTGACCTCAACCTCCCTTTAATACAACCTAAACCAAATGTTTATTGTCGTCTCTACAGCAGCCACGACTTCAGAGAAGTCAAGAATCAACAGTTCTCAAACTCCTACTTATTTGAAGGCAAACCACCTTTGCCCTCCCTTATTCAAGCATATATTTGCAGGCAGCATCCTTCCTTGACCAGGAGGCTTCCAACCAGCCTAAGTGGAGTTGCAGCAGAAGAGGCTGCTTGAGCCTCACCCACACCATTTCTCCTTCTGCCACACCGGTGGCAGAGCTGCAGGAGATTTTCCAAAAACTTGACAGTAACCCAAGCCAATCCTCAATAACATCAAGTACTTTGGACACGTGCTCACAGCCCGGAGCTCTCGCTAGTCATTCAAACACAAATCACGCTGCAGCCCAATCCTGACATCAGCTAAACTGGGATAACCGGAGTGACTGCGGCAGTCAAGTTACCCCAGTTTTGCGCCACAGCACGCTCCAGCCTGGGAGGAGGCACGCAATGAAAAAAGATCTGACATGAATCAACAAACAACAGAAGCTGAATAACGAGGAGTTTGGCAGATGGAGACCAGTCCTGGAGCGAGAGGGTGTTTGCTCTTACGCAAGGCCTTGGGAAGACACTGGGAGGAACCTCTTTATTCTACCAGAGACATGAGCAATCCATCGAGAATAAGGAGGGGACTCGGGTCAGAGCACACTACCTCCCTTCCCTTAAAGCACACGGCACAGCCGCTACTTCAATTGCCAATGTACAGACTCTTCTGAAGTATGCGGTACTCCCAGTGTGACCAGTAACACTGCTGCCGCTCTCCCAGTCCCTTCACAAACGCTGCCTATCTCCATTTTCACTAGCCAGAGGGCAGCTGTTCACAGCCCAGAGCAGCTGCTTCCAGATTACAGTGACCTGCTCTTCCAAGATTGATATCGTTCTGCTTCTTTTCCTATTTACAACACAGACTTTCTAAATTATTTATACTTCAGCTATTAACACCTGCATTAAGCCCTGAGATGATTTTGCCTTTGGAAGCAAAATTTCCACTCACCTGGAGTGGGAACAATATTCAAGACCACGGACAAGAGCCTCATTCACATTACAGTCACTTTATACACACCGGCAGGAAACAATAGCTTTAAAGAGGGTGAAAATGACATCTTCCCATACATCCTGACGCAGCTAAAGAAGTGTAAAAAAGCTTTACTGAAAATGAAAATTGGGCCCAATACGTCTGGGGATTTGCAGTGAACTAAATCTCCTTTCTGAGACTTAGGAATGCAGATATTGCATTGTTTTGCCTCCTTTATTCTTTTCCTTTATCTTACCAGTCCAGAGCTTTGATTTTAAGTGAAGGCTCTTTTATCATGCCTGTGTGGTGCCCAGAACAAAGGAGGTCGGGGAAGAGTGGAAAGGGAAGGCCTCCTGCCTTCTCTGTCATAAATAATAAGATCCTGGAGGGCATTTAGTCCTTAAAATGGACTACAGCTTCTAGGAGGTTTTCTGAGCAAATACGAACAGACGAGCCATGGCTACTTGCAAAGTGTCTACTACGATCACGGTAACTATTCTCCCTGGGAATTTTATTTTCCAGTGTGTGCATTCACCGCCCCGGGGGCTCCAGCGAACAAAGGACCAGCATTTTTAAATGGGAAGCCCCCTTCTCCTGCACAACAGCATCAATAATTTTAATGCTTAGGAATGTGCCAGTTGGGGGAGGGAGGGAAAACAAAAAAAGATAAAGTGATATGCAAAAATCTATTGAAATTCAAATTGTAGACACCTCCATCTGTCAGCTGCCTCTTTGGGAGCTGGGTATAAACCTGAGGAGGAAGCACCGATCCCATCTCCGAGACCCCAAGGACCCTGCAGGAATACTTGACTGCGCCGGAGGGGGCCTGCAAGCTGGAATTCCTTCTAGCACAGAATCTGGATGGGAATCCTGACTCAAATCAGCCTAGACATGAAAGAGGCTCCCTTTAACAGCTCCGGCTTGCTCCACACCCATGACCCCAGAGTAATAAACCAGTTTACAACCATGGACCTGGCGAATAGAAAGGCGCAATAGAAACCTGAAGCCAGAGATTAGTAAAAGGGAAACAGAAGTAAAACAATTAGCAAGGCTGGAGGAGGGGGAAGAATGCGGTGTTAATCAGTCTTCAGTTGGCAAGGGAAGGCAACCACCAAGCCAGGCAACCTGCCCAAGGGCACGGATCCCTGAGGATCTTCTCTCCCAGCTGGAACAGCCAGGGCTCTATCCAGCAGCCAGGGTGCCAGATCAGAGGGGAAACTGGAAATTCATCTGGCTAAAACCACGATCTGGCTAAAACCGTGATCCCAGGCTTCCCCTCCTCAGCAGAAGGCATTTGAGAGCCCCGATTGCATTGCACGGGTGTGAGATCAGCTCAGCCCCAGGCCACCTTCCCACACCACCTGGCCACCTTCCCGCACAGCCCGGCCACCGTGCCACAGCCTGAGCCGACCCACCACTCTCCCAGCGGAGAAAAATCTTCATTCAAAGACATTAATCCCCCCAAACCGCACATGAAATAGCTGCCAAGTTACTAAGCAACAAGTGGGCGCCGGAACCTAAAAATACTCCACAAGCCTTACATAAGAAAGACGCTAATGCGAAGGGGGGGTGGGAGAAAAGACCCCAGGAAGAGCCCTCTCCTACCTGCTAGTCTCCGGCAGACGCTCGGTGCCGGTGCCTGGCTGGGCTCTGCCCGCCGGCGGAGGGGAGCAGCGATGCGGGAGGTGCAGGGGGTGCTGCCACCTCCCGCCTGGCCCCTCCCCGCCGGGACCGGCTCCACCTCCTGCAGGTGCCTCCTTCCAGACCGGATCCCGCTGGTGGCCGTGTCCCCGTGTCCCCCGCCCCCGTCTCAGATGCTCTGGAGCCGGCAGCCAGCGGGTGCCTCTGCCGCCCCCGGGGCGAGCTGGCCGGGGGGGCTCTGCCTCCCCTGCCCTCCCCGAGCCACCCCCCTCCCGCCCCGGGGGACCTTCCGACCCGGGCAATGGCCCTCGGCGGACAAAGGGCAGAGGATCAGAAAGGCAGGGAAAGCAAAACACAGCTCCGCCTGGGGAATATCAGACCCATAACCTCATAGAAACATGGAATGGTTTGGGTTGGAAGGGACCATGAAGATCACCCAGTGCCACCCCCTGCCCTGGGCAGGGACACCTCCCACCAGACCAGGTTGCTCCAAGCCCTGTCCAACCTGGCCTTAAACACCTCCAGGAATGGGGCAGCCACAGCTTCTCTGTTCCAGTGTCTCATCACCCTCAGGGTAAAGAATTTCTTCCTGATATCCAATCCAAATCTCCCCTCTTTCAGTTAAAAACCATTGCCCCTCGTCCTATGTCTCCCCTCCCTGATCCTCAGGTCCCTGACCCCTCGTCAGCCTGTTACCGGGATGGACCTGGGCTTGTCATCCTGTTTCTACCTCCAGGAAAACACAGCGGCGGACTGAACTATGCTCAAATTTATCCACGGCTTATCCTTGCACCAAGCTAAACCGCACCTTTGTGCCCCCCAAAACTGCAGAGGAACACCGCAGTAAGGGCCAAAGCCGCACTTCAGAAAGTCCACAGAGGCTGAGGGCACATCTGCGCCATTGTTTCAGTGTACGTCTCTCACTGCAAATTGTCAAGCCCATGCCGAAAAGGCTGCCTCAGCATGTCCAAAAGGAAGGGAGAGATGCTGAGCATACTTGAATGCTTCCATGGAAGCACGTCCAGACCTGCAGGCCGGACACAGGCTGGGCCATGCACACGTGAGCCCCATCTGCCCCTGAGCTCCGGGGACAGCAGAGACACTTTGCACCCAGGGTGTCCGTTCGGTTAATCTAATTACAGTGCTAAAGAAGTTATGTCCCCTCCCACTCTGAGTGGCTGTTAACCAGCACAGTTTGTGGCCGCATTGATCAGATCACCGAAAACAAAACTCAATTAAAAATTCTCTGGGAGTTCCGCTATTTAGAAACACAGCAAAATGACATGGATCGTTTTACAGTGACCTAGTTAACAGCCCAGCTCCGAAAAACAGGCTGTTTCAGCATACCACACTCCAATCAGCGAGCACAACACACCGAAACTCCACTTTCCCACCACCCACGGCATCCCTGCTCACGGCAGCAGCGACATAAGGGTCATGGGGCTCGGGGACATTTCAGCCACCAGCCTTTTCCTGGTGGCAGTGCAGCTGGTGGTGTTACCTGCCTTTATGGCATGCTGGAGGAATAACTGCTGCTGCTGGTCTGTCTGACCACGCCAGCGCCCAGCTCCTGGGGTCAGATGAGGCTGCGATGCAGGTTATCCATCTCAGTAATTGCTGTCACACACTTTAAAATGTGGGCTCGCTAGGTAAGATGGCCAACCTCAGGGTCAGAAGGATTAAAGAGGAATCTGCTTCTATTTACACAGACGTCTTGATCATCAGGAGGGTAAAACTCAGTTCTTTTGGTGTTCACAGCTTCTCCTCAAGCAAATGTGTTATTTTCAAAATTGTTTGCTGACTCATATCTCTAAATAATGCCTGTTCCCCAGCTTCTTATTACACTTGGTATTTATTACTGGAATTGTTTTGCTTGGACAACGATCATACTATCACATTACTTTTTTCCTTAGCAGCCAAGCATGACTCCTAAATCCGGTTTTATATGTGCTTATATACAATTCCGAATACAAAACCTTCATCCTAGTACCAAACCACCATTCCAGCCATGTTCTTCCTATTGAACCCATTGATAAAAGTCGGTAAAATCCCAAAACAAATGGGGAACGAATACAACAGAAGCAACGCTATTCAAAATTTACACACAGAATGCACGTACAACAATTCAAAATAGCAAAGCAGTATATAGGACTGCAGAGCAGTGACACTATCAGCTACCCAAAACTGCCAGGATGTATTATATGGTCCCTACATTTTGCTTTTTAATGCAGGCCAGGCTCGGGCACGCAGAGTCCTGCAAGGCCGATTAACCCTGTTGTGACAAACTGTTCCAGCTTGCATGGTTTGCTGGGGCACAGATTCACACAGGGGCCCGAGATGGCACAATCCTATTTTTGCTAATCAGAGCAGGAATATAACTGCAGCGTCACCAGCAATACACAGCTCCCGCAACTGCAGATTTGGGTATTACCTTGGAAAATTATTCCTGTGAGGATCAACAGGGCTTGAGGAGGTATTGTACTACGTCGTGTCCAATGGGACACCTTTCCCTCACCTGCACTCTATTTCCTGTAAAGAAAAATACCTAATGCTTGTTACCAAACCCCTTTCTTAGAGGAATGAAACCTGAGCAACCAGGGATGTGGCTCTTCTGCTCCTGGAAATAGCAAGTCCGCGTTTGGCACAGCACTGCATCACGGCTAAGGAGCTCGTTCCCATCTCCACATGGACACAACCACTCCAGAGCTCCTCCTGGGGCTCATGGGCTCTGCCCTGGCTGGGGGAGCTTGGCCCTCCACTGCCCTGACCACACTGGGACAGTCTCTTGCTTCTTCTGCATCTCCTGATGGAAAAGAATAAAATAACCTTCACACGTGGGTCTTATCTTCTGTTCCTAATTTCTTTTGCCTGACAATTTTAAGCAAGTGAAAGAGCTGCATTCTCTGCTACTTACGTGTTCAGCAGCTTGCAGTGGAGCAGAAGAGGTAGATAATGAATGTCTATCTTTTATACACAGCTAACAAGCCCAAGCATTTGAAATCGTAGACAAAAAATCATATACACGCTTGTCACAAATCCAATCCTTAAAGCATTCTGTAGTTAACCTACCCTCCCAAAGCCATTTCAGCCAGAAGTACTGGGAAGGCAGAGCAACCTAAAAAATGTTATTAATATACCCCGTAGCTTCTTCCATTTTCTGGTTTTGCAAATTTAACCACTGGAGGAAGCTTCAAGCCATCATTAGAAGTTAGGCAGCCAGTATTTTTCAATGCTGCTTCTTACTCAGCTAGATTTATCCTGCAATCAAATACTTCCAAAATGCAAAAAAAGAAACACCACCCACCCCCACCCCACCCCAAATAAACAAAATCCCCTTTTTTAAAAAAAGGGTTTGGGGGAGAAACTAAGATTATAGATGAAAGAAGAGTGGGAGATTAAAGAGAACCCCAAGAGAACAGCACTCCATGGGATAACCTCAAAATGATTTGACGTGATTCAGAGAGCTCTCAGAAACCAGGTTTGACAGGGAGGTATCTCATGTCCCAGAGCACCTGGGCAATCACGTGGTGACTCGCTCTTCTGGTGGCCGTAGCCATGGTCTGCCATGGCTGTTCAGCTTTGCAAGAAAAAATATTTCAAATATTCCATTTGCAAAGGTAAAAACACAGCTAGGAATGCTGCAATGCACAGCCAGGCAGGTAACAGGACTTCCACTCGCCTTTCCTTTAGCCAAAGCAAGTTCCCATGAGAACAAGTCACAGGATTCGATGGCAGCTCCCCACTGCAGCGACGGGATTAAATGCTGAAGAAGAGCGAGCGTGGCACTGACACAAGCTCTTAAATGAAATCCCGCAGATGAAACTTCAGATCAGCAAAGTCTTCTGAATTAATCACAGACACGGGCTGACTCCTGAGCTAGCGAAGCAAGTCCGAAAGGCCAGAGTAGTGTTATGATCTGCAGTTCGCAGTGGCTGGACTCCCTACCAGGGAGAGGGGAAGGAAAGGAGGGAGGACAGAGGGAGATGGAGAGACAGAGAGGGGCAAGGTCTTGCCTTGGCTGTTTGTCCTTCGGGTGGAAACATGCGACAGATCTTGTCCAAGCAGCGGAAAATACACATTTCTATGTGTTCCCTTAAGGATCTTCCCAAACATACACCTGAGCTGTGACCAAACCCAGACCTTCTGAGAAAGCCAAACAACCATCATGGATTTCCCAGCGTATATTCTCCAGCTCCACTCACTTTTAACATTAATTTCTAGGTTCACACAGACACTTTCTTGCAGTTTAGCAACATCACTGATCCCTGCGGGCATCAGAGCCCCAGGCAGATGGGGTCAGAGTGCAGGCACTGCTCCTTGGCATACAGAGGTGATGGTGGAGCTGCTCAGCCTTTGTGAACCTCACAGGACCAGGTTTAATTGGAGATTTGAGATATGCACCGGCACGACCCTTGATAAATCCATATGCCGATGCAAGAAGAGATCAGAGCTATGTGCTATTATCTAAGGTTAAAGCTGCCTGAAAATACTTCTAAGCCACAAGTTGGCTCCCACACTAATTTACAGAATTATTCAGGAGAAAAGAGGAGGAAAAGCAGAGCAGAAGAAACTACCTTTTCCTGTGATTTCAAAGCTCTTAGCATAACTGCGGAGTTTTGCTCAAGCCAACTATTATTAGAGTTAAGTCCCATTTTGACAGAGCTTGTGAGAAAGGAAAAAATACCTAGTTTAAAAATAACAACCCCCCCAACCCTGTATAAGTGGAGAGCAGGCAGAGTGAGAATGAAGCAGAGAACATGCAAAAAGAAAGCTGGCCTTATTAATAGCACGTTAGTGCCTCCAACTCCCCTGCACTCAGCCAAGGTTTACCACTTTATTTCCCAAGAAATCATCCTACTTCGGCGGATTCAACCTCTCAGAAAAGGTTAAGCATGCCAGCCCCAAACACTGTGAATGTTTCCGTAACAGCAACACTAATATATCTCTTTCTTACCTACACAATACACAGATTTACATAATTATTTCTGAACTGATGCATACCAATCCATACACCACGCTTGTTCGCTTTCTTTTCCAATTAAAATTCCCCAAGAAACGTGGCCAAGACTTGCCACAAAATTACCTGTCGAAGTGCGGGATGCCTGAAGCTACTGTCTACGGGTTGAGGTTCTTCAGCAAGGCTCTGAGGCTGCAAGTGACCACCCTGGTGGAAGAAACTGCGCTAGAGGGAATGCAGAAATTAATCCGTCTCTTCCTTCTACCTGTGTTTCAGGCACTTCCCGGTGCCTTCAGGAGGCCGGAGGCTGATTTCCAGAGTTGTAATTACACCAGGAGTGCCTCCCAGTGGAGATGCGGGATATTCTGATGGAAGATGATTCTCAACTGGGAGAGCGACAGCTCTGCTACTCCCCTGACATACCCTAAGCTGACAAAAGGGCTCTTCTGCCACCCCCACTGGGGGTTTAGGGTGGTTTTGTTGGGATTTTGGGGGTTTTTTGGCTGATGCATCAGCTCTGGGTACCATCTTCTTCCTACTTACAGCAGACTGAGCTATGCCAGGAAAAACGTGAGTGCACACCTGGCTGAGGATGGGGACAGAGACCTCATTCTCTGATGCCCTGCACCTGTGCTGTGCCCAGAATTGTACTAAGCAGCCCAAAAGGTCAGCCCAGCAATCATCTTTTTCACTCAGTTTGCACTTGTGCGAATGATCACACAGGGTACCAGGTGATGCTCATGTGTAATTACTTATCCCCATAAACTACGTGCTTTGCACACGTGACTTTCGTTTCAGAAATGACAACCCCCTTCTTGGGGGCTGGGTAACAGATTAGAAAACAAACAGGTCTGGTAACAGATTAGAAAACTCTCTTTTCACTTCAGCGAAAAAAGAAAAAAAAAGATATAAATGAAACAGCAGAACCAAACTGTATCCTTCTCCCCATTCTTTCTCTTCCACAGGGAAAAATCCATGCTTCCAAATCCAGGCCTCTTGAAGAAAACATCAGCCAATTTACTCACAAATACCTGATAACCATCAAGACATGTTTCCATAGCACCCAGGAAGTGCTACAAAAATATCTATTTGTTCGGATTGCAAATACTGCATCAACTACTTCATGGAGTCTGCAGGTAAGAAACACAACCATGGGGGCTTAAAAGCAAGACGGACACTTGGTTCTTACTGCTACTGTCAGAGAACATCTGCACTGTTAAAGGATTAAAGGATTAAGAAGAAAAAAAAAATACATTGACTTCCTAATGCTATGTATCCTTAGGAACTTATTTGAAATACTTAAAATTCTTACTCGTCTCTCATTTATGAGCTAGCCAAGATTTATAGATTTTATTTAGGTGGACGGGAAAAGTATTTCAGATCTGCCACTGAAGGCTAAATTCAAAAGCAAGTTACGTATAAAAATATATTCTCATAGGCAGAGGCTCATTGCAGTGTGCAGAAAAAATATTTGACACTCTTTAACTTTGAAAACTTTTCTTCCGCTCCATGTAAATCCATTACTTGTCCCAGTTTGGTAGAGGACTCCCAAAACTGTTATTCATTGCCATCTGCATCCGTACATACCTGCAACTCTCTTGCAGCTTCCTAAAATGATAAATTATGGAGCAACTTCAGCCATCCTCCGGATCCAGAGGACAATGCATCAAAAATGTGCCCTCTTGCAAAACGGGACATTTAGAAGAGAGTTCACAGCTTCAGCTGTACAAATCGTACTGGAAATGCTGTGCCTCACAGGCTGGCTGTGGGGAGAGCCATGGGGCTACTGTGCCCCCCCTGTATGGGGAGGGAAGAGCCTGGGTCGAAGAAAAATTCCAGAGCACTAGAGCAGCAGACCCAAAGAGAGAGACCTGCCTGGTTCCTTCTCCCAAACCAGCGCAGAGAACACCAAACACGACACACGGCTCAATGCTGCCTGGCTTCCTAAAGCAAAACTCAACTTCTGCTGAATCTGCTTCCCTGACAGGGGTGAAGAGAGATGACTCTTCTACTGTTGCTGCCATTGGGATGCCGACATATACCCATGCACGCTTGCCCGAAGAACACAGAATCTGTACTTCAGAGTTTCTGCCAGTATCTGTTCCCAGCACACGGGCCTGAGGGAGCTCTTCTCCCCAGCTCGCACTTTCTGGCAAAATCACAGCTTTTATGGTGTGATTTTCATAGGAGACCAGATGAATCCTGTATATAGCAGCATTTCCACAGATCAGCCCACAGTGCTCGTCCCTTTCTATTTCTGCCAAAAAATGGGAAGGAAAAAAAGAAGGGGGAAGAATCACTTGAAACAAGGGAGGGAAAGCAAAGAGGAAGGAAGACTCCAAGGAAATTAAAAACTCACAGGAAAACGCTGCTGCAGTTTTGACTTGTACTTCAATTCCGTACACGAATTTAAAGATTGAAGAAGCCTAACCACTGCAATAGCATGTGTTGTAGCTGTGCGCAGTCCTGGGCAGTCACGGCAATAAATCCCTTTCTCCTAAAAACAGGTAATTACCGCAGCAGTTCAGATTAAATAAGCACTTTATCAGAATTCACGGCGCTGAAAGCAAGCAATGCAGCATTAATAAGTTTGGCATTCCTAATGTATCCAAGATGCAAACTACCAGCAAAATGAACTGCTAAAAAAATTCTTTTTTTTTTTTAAAGGAAGCATACAACGCTTATTACAGGAGTAAAACAAAGCCTTAAAGCCTAGTTGAAAAATAAATCTGCCTTTGCTGATTTTAGAAGGTAACAATGGAAATAGAGATGAGGATTTCAGCAGAGGCAGAGCTTTGCACATAGGCAACCACAAGATTTGCAATCAGCTGAAACACAATTAGAAAAGATGCTTGCCACTTACCAGGCGCTTACAATCCCCGAATTGCCCAAACATTAGCCTCCTTAAGAAACTGAAACACAGCCCCAGCACTGTGGACAGCAGGACCCAGACGAGCTCTGGCTGGCTGTATTTATTAGCATCACTTCAATATCAAATAGCCATTAACTGATTCATTTTACCCAAAGAACCAACTGGGAGGATCTCCATGGCAGGTACAGTTACCCTGCAAAGTCATTTCAGCCTCAATACAACAGGACTGGATGACACAGAGGGACACCAGAGAACAGCACGTTGTCTGAACAATTTGCAAGAAATACGGGGTGTCGCCTGCCTTTACTGTAAAGTCCCAATCCAGGCTGTTGGGAAACAAAACTTACAGCTTGCTACTCAGTCTCTCCTCAAATTCCACTTAGATTTTCTTTCAAAGCACTCAGGACATCCAGGAAAGCAAAAGTCCAGATATGATTTAACGAAACAACAAAAAAATTGAAACGTCTGTTATCAAATACCTCTCAGTAACTGATGATCAAATTGTTTAAGTACGTAAAATGTACCAGAGACATATCTCAGCTCCACTGGAACACTTTAATTTTACTTAATGTTCGTTTTGAAAAGCTATAGCGACGTTGTCATGACAATGACAACACAACACTGTTGTTTTCTGCTATCACCGTGCAACTGGGTACACATTAGGGTCATTCATGTTGCCATAAAATCTAGTATTTAACCACATTTCTGTTCTCTCTTATTCAAGCAAGCTCTTTCCTCCAGAACACAGTCAAAGAGGGTTTGGCACACTCTTTGGGTAGATCTTTCTGAGGCACAAATTGAAAGCCTGGGAAAAGAAGAACACTTTATATTTAGAAATTCAGCAGTTGGGGGGGGAAGCGTCTAATTTATGATACAAGACTAATAGCCACGTAGGCACCGACACTGCAGAGCGTTCCCTCTGCCAGCCCTGCTCTAGCTAAGCTGTACTCTGAAGATTTGGACTCTCTGCCTGGAATGAAATCACTTGCACAAAATTTGCCTGAGAAAAGGCAGATTCTTAGAATCAGGCAGATATTAAAACCAAAAAAAAAAAAAAAAAAGAACTATTTCAGCTACATCTAGCTTCTGTACCAAAAGCTAGGGTGTTAGTAAGCGGTTATTGCTATCACGTACAGCGTTAGACTTGGTTAGGACCCGGAGAGACTGGTTGTACGTAACGGGCTCTACCTGAGCTCGGCTGGGACTGGTTGAGAGCCTCTGTAAGATGTGCAGGACCTGGGTTTACACTATCCATCTCCAAATCTACACATCATTATGGCCAGGCGGGAAGAGGGCAGAGGGACAGGCAGAAGGCAAGAGAAAGGACAAAGTTAAATTAAAACATCTGGAAAAAATGGCAGGAGACTAACAATTTCATTTGTAGAGAGAAGAATTAGAGAAACAGTGCTAGAACAAATGGCAGGAGACTAAGAATTTGATTTGTAGAGACAGGAATTAGAGAAACGGTGCTACAGAAATACAGATTTCAGTGTTACGCATTCTAAGGTGCTGCTTCTCTGGTGTGTTCTAGATCTGAAGTGTTCTTAACTAGCAATGTCTACGTGCAAAAAGAAGTCTAAGTGAAGTGACATGCCAAGATCACAGGATGAACAGCAAAAAAAGATGAGGTGAAATGAAATAAGCGGAGTAAACACCCAAATCCAAGAAAACCTGCGCTGCTGAGGATGAAGGTGGATGCTACCGGTACCTGAGCAACTGGGCTTAGAGCTGGCTCAGGTGTGACCACAGCGTATGCAGTCTCGCTCTCAATTCCACTGCAAACACGCGTATTATGTGCACTTATCACTGTAACCAGAGTTGTCACTGTAAAAAAACTTTAAAAAAATTATATAAAGTAGGTCTCAATTTAGATTGGCAAACGCTAGTGGAAGAATCAGTGATTTTAAACAGAGCTGCATCTTGCACAATAACGTTCTTTGGTACGGTTGGGAGACTAAAGCTTTAGAGCTCATTTTCAGGGGCACTCTGTCCCAGTTTCAGTAACATATCTCAGCCCTTGCCTCCCTGTTCGGACCTCAGCTGGTTGTAACTGGGGAAGCTGAGGGCCAAAAAAGAACTTCAGTGCCTAAAAGCTGCTTCATGAGCCCAGAAAGTAACTTCCCCCTAACACCAGCGAAGTCTGAACAGGACCTCAAGGCTTCCCTACTTAAAAAATACGTAAAGTATCTTCCTGAATTACTACTAACAGCCACGATGTGTGGGACACAGCAATATTCTAAACAAGAAGCCCCAGTGCAGCCCCAGAGCAGCGCTCGGGCATGTGAGGCTGTGGCACGCCATCTCTCTCACAGTGCTCTGCACACGGCCATAGCCAAGTCCCTACTCTCTGTCACAACTACATGACTCGCAAAGGGACATGGCTGTCAAAAGACATTAATTTCACACGGAAAACAAGCAGAACCACTCATAAGCTTTATACCTTTGAGCAGAAATATTATAGCTGCTCTGGTGTGGAACTCTTCCTTCTCACAAAGAGCCTACCGAGGAGGGCGGCTCTACATGCTGACCTTCCAGGTTGGGTTAGGCAACCAGAAATCTGGCATTCTGTGTATTCCTCTTAAAAAGGGCAAAAAGCCCAACCCTGCCTTTATTATCTGAAGGTAACTGCTACCAATCCTTAGCAGGAATGGCTCTTCGAAGGGCTCAGGGATTCAAGGAACTTGACTATAAAGGAGGAAAAATCTTTTCTCTGTACCTGTATGTCCAAAGGAAACTCCTTGGATCTTACAAGCATTCACTATCCTGATTCCTCCCAAACTCCTTGGCAGTTTATTTATTTAGCAGTGGATACAGCCAGATACAGCAATAAATTTTGCCCTCATTCTTAAAAACTTTACCCCAGTTTAAATAGTCCCTGGCTCCTGTTGTTGGTCTGGCTGCGTGCAGTGGAAGCGTCACCACACGCACTCTCCATGTTCATATGTGAAATACAAACCCCGTTCTCCCCTTCCTCTCTGAGGCTTCTGCCTTTCTGTCTGGAGGACATGTGATAATGCTGGCACCTGCTCAGGAAGGTGCTCAGAAAGTGGAGTCTTCACACTAGAAACAAGAAGTTTGCTGTCAAATAACATTCTTCTGGAGGAAGTATGGGGAACAGGACCCACATGCCAGTTCCCCACAGGACAAGGGTACCTACCGGCGTGCAGTCTCCATGCCAGCAGGCTGCAAGTGTCTATGTGCACGGGGAAAGCATATATATACATGCATAAATATACATATTATATATTTTGTTATATATATCTACCTACATTATATGTATATCTAGTTTTAAGACTGATTTATGAACTCCAAACAACATCCTGGGGGGAGTCAATATGTGTGAATGAGACCTTTACTGTAAAAAATGTTCGATCTATGGACACAGCCTCCGATTGTACTGACGCCAGGTTATCGCTCTGAGGTTTAGATTAGCACTAGCAGGATCTAAAAAAGCCCATGGCAACACGAAGCAGGGCTCTTGGATACGGAAGCCATTCCCACGTAACTCGACAGCTTCCCTTTGGGCAGTGGGAAATGCTGAGCACAAATAGCATTTTCTGATCTTTAAAAAAAAAAAGGAATCTCTGCTGCTGAAGATTTTCAAGTTCTAACAAACTTGAAGAGCCATGTTTAATTCCTCTCCATCACCCATTTCTAACTTCTCTTTCTTTCAAACTGACATTTGTCTTTAGTTGCCTGGCACTTAATTTCTTTCAGTTAGGGTTTTATTGATTCAAAAAGATTCTATCATCTCCAACAGAAAATCAGTTTCTTTGTTTCCCTGCTGTATTGTTTTATGTCCGAAGAGCTTTTAAAAAGGCATGATATGACTAAAGGTTTGGTTTGGTTTCCCTGACTATCCTTCAAAGCATCAGTGCTGCTGACCTGCAGGTACAGAAGAAGGAAAAAAAAAGAGAGACACACAGAGAGAGGTAGAGAAAGAATAAAAGAAGAAAAAAGGAATAAATGAAAACGTACAAGGGGGGAAGTAGCTCCAAGACGCTGGACGGGCTCCGTGGGCAGGGGAGACTGGGAAGGTATAATTAAAAAAAAGAAAGAAAGAAACAAACAAACAAAAAGAAGCTGGTTAAAACATGCACCCATTGCAAATGGGTTAATTTCATATAAAGCTCAGCGAGGCTATACACAGTGCAAAATACGACCACAGACCCAATCCTTCAAGCTGTTTGGTGCTTTATTCCCTAAACACTTTGGCAATTCATTAGGATCCAAGAATTCCCCAGCCAGTGTGTCCCAGCTCAAAAAAAAAACCAAAACCCAAAAAAACCAACCCAATATTTTGCATGGTTGAACTTTTAGCAGGAGGCCCATCCCTGCTGAGCAAGTGAGCGGAGCCTGGGATTTGTTTGCGTTACTTCCCGTGGCTGCTGAGCATGTGTTTATGGTTAAGCCCATGTTTAAGTACTTTGTCGAGTCAGAAACAGAGCTGGAAGATGTACCGTTTCTTTATGGAGATGGACAACGCCAACCACTTACAAAAAGAAAACAACTCCCATATTTGTAAGTTTACATTTTTGCGTAATCCGGTTCCTTACGCATTTAGCTTTCCTCCATTTCTAATGGTGCTAAAGCAGACATCTGCCTTATTTCTCATTCTCTGCAAAAAGAAAACCAAAATTGTCTCAAGAGATATGTCTCAATTTTGTCTCAATTGTCTACGTTTTCCTGTTGACAAAAGGTGTTCTTTCCAAAAATCATTAATTGCAGAGAAGGCAGAGACTTGGCTCTTGCTGCCAAGTATTAGGTTTTTGGGGGCTTTTTTTTGGATGGAAGAGAGGAAACACAAAGTCCAGGAAAGAAGAGATCAGCCCAGCTCAGATCCGGGGGTTAAGCAAGTTGGCATTGTCCTGCTGAAGTCTCCCTTTGAACACCCAGCCCAGTAAGGCTCAATCACAGTGGCTTTCGGGGCCTTGGAGAAATCTCTGCAGCACAGCCTAAAGACACGTGTGAGTCTCCTAAAGAAGTCGTTTTTACACTTTTTTTGGTGTTGAGCTTTCATCCCGAAATCTCCATCCACTCAGGGCTCTACCTGAGCTCCATGGGAGCCAAGAGAACAGGATTTCTGGAAGGATTGGTCCTTAGGGCTGTCAATACTGAGAGCACAATTTCTGTCTCCTGGGCGGCCCCAAGCACCTTGGTGTGTTTATGCCCTGCCTGCTTCCACGCTGGAAATGGATACCTGGCTTGGCTCAAGAAAATTTTAGTTTAATTTAGCTTTAATGAGGCAGTCGAATCTTGAACACCAAACAATCAGTTTGTTTACGTAAGATTAACGAGACTGGTACTAATTACATACATTTTATCTTTCTGTATTTTCCTTATATGCACTCATCAGTGTCAAATGGCTGTTCAACCCAGGCACCTGCAGAATGTAAGTTCTATTTGCACCTTATTCTTCCTGATTTTTTTTAATTAAAAAAAAAAAAACAAAACAAAACCAAAACCCCAATCTTTGCTGTCCAGGGATTAGCAACTAGCCTGTTTCAAACCAGGCGTGACCTCTTAAGAGTCTGTTATGATTGCAATAGCTGTAAGACAATGAATATAATTCAGTTTGCATTTTTGCAGTTAAAATTAATTAATTCAGCGCCCTAGCAGAGTCTTCAGGAGGTCAGAACAGAGTCTGTTGCCTGATCCAGACCTAAATTTCAACCCTCCTGTAGTTCAGTGGATTATCTGTATTTGGTGTGTTGACCCAGATTAATCTCTTTATGTTTAAAAAAAATATTACTCATTTGCAACAGCTTGTAATACTAAAAAGTACCCTTTAATGTGTCCTAAGTTGCGTATCGTAAGAGTACATTTACTTGTTAAATCTAAATAAATGAATAGATGGGACAGGAATTTGAAAAATCCTCCATAAAGTTGGGCAGAGATGCTGGGGTTATTCCTTCTTTTATCCTAAACAAGACTGAGGAACTGCTGAGAACAACCCCTGACATTTTAAAAACGCTTATTGTTTTGAAAAAAAGAAAAGGAAACGTTACCTTCTTATCCCCCAAGTCTTCACTTAAACTCTAACTGTCCCAAGATGCTACTCGTTAGCAAAAGACAGCAAACAAATTGCGTGTATGAGGTGAAGCATGAGATGCGATTTTAAATATTGTTAAACCACAAATATCCACAATTAGGAGAAAGAACGGACTGAAACAGATAACTGAGACGTGCAGCTATTAACATTGCCAAAGTGACGAGTGGGGACAATATGAATGAACACACACACACTCTCTTCCCAGAAAAGACCAACCAGAGACGGACAGAAGGGAATGGGAAGAGTAAACACAGCCACAATCTCCAGACAATTCCCAAATGCTCACTTAGAAGGAAAAAACAAAACAGCTATTCACTTTTTTTCTTCTGCGCAGCACAAGGAATATTTAAAAGATTCACTTCTCACCGAATATCTGAAATTCAAATGCAACCTTTATCCTCTATCTTTTTAAAAATCCTTAAAATACAAGCTGATTCCATCTCCTGCAGTACTGAAATTCCAATTCAATATAATAATTTAGGCTAAGAAGTTAACATTGCGGTATTGTACCCAAGTAAGAATCCAGGAAGCATTTAAGAAAAAAGGCAAGTACTCAAGCAATATGGTGTTTGGTGACCCCACACTACCTTCCTACATAAATAGGATATCAGTTTGCTTCCCACCTGAAAAAAAAAAGCATTTTCTTACAGCACCGAACATGAAAAAAATGGGGCATGGGCTTAGTACAATACTGACGGGAAAATACCACTTGCAGGTAACTTCAAGACCCCCTGCGCACCCCTTCTTTCCTTGTATGGATTTCTCCCGTGTACAATGTTTGAAAAAGGAAAAGGCTAACCAATTTTGTTAAGCAATAATGAAAGGGACTTTAATTTTCAGAGGACAGCCTGCGTGCACATACACACACGGATCCATACACGTCTCCGCGAGCATCCCTGCCCTTGCAGCATTTTGGGAGATGACAGCTTTGACAAGCCACACTTCAGTGTCAAATGTATTTCAGAGGTGACTCAAGGCAAAACCAATATTCTTTCCTATTGCTTTGAATTTTCTGAATTGAATAAAATGAACAGTTTTCCTGTATGGTCCCTTTTCTTTCCTTTACCTCAGGCAGCAGCTGCATTATCACTGCTGTAAGCGTGCACTTCCCCAGTCAAAGAAAATATTGTTTCTAAAAGCAGAGTTTGCACTGAAACCTGACCCTCCTCTCCCATTCCCTGCGTTTCATTTTCATTTCAACCTCAGTCATTATTTGTCCTGCATTATTGACCACTGCCATATCTTATGGTGCTATTAGCATGCTGTCCCCATCACTTCTGCAAATCAAACCCTCTAATTATAAATAATAATAAAAAGGCAGGGCAGGAAGTTCTTTGCTTCCCATCTGCTTTTCATTAGATTGCTCAACCCAGCCAAATCTAGGGACAATTAAACAACACAAGGAATTTTATGTTTGTAAATTCCTTCGTGGCAAAGACCTTTATGCCACAGATACAAAATGTCCTCGATGCTCTACACATCGTATTTCGATTAAAGAAAATAAAGTTTGCACATTGATAAGTATGTCTTATCAAGCCCAAATCTAAAACTTCACATTAATTCTAGATTAAATTCCCTGCTAATGCTGAGTAAGGAGAAAAGTCTGTATTTCATTGGCAAAGGCCAATCTGATGTTTTAAATACAGATAAGGGGAGAAAATCAATTGATGTGGATATTTATGTGGATGAGAAATGCCCTGTACGTTTAAGCCATAGGTTAGAAGACCCTAAACGCATGGAATATGGGTGAGGAAAATGCAAGCTCTCCTGCAATTCCCAGGCAGGCCCTGGAGGAACCTCACGGAAAGCTCCAGTTTCCCATTTCCCGGCAGCGCTGCCTGAGGCACTGGGTGCTCCGCGAGTCCCCGCTGCCCCGTGCCACCCTCCGTGGCTGCGCTGCCCCATACAGCCAGGGTAACCCAGCCTAGGGACCTCCAACGCTTCCTCCCCCTTCATCCTCTTGCCCCAGCATTTTCTCCTCCAGGCAGAGGTTCTTCGAGCTCCCCAGCATCACCCTCAACACACTTCAACTATGGGAACCTCCTCCCTGGCTCCTCCTCTAACAACCCAGCAAGAGTCTTCCAGGCTTCAGCCTCCACACCACCGCTGCTGTTACTTCTCAAGGTGGAAAAAATAGAAAGCATAATGCTCCAAAGAAATGCTCTCATAAATTCTGCGTGCAAAGGAAGGGCAGGGCAGGATGACAGAGACAGCTGTGATGCTCGCTCGAGCAGCCCTTACATCTGAAATCTCGTTAGTCTTCTTCTAGAGCAGCCTTTTGCCTTTAATTGTACGCAAAGAACAACTATCAGGGAAGGTCAACAGGGACAGCCTCATGACTTGGCAATATCTTTCAACTTATTACTTTTAATAGGGCTTGGGCTTTTGGTATCAACTGTATGACAAACATTTCCCAGGACTGAAAGAGGAATTCCATCCCCTAGTGTGTTGTTAAAGCCAAATAGAATCTATTAATCTATGCTGCTTCGTTATCTCTCATTAAAGCAGCGCAAGAAACTATTCACTAGCAGCTCAGGCCGTTTAATCGCCTGAGCCATGTTTAATAATAAACACTTGCTTATGATTGTATCTATCAGCCTGGACTTTATTTAGATTTAAAGTTGCCCTTGTCGACACGCTTTGGCTGCCAGGGCAGGGAGAAGTGACTGATCCCAGCGTTCAGAGATCAGCTTCAAACAACAACAGGCAGATACTGGATTTATGGAACGACCACGTGCTGCAGCGCTTTGAATTGCGAGTGATCTCCGTGACACTGATTCTAGCAAATACAGTTGCGTGTTCCCAGGAATAACAAAGGCTGGAGATACCAGTGGCTGAGAAAACTATTTCCCTAAACTGGCCACTCTCTGGAGCAGGCAGATGAACGCAGCGCGCTGATGGCTTGGGATGCTCATCTCTTCTTACCGCTGAAGCAAAAGTTCCAAGCTGTAACCCAAGATCTGATAAAACGTGCTTCCCTTCGTAAAAGTCAAACTTTCGAATCATAGAATCATAGAATCTTCATGGTTGGAAAGGACCTTTGAGATCATCAAGTCCAACCATGAGTCACATCTATTTGTTTTAAAGTATCAAGTCAGCAATCTTGTAAGATAAGGAACACCATTAAAATAAAGAAAACAGATGAAAAGAATGCCAGTTAACCAGCTTTGCAACTCAACTGTCTTTAAGAAAGATCTGCAATTTCAAACTGCTTTCTCTCAGTATAAAAGATATACAGATACATCTTTCTATATATGAATACATAATTTATTTTTTTTTAAATCGGAAGAATTAAACAAAAGCTTCACAACCAGTAAATTCTGCAGAGATCTCAGTTATGCCAGCTCATCTAACTGCAAACACTTCCAGTGTATACTGGGATGACAGTAGAGTCATATCCAAGATCTTGTTTTCTATTTATTTTTCCTTTCATCGGCAAAGCTTGGGATTAATTTCCCTGTCTTTCATACACTACAGAACTGTCCAGAAGACAGTAGGGAGTAGAGCCATACAGCCAGAGCAGAAGCAATTAGGATTCCAAATTCTGTTATATCTGACTTCCTCCATCAATCCCCAAACAGAAAGAAGCTTCCAGTACCTAATTAATCTATTCCACCTAAATCAGCATAAACATTTTGGGGTCACCTGTATGTTCTGTATGAAAAAAACCTAACATGCAACAATCTCTGGACACCAAGAACGGGGATGTTGCATGGAATCACTCGTGACAGATTGCCGAAGGAATCTTAAATTCTTACAAGCTTAAAATCTTCCAAATCGTGCAGGAGATGGACGTAGATACGAGCTTACAGAACACCGCAGATGAAAGACATTCAACAGTGGCAACTATTCAGAGAGAGGTAATGTGCGGGTGATCAACACATAAACGGATAACGTGGTATGTATAAAGGATGATCAATACACAGAGTACAACATGATACATATAAAGGAGATATTAAACACGGAACAGCAAACAGGTAACTCCATTTTATTTCTACTGCATCATAAAACTTAATACACTTACCTGGTTTTGGCACAGAATTGGTCACGGACTGAGGAACTTTGTCGTTAATTAGTTCAACACACTCACTAGGAAAAAATCCAACCTGTAGTAAAAACAGAGAGAGAGACACAGTATTGAATGCAGTGGTTTTAAGATCTGAATTGTTAAACCAACAGCTATTAAACATTTTCCTCGGACTCTGCTTGCCTGATGCTCCATAACATTATTCAACATGAAATGACCAGCATAAGAGTCATAATTTTATAAAATGATGCAGCCAAAAATTCTACAAACTGAATAATTAGTTTTGTAAAATATGGTTATAGGTCTGTTTTCTAAGCTTGGTTCACAGGACAGAGATACCCAACTTGCAAGAGAGAGGGGAGAGGACAAGTGTGCAGCACACCCCTGAATCTCAAGTGGAACTCGGGAGAGACAGAAGGACTTCAGCTGGGTTTCTGCACCTGGCTGCACATATGAAACATGAAATTTAATGAAGAGAGCTCCAAGCATCTCGATTATCTGTACTCAAATCTCACCAACCCCGACCTTTGTTCACTGTCAGAATACTGTATTCAGAAGCCCTTTAATATTTGATTCCTTTAGAAAACTGAAATCAAATATGGGTCAGTATATTTGCATGTCTGTATAGTCCCATTACAGAAAAACACATATTCTCCTGTAAGTCAGGAGAAGACACTTTGAATGCGCAAAGCTCTCTGCCGTGTCCCGGCCTTACTGCGTGCGCTTGGGCAATGAGCGATACTCCTGAAGCATTCAAATTAAGCGTGTTTAAAGAGCTTGTTAAAAAAGCTCTATGTGGTTTTAGCTAAACTGAATTAAAGTCAATCTTAGAACTGAGAACAGGTTTAATAAAATATACATAGAGGAAAATTAGTTCTACATTCATAAGAAAGAACCCAGTAATTTGCCTAGAAATAAACACAAGTATTTTTAGAAGAAACAGCATGATGTAGCAAAAAATGTCTAGCAAGAGCTGGAACGCCTGGTGTGTACTCTCGTGTCTGCTCTGAGCACGGACAAGCCAGTGCCACCGTCGTGCCTCAGTTTCCCTGACAGCAAAGGACAGGGAGAACAGTCTCACATATCCATTACTGAGAAGTGATGTGACAGAACAGCTGCCAAAGGGACTGCACAAGCTCTTTAACCGTTCGGATTGATCCGTGTATCTGCTAATCACGCTGAAACAGAAAGAATATTCCAGGAACAAAGCCCAGAGACAAGACTCCCCTTAGCAAATATTTGAAGATACTTCAGAAGCAGGGCCCCACCACAGCAGCGCTGTGCCAAAAATTCGGACAGCCCCTGAATGCAGCTGCTCCTCTGCTGCCAGCATCGCTGACCATAGAGACACCTCCAAGTGCCCAAGTCACAGCAAGGACCTGTGACTGATTACTTTCCAGTGCTAATTGGCAGTGTTCCTGCACTGACCTTTAACACAGCATTTTTCCCTGCATCTTCATCCTGAGAGGAAATGCATTCCTATGAGGGCGGTGAGCCCCTGGCCCAGGTTGCCCAGAGAAGCTGCGTCTGCCCCGTCCCTGGAGATGTTCAAGGCCAGGCTGGACGAGGCTTGGAGCAACCTGGTCTGGTGGGAGGTGTCCCTGCCCAGGGCAGGGGGTGGAACAAGATGATCTTCAAGGTCTCTTCCAACCCAAATCACTCCATGATTCTATGATCCCCTCTAACTCAGAAATGCTGGAGAGTGTCTAAACCACCATAAGGGTTAAAGACTAGAGGATGGGGAGGATCTTAAAATCTTGTTGAAATAAGATGTGCCTACAGAAGTTCACATGCCACCCAAAGGTCTCTGTATCCAGGGAGAAGTGAATTTCCCCTTCACTATTTAAGGATTTGGGCTAAGATGTGACCAGATGGGAATATTACACTCCCCAGCATCCCAACCTTCTTTCCACTTTACAGCATCTTCCTTCTCACTCTCGTCTCAGGTGAAAGTCATGCCAGACCAGAACCCTGGGCAACTTTTACCCTTATTCCATATTTCCAGACCTTTTTCTCCCTCCTCACCCAACACAGCTTCTGTATTGTGAGATGTAATTCAAGCACCACCACCCTTCAGAGCATTTCCAGTAGCAGGATTTCCTGTCCTGTGTCAGGCATGCGGTTTGGACAGCTGAAAGCATCAAGTCACTTCAGGCAGCCGCGGTTTGGTCAAGTGCTGCCACAATGCGTGGCGAAGAGCCAGGGGACGGGCCCCAAGCGCATCTCACCAGAAGAAGCGGGCCAGGACCGCTGCCGGTCATGTCAGCACATCGATGAAATTCATTGGAGCCACAAGGCAGGCAGCGCTGCCCGGCTGGCAAACAGTCCCTTCTCTGTTTATTCCTCTTACACAATGCCCTTTTGTCTCCAAGGAAAAAAAAACAGAAAAACTCCCTCCTGCTCCAAGTTGATTTTCACCCATAAACCTCCAAGCCATTTACCAGCAGCATCACGCATGGTGTGTCCAGGTAAACACTCCAGACTTTGAAACTATTCGAGATCCCCTAAGGGAAGCAACAGTTCATAGTTATCCCAGACAACTCCTTCCTGCACCCTCAAAATCCCACAGTCCCCAAAATCTTAGACGTTTTGTCCAAGAGGACAAACTAATCCATCATTGTTAATGTTAAAGACTCAGAATATGCTTCTTGTCAAGACTCCGTCAGCACGGGAACAGCAGCACAGTGGATGAGCAGACCTTGTGTCTCTGACCGATGGCTGCCCGTAATTGAGACCGGTCTGTGCTCAAGTGACTCACAGAGCTGAAGAACCCATCCAAAAACCAAGATAATGTATGGCTTCACCCAGCCGCTTGCTCAGCTGGGTGCACCAATTTTGCAAGGAGATGATATCCTGGAGTTGTATAACGTACTGGTGATTTTTGTGCTGTTTCTAGATAGAAGTACGCCATTTAGCAGGAGAAAAGCAGCACGAATCCCAGCATCACATAGAGGGGCCCTTCATCAGGCAGCTCATACCTCAGCGATGCTGCTTTGCTGGGAGATTCTGAGAAACAGGCCGATTGGTACATAAACAAAAACTACTGGTATTTAAACAGCATATATTATATGTTTTTTATATGCTTTCCTACAGCTAAGAGTCTCTCTTGGACATGTCCCGTGCAAGAGATACAGGAGATAATTTTTAAGTTAGGAAAACCACCCACGTCCAGGGAAAGCCTCAGCCCCAAGCCACAACCGATACGTTTGGGAGGCTCCACAGCTGAAGTGAAGAGTCTCTTTCATTCTCAGTGCTTTGAGAACCTCTTCTAATTGCCCACAACGTCTATGCCCGAGATGCGTAAAGGAACCTGAAGTACTCGGACACTAATCTTCCATTAATCATAATGAAAAAGGGTGGATCTAAATCCTACCCCAAATCCCATACTGTAATCAAAAGCTTGTTTGCCTTTGATTATTAACATAACGTGCCTCCTGTTTCTGGATGATATATTCAATGCTAAACATGAGTTTAGAAATGAAAGAAAGCTCAAGATGGTTACGTCACCGCTTCTAGATATCTTGGAGCCTTTCCCAAATAAAACACTACAGCTGTTCTCAAGGTATCCTTTTTGCCATGTTGACAACTGAAAATTACAATGCACTTTTTAGAGAAAGAGAATTTTCACTTGTGCTAGTGTTGGCAAGCTCTCTGATGTTAACTTCCTGGTAACAGTGCCGATGCCTTGCATTTTCTGACTTATTCTGACTTTCCTTGTAAGATCCCCAAGGGAACATCTTCAGGGTCATAACCTATAACTTATGCCTCATTCCCACCCATTCAAAAGATGCTGCTTTTCCTCCCATGGCAAGGTTTCCATGATTTTGTATAAATAAATGAGTTTAGTCCAAGAGTTAATCTCAACGGATGTAGCAAGGCATTGTTAGAGCTTGAGCCAGGATTAAAGGATTTGGCAACGTATGAAAATTAATAGCAAGGATAGTATATATTTAGATAAAACCAAGGTCATCTAAAGGTTAAAAAAATCACTATACACCTTAACCAAAGGAGGAAAGCACAGGCTATTGTGTACAAACATTTCTGCAACAGTTACTATATCTTTTTTTTCCCACTTTTGTGCCAGCATCTGCTAAAACTGGAAGATACATGAGGCTTTAAGGGGAAAAGTCAAAATAACAGTAATCATTTTCAGTGTATGAAGAGGGAATTCAAACAAATGAGAAAGTAGTAGCAACATAAATGGCAAATGAAACACTGAGACATTTTCATTATTTTCTGGTTTGACACGGGCCCACGGGTATGGGATAAATTTAATTTCAAAAAATTTTCCCTTTTAGTTTTAGATCATGATGGGTTAGCAAAACCTAACACTTTTATTGCTTGTTTGGCTTTCACAAGCAGAATTTTGACTACGCTGTTAGCCAAGAAACTACATAGTTAGGGCAGGGAGCGGGGCACCCTAACCTGCTTTCCCGAAGCACACTGGCACACCAGTGCCAAGCAGGTACTCACCCATCTGGAGGGACACCAGTTACACAGAATCACAGAATTTTTCAGAGTTGGAAGGGACCTCTAGAGATCATCTAGTCCAACTCCCCTGCTAAAGCAGGATTGCCTAGAGCACATTACTCAGGAGTGCTTCCAGGCGGGTCTTGAAAGTCTCCAGAGAAGGGGACTCCACAACCTCCCTGGGCAGCCTGTTCCAGGGCTCCGTCATCCTCACTGTAAACAAGTTTCTTCTCATATTTGATCAGAGGATCAAATAGGAGGCTCAGGATTGTTAGTCCTCTTATCCTGAACTCTAGCAAAAGACAGCTGAACATCTTGGCCACAAAACTCTCCTAATTTCTTTTATTCACAAAAAAAAGAATGTCTGTGTGGGACGGTAGATGTTAATTATCCGTTCCTGACTGGTACACCAGCTGGAAAACTAGGTGAGGCTGGTCAAAGGCTCGTCCAACATTCCCACTTTCCAGAGCGGCCGAATGCTGAATGTTGCTACCAAAGGTCCTGTGCGCTCCTAAGAGCGAGGTGTGAGCAATCTCCGCTGCTCCATGGAGGGACGCATCCACTCCCAGGGTGCTGGGAGACGCCAGCTCACACCTCCCAGTGCCCGGCCCCATGCAAACTCCTGCTCCGCACCTCCAGAAAAAGGGCAGAGGGGGCACGTGCGGAGCAGGAAACTCGTGGCAAATCAGTTCGGACAGAGTTTTGCCCAATCTATTACTGCAGTTGGCAGCGTTCTACAAATGGAAGTGGCCATCTGGCTGAGAAACAACGTCACTGGTGACACGTCTCCACCGGGCTCTTGCACATCGCCTGTTTTGCAGGTGATATCATTCCCCAGCCAGATGGCTGCTCTCGCGCCCAGCTCTCAAATCAACGCACGTGAACCAGAAATCAAACTTGGGCTTCTCATTTAAGAACTGGTGTCTCCAAAGTGACACGAGCCACAAAAACATGCTCGGCCTTCCCAGGCCGTTTTCACTAATTGGTACCCTCTGTTCACATCACATATGTGTTATTTATTAGAAAATGATGCGCAAGAAAAAAATAAAAGGCTTTAACTAAAAGCCAGTTTTAGTTGACCAAAGACCCATCCAAGATAGAACATGGCCCTTTTTGGGAAATCTATTCAGCCTTAAAGCCCATGTTGGGGTTCAGCATGGAATATGGTTTGAAGCAAGGGTTTCACAACCAGTTCAAGCTCACATAAGCACAGGCTGATGGCGAAAAAGTCCAGCCCACCCCAGTTCCGCACACTCTTGTACATTGCTTTATGTCACCTCCAGCAGCCGTGCAAGAGCGGAACTGATGAACTACACCCAAAAGACAGCATTATTCCAAACATCAAAAGGCAGTTGTGCATCGCCTGTCCCTAATGATTCAGCTGCCTGCAACGGAGTCACTGATTGAGAAGACAAAGCATAAAGAAAAAGAACAAAGAGGGCTGGAAGGCTGTTAATATGGAGGTGGCTGTAATGTAGGTAACAATCTCACAATGAAAGCAGTGACTCACTAAGGACATTTAAAAAGAAAAGGGCTTGAGGAAAAATATGTTTCAAATCATTTTCGTTTAAACTGAGAAAACGATAAGAAGCCTAGTGGGTTGTTTTGTTCTGCAGAGGATGAAGTGCCTTGCGATGCAGTCATTAGATCAGGAACTGGGAGACAGGCACCCGCCACTGCAGCACAGAAATCTGAAGGGTAAGAAAAATGGCGATTCATTTCTGAAGGATGGCTCAGGCAAAGGATCAATTGACTTCCATGCAGAATCAGAGCTACAGTTAAAACGGAACGCGCTTGCAACATATCAGATTTGCGTTTCTATCAGATTTGCCTTTGTGTTGACGTCTCTAGACCTGCCTCATTTGTATAACCTAGAGAAACCCTTGATTTATCCTCAGAGATGGAGGAACATGCAGAAACGAACGCACTTCTGCCCAGACATACGCAAGTCACAGCTGGTTTAAATGCACAAAACCAGGTAGGTTCTTTTAAGTCAAGAAGTAATTTTTTTCCACATTCAGAGAAACCTTGCTCTCCCCTTATCAAGACATGANTATCAGATTTGCCTTTGTGTTGACGTCTCTAGACCTGCCTCATTTGTATAACCTAGAGAAACCCTTGATTTATCCTCAGAGATGGAGGAACATGCAGAAACGAACGCACTTCTGCCCAGACATACGCAAGTCACAGCTGGTTTAAATGCACAAAACCAGGTAGGTTCTTTTAAGTCAAGAAGTAATTTTTTTCCACATTCAGAGAAACCTTGCTCTCCCCTTATCAAGACATGATTTACAATGTAAGCTGGGCTCCATTTGACAAAACCTTGCTCCTCCCCTAACACAAAGCAAAAACCTGAGAAATAACACGAACAGACTGTCCAAACATTTGGTCTTTGGACCTCCTCCTTTTATCTGCTCTCAGAACCACAACTATCTGGCAAGACAGTCTTTGTTGATTTATGTTATTAATTAAAAGGACTGGATCAACAGATTGCTATCACTTTTACAATGGCTATTGTTCCTAAATTGGAACTGAATTGTTTGCTTATAATAAATGATTTAAAGGCTGCACATATTACTATATTATACATATTACTATAACAACATTTTTCACCTATACACTCTTTTTAAGTATTCATCAAGTACACTCCCGTACTGAACCGTAACACATCTCTATGTCTGGTGATAAAGTTCCTTTCTCTGAATTCTCTTCTCACTGCAGCAGTTACTACAGTCAAAAAAACTTCCCCTGCATCCGGAAATGTACTTTTCCTGTACACTCACAGCTTACGGGCCTTAAACTTGAAACACAGGTTAAAAAAAACCTCTCTCCCTGCTTTTACAGCCCTAGAATTTGCACCTCTTGGTGGCTGATGGCGTTTCATGGAAATAAAAAGCTTCGATAAATACATTTCAAATAAATGACAAAAACTGTCAATTCACAGGAAAAACGCACCCCTCTGCAAATCAGCTGCGTGGCTGTGTAAGGGCTATGTTTTGGCAGCAATAACTGAGTTAGCACAGCTTATGAAATTACTGCTGGTGCCTGAGATACAGCTGCTGAGAAGCACCTCGGAGCTGAGGAGCTTTCCCCCGCCGGCAGCAGGAGCAGAACACACACAGATGGTCTCCTACCCCACCGCAGCTGACAGGCAGCAACTTCTTCAAACACACTAACTTCATGTTCTGCATTTGTGCAAGCGCATCCCGAGAGCTACCGAAACACGTATTCTGGCTGCTGCATTTCCAACAGCGCGGTTCAGCACCCGTGATCTGATTCCAACTGTGAAAGACTCTTGCTTATAGTTTAAGACGCAGGATTAGTCCACCCCTAATTTTCTGTTAAGCCAAAATACGGTGCTCTATTTCTGCAGTTGTTCCGCTCTGTTGTGTCAGGAGACTGACTGCGCAGAGATAGACAAACCCTGTCACAAGCAGTTTGCTCATCAACATATCTCCGTGCTGGGAAAGCACAAGAAGATTGCTTGGATCTGAGAGAGAGAAGGCAGCAACAAACTGCAAAAGAGGTCCCTTGCTTCTTGCATCTTTAATCACCAGCGATGCTCTTCATGTCACCATTTCAGCCACGCAGCTTGAACCAAATAACAGAATCCACATCCTGCGTGGGGATGCCATACACTTGTAATCAATCAGCTTCATGCAAAGGGTCTGCACTCACGCACAGATCACAAAGTTGTTTTATTGATTCAATTGGAAGCGAAATGTGGCATAGCCTGATCATTCCCAGTAGTACTCAAGCATTTCATTCATTTTTGATAGTAGGGCAAATACGGCTTTAGGGCTCCTAGGATCAGAACAAGAGTCCTACAAAGGCATAACACAGTTCAAAACTAGAATAACTGTCAAGTTCGTTCAAGAAATGTCAATCTGGTAACTCTAGAAACAAATTTAATTTCAGAGCAGGTATCGTATGTCCACACTGCTCTGATTTTACAAACGAGATACTTCCTGAATTCCCACATCTGATATAAAGCCAAGGAAAGCCGTATCTCACATGCTCTGGCTAATGGGTGAGAAATGTAATCATATAACTAACACTTCATTCAGATGGGATTCGCAGCGTTTGCAGATGCAGTTGCCCACAGCCCTGCTATTAGTGACAGCAGCACCACAATCTGCATCTGGCGCAGAAAGGTCTGTCAAGGAAAAGCTGAGGGACTTTGAGAAGACTTTCCAGGCCAAAGTATGCAAGTGTCTGGGGTCAACTCTGACCCTCTCCAGAGCAAACTCGTAATTCCACCTACTCACAGACAGCAACTGCACTATGAAAATCCCTCCTCCTTGAAAGGAGCTGAAACGTGAGACACCACAGTGTGAGAAGGCAGAAAGTCAGTTACGCCCACCCTTCAGTAGCTTTTGGTGTTTGTTTTGTAAATAGAGACTTTTCTTTAATCAAATCTCCTCATGAGAAAATCCAAGCTAGGGAATAACAACTCTTTTAAGTAGGAAAGTGCCATTTTGATGCACAAGTTTTGGTACCTAATTCCCAGGTACATTTAGAATCTTTTGAAAATTCAGCCTCAATCTCTCTGCTCTGAGATGTACAGAGACCAGTAATATTATCACTTCACAATAAATGCAGACACGATAGCAGAGCTTAATTGGGTGCCTTGTCCAAGTCAGTGGCAGTGTCTTATCACTGGGCTTTCTCCGGACCCTCTATGTTGTGCCTGATCTAGTTTTAGAGAGTGGAAGGAATGGGATGATGTGAATTGCAGTGTCAGCTGCCTCAGAGGGGGTGCAACAGAAGCTTCCGCTAACATCAGGCCAGCTGTTGATCATGGCTACTCCTGACCCACATGGCTGGGTAGGGAGATACCTTCCTATGAAGGCCACACGTCTGCTTGAGCCCAAGTCCAGAGGGAAAGGGGAAGTCCTCTTGCACCAACACAAGGACACTCTGCTTCCATCCACGAGCAATCCTGCAGTTCTATGAAGACGGTGCTGAGTTCCCTGCCTTGATTTAAGTCGCACTCTCATGTCTGATGCTTGTGCCTACCTGGAATCCATGTTTGCCTCTCCACCACGTGGTCAGCTCCTTTGGTGGCATATCAATAACGGACACTATGTCTCCCACCTGCAAAAGATAGGCAACATCAGTCACAGTCTGCAGCGTGGCCAGGAGGAAAGCACAATTCAAATAACCGCACTCTTCAGCACTGCAAACCACTGTACAACTTGTGAGCAACTGCGCCAATGCCAGCCTTGAGACATCTGCCTTTGTAAAACCAAACCTAGCAGCGGAAGAGTTACTGCATTATACAACACACAGGATACAGCTGTTCCTAAGGAAACCGTTCTCAAAGGCAGCAGGCTCCCTGCCAAGGGGTACAGAAGCCGCCTGATGAAACTGCAGACTTAAGTAAGCAGTGATAGCGTGAAACGCTTTGGAAAATATTCTCAAGGAGCTGAACTAATTTTTACTACATTCCCTATATATGCCTACGTAGGCATCCACATACGTCTCCTTGTTTCCTTTCACAGCAAAAAGTTAAGAGCTCCCTTTGTAGTTCACCAACTGACCAAAACGTGCTTTTCTGAATTAGAAAACGAAGAGAGGAGAGGTGGTGTGATGTCACAGCAGCAGGAAGGGAAAGGACCAAGGAGACCAAATAGGTTTTCTGAAGCTTTGCTTCATAAAAAAATGTAATACTGCAGTAGTTCAAAAGGAAAGTAGTATAATCAATACTAAATTTGGCTTGGTGGGAATCAAGATCTGTGTGGCCTCTATAATAGAAAATGAGATAGGCCAGAACCTAAATAAATAGTTCAGCTAGGTATAGCAAAAATTGTTAACAGTAACACCCAACTTTTACCAGATGTTTCACATTGATGGGCTTTACAAAGAAGATAATACATCCCCATTTTTCAGACAGGGATAACTGAGATACAGGAAAGTGCAGCCATTTCCTCAGGGGAACAGCAAATCAACAACAAAGCGAATTGCCATTAAGGAAACTGCTGTCACCGCCGGACGCAGAGAAGCCAGGTACTTCCCTCAGTCCTGGGGGGCAAATGCCAGTCAGCTACTTTTGCAATTGCCTATTAGAAATGAACAATTGCCTGAACATAAAGAGATAGTGCGGGTTAGGGAACAGAATGCCGGATTGTAAAACAATATCCCACTTCTGTTGTGCCAAGGTTTCTCACTGCACACGTTTGGGAAGCCACATGTGCCTCGGTTTCCCCGCTCGTATCCGATGCCTCCTGACGGCTTGTTGGGCTGCAGGACAGTGGCAAGGCCACGTTACAGCCTGCTGGCACAGAGCTGGAAGACTGAGGAGCCGGGAGAGCCATCTTACTGCTTTTATTAATCCTGAGACACTGACAAACAGCCTGTGTCCTGCACTGCGTGCGCTTTAACTCAGAAGATGACATACCCACATGTCTTTCTGATTAGTGCGGTTCTTTGGTGTATACTAATAATTGCCTCGATTTTGAATACAGACAGACCCCTGGCAGCACTCGACTATCGCTATTATTTTTACTTCCTGCGCTGCACGCGCAGAATGTGATCACAAGAACTCCTTCGGGCACTACTGGTTTCCTTTACACTTTTTTGTGTAACACTGTGAATACTCCATTGCTAGTACCACTGCACATAAACAATCGCTGCTTCTGGGTAGAACAGATAAGAGTCAAATAGCCAAAGACTTCCAGAGTCTGATCTTCCAGATCTTTGCTCCACAGCAGCTCTGACTCTGCATCAAGGAAGATTTTCAGAACAGTTTTAGATTATCACCTGCACTTCAAGTACCAAATTCTTTCACAGCCCGGTTTTTTTACTTTTCATGGGAGCAGAAGCTCTTAAAAATGGTTTTAGACACGGACTTGCTACCAGGAACACAGGTTGTGTAAACTGGCCAATGAATAATTAAATTGGCACGTGTCCACATACACACATATGTGAACAGTCTTCCTGAACAGAGACAACATACTTTTAATACCCTGCACAGTACGAACTAGGCAGGGTCTGCTGCTGCTCAGAGACCAGGCTGGAGTTCTTGGCAGTATCTGTTTAATCAGAAGATACTAATGCCAAATAAAGCTATATTTTAAAGATGACTGAACTCCTCCCTGTATCCAAGCCACTGCAAATCGAATATTTAACTGGATCTTCTAAGCTTCACCTCACAAAACATTCTGGAAGTGCCTGAATATATTCCCGATGCGCGCACACACACGGAGACACACACACACGTTACGCTCTTCTGTAGATGACAACAAGGACTGTAAGCTCCTTTAATTATTTACCTCAAAGGACAGTTCGTCTGCTGCTTGAGCAATATATCTCTTAATAACATGGGCAGCAGCAATAGCAGGAACGTTAATGGAGGATTCCTCATGGACTAGCAGGTGATTCCCCTTGTTATCAATCTGAAATAAAGAGCAGAGGAGAGTGTGAGGTAGCTGAGGACAAGCGAGGAGCATTTTCTTGGTGCTCTTACAGGGCAGAGGCTTCAAGCTGATTCCCAGAGACAGCGCGGCTTGGGGGCCTCCCGCGGAGAGCAGCGGGGGGAGGCAGTGCGGGGCACAGCACATGCAGGATGGAAGAACAATCCTAAAGAGTATTTCAGAAGGTCAGATGTCCCCATCCAGCTAATGAGAAACATGCTGCATTTGTGCATCTTTGTGTACAAACAGTAATGTGACAGGGAATGTTTACACCTCCCTTTAACACCACATCAAACTGTTTTTCCTGAAGTACTTAAAATAGCAACACAAAAGTGACCACAAAAATTCTCTACAAGGTGGAATTAATGCTCTAGAAGAGGCATTGCAGTAAGGAGGAAATGCTGACAAACCAAAAACTACGGTCGCTTTCAATTTTCTCCCACCCCTTTATTTCCTTTTTTTTAAGAAAATATGGCTCCCACCCCTTGCTGCAATCAGCTACTTTCAAAATTCCTACATTTTTGTGCTGTTGTAAAATTTTATAACATTCTCAGTTAATCGGAAAGGTTATTCTGCATGTGCAATAGGTTTGCTGTGATCTCTAGATCCACTGCGTTGCTGTAAATTCTCCGGTTTCATTTTTCTCTATACCTTCCTTCCACCATTCGTGCTGAGAAGGTTTCCAAGATTTTTTCTCATCCCAAAGGATTTCAGAGTGAGGAGGATATCAGCAGGGAAAATTGCAGGAAAATGCACTCGATCCTTATCACATCTGTTTAAAAATTAATTGCAACAGCCTAATAATACTTGTTTCTATTCCTGGTGTGCAGCAGTATCATGAGGTGGTGGGAAGACACACATATCTCTACCCAGATTAATTAAGCAGCACAGCACCACCGACACAGGAGGCCTTGATCTCTTAGCCCCACTCTTTCCTGCTCTCCTTGCCCAACAAAGTCTATTGTTTAAGATGGTAGAAGACCATTAACAGAGAAACGAAAGCTGGAGCTGCAATTCACAACACACCAACAGCACAGGCTCTGTTGAGCAGTTTAACCAACAGTGATGGCAAATAGCAGCAGATAATATTTATTGTTTCTGCAGCTATCGCAAGGAAAAATAAAAAATAAAATAAAAACAAAAAAAGAGAGCAGGCAAACACCATAACTGAGACAGCTCCAATAGTTTTAGAAACTCGCCCCACTCACAGTATTGCCTTGCCAAAAAGAAGCGTAAGAAGGCGTACGCTTTCTGCAACCTGTTACTCAGAGGCTCAGCCACGAACGGGACTTTCCCAGGCGGCGCATTGACCCCATCACTGCCACCTCCTTTTATTTGTGAAGGGCAGCAGAATGATACATCTTTGGGTGACAAAATCCAAGCAAGAGGGGAAAAAAGCTCCTATATTCTTTATGTTGGATCTGATCCTGTTTGTTCTAGACTTTTGGTGGCCACCTATATGCTGCCAACAGGGGAATAAAGCTTTCAGGGTAGCATTTCAGCATTTCCAATAGGTCTGGAAGGATTATACCTCTTTCTGGAAAGGCAAGAGAGCACATTTGTGGCTTGCTCTGCTGCTAAGGTCAGAAAACAAAGAACCATCTCAGCTTCATACTCACCTCCATCCATGTGAGAGCAGGCCCACAGTTTATCTTGTTGCCTGCGATGGCTGAGAGCCGTGACAGGTAAGCCATCAGCATCTGGGTGACAAGCTGGAACAGAAAGAAACAGACCTACAGTTTTTCTGTTGATACACCGCAGTTTGGAGAGACTTCTTCAGACATGGAGAGACCAGAAATTATCCATGGGGACAGGCAGGAGTTAGAGAAATATATTCCCTTTTGCAAGGAAATCTGTCATTTGGAGGACAGCAAACTACACACAGTGTTACAGTGATTACACAAAAAATGCGTAAAGAAGCAGCATTAATAATAATGTTCTTTTTATACGATATGTAGATTTTCATAATTTCCCGTGTCAAGATATCTTAAATCTAAAGCCTTCCCTTCATCACGAATTTCACACACAAACAAATCATTTGTATTATGGCCAATAAATACATCTGAGAACCATTTAGCGAAACAAAACACTGGCTGACACTTCCCTCCGCTTGCAAACCCTTAAGAATGCGGCAACTCAGCCTGACCCTTTGGCAAAAAAGTACTTCAAATCGTAGAAGAGGGTTTTAAAAATACACTTAGCAATGGCCCATCTATAATAGCAAACTTGCTTTTATTAAAGAGAAGCTAGTGAGGTCTTCCCAAAGCCTCACAGTGACAGTGTTCTAAAGCAGTATTGTAGCCCAGAGTTTGTAGGGCTGTTTAAAACATTGTTCTCCTCAAACATCTGTTCAAATGTGGTCAATTCAAAACAAAAAATACAGTAAGAGACAGCTGCAGAGCTACATTTCGCAGAGCAGAAGAGCTGTTCAATATCTCTGCATCTTCTGTGCTTACAGATATAATGCAGATTTTCAGCTTCACGCTGTAAAGTACGTACTAAATCAGTTGTACAAATAAAGACGTAAGGGATAGCAATGCCTAAAATATCATTTTAAAAAAGTGAATGCAGGCATTCATTATCCTGAATTTCGCTGCTTCTGCTGAATTTAAGAGACTAGAAACTTTAAATAATCTTCAGAAATAACCCACATTAAACCACGGCAACCAATAAATCAGATGCGGGGTCGCATTATCAACTTCTTATATTCAACAGCAAAAGCCTTTCAGCGGGGTCCTGCTGAACACTGTGTGTTCTAAAGCCATCGATCCTCGCCTGCTTGGCTCTGAAAGACACAGATTCCCGTTTATAGATCCTGGATAGATTCTGCTTTTAACACTTGGAATGGCGTCGATCCCCTCATTTCCCTTTTCCGTCACACATCTGGCAGGCAGGCAGCAGTAGCTCTGCAACACAGCGTGGCCGGATTTTCACGAACTTGTGCTTGATGGAAGGCGGCAAACATACGTCTAGGGGTCCCAGCGGTAAGTGATTCATGAGATGAAGCAACTGGCAGCGTCTGTCACCGCGACACTTGCTCTGTCCCAAATAGACGGCGGCCGAACAGGTCTGTGATGCTCCACAGGCTGAAACAGCCTCTGTGGGTAAAAAGGGCATCGCCTCCCTCTCCGCATCTTCCAAAATGATGCACCTGCTGCCTCCCAGAAGATTATTTTGGGCATGAATAAATCTCCAAATTATCAACAGCCAAGAAGCCAAAGGAATTCCAGCTCACCATATTCCAGGTGAAGACGGGAAGGCAAAAATGAAAAATACCTCTTATTTGTTTAATAAAAAACCCACTCCCTAAGTTCTTTAAAGATCATTTAAATAATGCACTAATGCAAATGCTCTTAAAAATAATTTTCAGTTTATAAATACAAATCTAGCATTCCAAATGGTATTACTCAGGTAGTGTCGCAGCCCTAGAACGGCATGATCTCCTAGGAATGTTGTTGCTAACGTTAAATCAGGAAATATTCATATCATTGAAAAAGTTTCCAAGGACATAATAAAATTGGTATCGAAGGTACTAACAGGACAGCTTCTTTCCTGATGCTCTCCATAACCATTCCACCTTTAGCAGCACATGAATTCGTACGAACTTGCAGGGCATTTCCCTTTAGATCACTGAAATTTAGGGTAGAAAACACATACTGATCTTATTACTAATAATCACTTCCCAAATCTAACCCAGGCCGCATTAAAATTACTTTGTATGGACTTGAAAATACCTTCCGAGCCCTTGCTGGTGACTGCGCTTTAAATGTTTACAGAGCTGATGATTTACCTCTGGGCTGTCCTTCAGGGCATCGGAGCGGGGCAGCTCTGAGAGCTGGGAGAAGCGCCGGTCATAAATACACAGGTGAAGATGTTTATCCAGGACTCGGAAATCTTCATAACTCCGCTTCACGATCCAGCTCCTCCCCTGCATCCACAGAAGAGAGAATCGCACTTTTATAAGCTCCTCACCAATTCAGGTTAGATGAAGAAAATGAAAATTTGTGCAGCAATAAGAGACCATCTATTTGAAAGTGATGAAACTGCCTCAGTAATATTTCCATGTTTTAATTTGTAGACAGCCCTTCATATTCAATCCAGCTGTTAGTGTTCCTCTTTTAATTATTGAACCGTGGGTTTGGATGTGGCCCAGCACGATGAGACCTATCCAAAGCTTTTAATTTCCACCTGTCTCATAAGGATTTTGTGCCATTTTTGTACACAAGGTGTCTCTGCACAAATGTAAATGCCAAAATGGTTGTATAAATAGCATGAAATTAGATTCTACGTAGATAGAAGAATATACAATCAGGGATCTGAAGGCAGAACTGAAGCTTGCAAAATTTCTGTCACATGCCCCAGGCAAATCTTCAGCTGAATTAAAAAAAACAATCTATGATGAATGACACTAGCTGAAGATTTACTCCTGAGCGCATATCATTCCCCAATTAAAATATTGACAAGATACATACTGCTCCCGGGGACAAGGAAGGGACCACAGCAGCACAGCATCATTTGCTTTGTGAAGCTTTTAATATCTAATGACTACTTCTAAATGCTTCATGGCCTATTATGATCAATTAAAAAAATGTTGCAATAATGCAGCAGTTTACAGGTCAAAGCACTTTATGACCAGTCATGAATCCCCCCAGCGTTCCCACACAGCCCCTAAAATGAGACTATTCCTATTTTACAGGTGTGGACACTGACTCGGTGACCATGGACCTCCTCAAAGCTTCCCCACCTTCTATTCCAAGTGCAAAGCGCTTTTTCAGTCTTTAAAATCCTAAAATCAACAGTATAGCCATATTTAAAAAGAAAAAAAATATCTTTGTCGACATGACACACTCTGCTTCACATTCCCCATGTCTCCCAAGGGAAACGATGAGAAAAACAAGGATGGATGCAACAGATGCTGGGAAAGTGCAGGAGCTCTTGCAGCTTAGCAATGGGCTCGGGCAGAGATGCTCAGGAAGGAATGGGATGGCTCCGGATTACATGGACACTCACAGGTATGCCTGGCAGCCAGTACAGAAAGCAGGGAAAGGCCTGGCAAAAGAGGAGACACGGCATTGTTTCAGTTTTCCATGTGGAAAGCGGCTGTGAAGCGTGATTCCACATCTGCCGAACCCCCAGGGGGTTCTGGCCCTGATGCCCTCTTCACCTGGGCTACAAAAAAGCACGGCCTGCTCCGGCTTCCCAGCCACAACAACTCTGCTGTGCTCCTTTATTTATCAGGAACATTATAAGCATCACTTTCCTATTAATACCCAAAGCCTGCAAGGCAACTGTAAATGTAAAGCCTATAATGCAGCATACTAGCTATCTTCTGTCAAATTTATTTAAGGCAGCTCCAGACTGTGTACCGTGCCCATGAACTCTGCTTTCATACCACAAAAGATCACCCATATTTCCCGAGCCAACAAAGAGGGTGTCTACATAGGACATAAACGCTTTGTAATTTTCATAAGTTATGTCATTTTCCTTTTCGTCTAAAGGAGAAAAACACAAACAGGAGTGCAAGTCTAATTATCTTCCAAAAGATGACAGCCTTTCCAATTTCTCCGTCTTTTGCAATTGCTCTCTTGAGAAGTTGCCAGCGTGACCTTCGGCTGAGCGAGGGTTAGTCACCAATGTAAGAAAAAACAGACCGAGAAATCGCTGCCATCCTTCACTTGCTTCAGCCCGCTGCACCAAACAGGACACTGCATTACAACCTCGTACACTACCCACGCAAATAACACACCTGTTTGTCAAATGATCGTAAATCTCTCATTAATTCCACGATATTTTAATTTTAAATGCTGGATTGTAGATTCGCAGTCTCTTTTTATCATGGATTAAGATACTAAGAGTTAAATTTACACGCCAGGAATAGTTGGGGTCAGCAAACTCTGGGTCCGTCTGACAGGGTGTGCAGGATCTGCTGGGGGAAGGACTCCAGGGACAGCTTTCTCCATGCTTCTGATGACACCCATTCTACACCATCACGGTGACGAGGCTACTAATAGCTGGCAAGGAAGCTGATTAAGGAGCAGGGACAGCTTACCCCACAGCAGCAGTGGTGTTTTTCGCCCCACCATCTCCCTGGGAGGTCCTTCCCGTGCTGCACAACTCCTGGAGCCAGCACCAAGCCAGCACAGACTGAGCGTGGTGCGGAGAGGGAACCCAGAACCACCGCTCCCCTACCTTCAAACTGCAGCACGTCGGTAGCTGCTAAGCAACCAGACGAGCTATCCCTGAGCTATCCCTGCGGAGCAGCGGCAGCCTCCATCAGAGGGGTGGTGCATGCGCCTGGAGGCCAGAACCACTGCCACCACTTCCAGGTACGGCAGCCCAATGCCTGCAATCCCAGCCCTGGATTTCAGGCTCTTGGGCAAAAGGATTGTAGAATCATTGAATGGTTGGGGTTGGAAGGGACCTTAAAGATCATCTCATTCTACCCCCTGCCCTGGCAGGGACACCTCCCACCAGACCAGGTTGCTTCGAGCCCCGTCCAGCCTGGCCTTGAACACCTCCAGGGATGGGGCAGCCACAGCTTCTCTGGGCAACCTGGGCCAGGGGCTCACCACCCTCACAGCAAACAATTTCTTCCTGACATCTCATCTCAATCTCCCCTCTTTCAGTTTAAAACTGTTCCCCCTCATCCCATGGCTCCCCTCCCTGCTCCAGAGCCCCTCCCCAGCTTTCCTGGAGCCCCTTGAGGGAGTGGAAGGGGCTCCATGGTCTCCCTGGAGCCTTGTCTTCTCCAGGCGGAACCCCGCCAGCTCCCTCAGCCTGTCCTCACAGCAGAGGGGCTCCAGCCCTCCCAGCATCTCCGGGGCCTCCTCTGGCCCCACTCCAGCAGGTCCATGTGTCTGTACATCCACAAGGAAACTTGTGGGAACAGGCTGTCCATTTTCAATCCCATTGAGAATGACTGTGCAGATGATGTGCTAGTACAGAACACAGTTTCAGGAGCAGTAATACAAATTTCCACGCAGCAGAAAGCTATTCCAACGCCCTTAACATAAATATTTCCTAATATCCTACAGTTTTAAGTCTGTTGTAACTAAATTCAAAAATCATACAGGCTTTAGGTTGTTCTAGAAGTTCTATAAGCCAAGTCTTTGCAGCTTCGGAGCCCAAGTGACAAATCTTAAAGCAAAACTAAGACGGCCGCGTTTACAAGTGGTGCAATTAATTTTACAGGAAGGAATCATTGCAGCAGTCTCGGAAGGAACTGGACAACATTTAGTGCTTCCCCTCAGATCTCTAGTACAAATCACAAGAAAGTAAAATCTGAATTCTCACAGCTCAGAGTGACAGCGCTGCACAGCCAACGCAGCCCGAACAACAGGGACCTCATTCAATATCAAAAATACAACGTCTCACTATATCAATATAAAAATTGTACATCTTGCTCCCATTTCCTGCAAATTCTAAGGTGCCAGAAGGGTTTTGCAAAAGGGTTCTTTTTTTAATTTAGAGAGTTAATAAAATAGTAGAAACAAGTAAGTGACTGTTCAGTTGGTCTCGTGTTGTCAAGTGTGTTTTATAGCAAAGCTAAACATTACTGGTGCCCCAGGCGCATAATATCCACACGGCAAAAATGCCTTCTCCACATTCCTAATGATTTCCATAAATTGTTACTCAAATCAAATTTTTGATCATCCTCTAATTTTCCAATTTAGTAATTATTCTTCTGTTCTTTAATTATTGATGGTCCTGATGTAGAGAAGCACATGCTTCAATCCCATTAATTTCAATCGGACATAAGAACAAAGCGAAGTTAAGCAAACGGTCTAGTGTTTTCCCAGATTTGGACCTTTAATTACAAACCTAAGGATGACAAATTTCATAAAGAATCAAGCCTCAAGTGAAGATTTCAATAATGCATAAAATAGTTGCACGATCTTTAAAAGGAAAAATTGACTAGTGACTTAAAAAAACAATCCTCTTGAAGAAAATCAAAGTATTATTTGGAATTTTATTTTACAGAAATGTTCACAGTGAAAAGCATCGTGACAATGATAGAATTCCTCATGAAATGGAAAATCCAGGTTCATTCCTACCCTTGTTCCAGTTTGATCTGTTCTCCCTTACTCTTGCATGCTGTGTAAAATTAAACATATGATGAAAGACTGGTGAGATTTCAGCACACTGCACAGAGCTTCTTATTTTTTTCCAATTATCAAAGCGAGAAGAAATGTCATGCTAAAAAAATTATTAGAGATTACTGAACTGATGATTTCATTTCCACTGAGCCAGAGATTTGAACCTGCCATTAGTAAAACCATCACACCGAGATCGCAGATCATCAAGAGCCACCCAGGCTTCACATGACGTGAGAGAAGATTCCGACGGCCAAGGATTCAGAAGACCAGCTCCTCATGGAGCAATATTTTAAGCTCTCCTGGTCAAATGGCCTCAGGAGGACGACACACAGCCATAGCCAGGAGAAGTTCACATAGTTCCTTAAGCACAGCTCAGTTGGTGGCACTTGGGAGTGAGCAGCAGCATCACTCCCTGGTCCCCTCCGTCCCAGTCCCACCAGACAGCGGGAGAGCTGCAGCTCAGGGCTGGCTGTTTCATCACTAACAGAATGACATGATTTACTCCAGTACTGCTTGGTTACTGGTAGACTGGGAAAAGCAAAGTTAAGAGGAGGGTATTTTAAAACATCCTTTGCATTTGCATTCTCATAGTTAAAAAACCCACCTTTGCTCCATCACCTCTTAAACCTTTCCACTGACCAGTACAAAACCCTTACTCATTTCTAAGAGTGGCTCCCATAAACTCAAGACCAGTTCCAACAGGAATAGTTTTAATGTGGAATTAACTGTTTTTCACTTGGGATCTGGCAAGAAGCAATTCCTCCCCTGTTGTGTACCCAACAGTCAATGGCTTACGCAGAGGCATCCAGCTAACACAAAGGAAGTTCATCTATTGGCAATATTTGTGATACGATCCATTTACAAAACAGATATGCCCAAGTTTTATTATAAAGATGTACAGCTCTCCTCTCGCGCTATGTAAGAAAAAGACAGTTTCCAGCTGAATCTGTCCACACCTGTGCAGACGGGCCTCCTTTTTGTCCATCAGTGCCTCTTCAAGCCAGACATGGTGCTACTGAGTTCCAGCACGCACAACCTTCCTGTCCCACGGTCTGAGCATGTTTTCTCTGTGGCACCTAAGATTTATTTATTTTAAGCCACGGACAGACCTTTCTTTTCTGGTTCAAATGCTTATTTCCTGAGAGAAACCACACGGATGCTCTCATGAACCTTTCCAGTCCACGTGGAGATGGAGACCAGAAAACAAGATGAAAGCATATAGCAAAAGTCACTGCAGTTTGACCCTACAGTAAGAAAACACACGTATTAAATAGCTGTAAAAATGCCGGCATCCAGCAGTAGAGTTTAACTCTGACATGTGGGTGACACTTAGAGCTGTCTGGGTCTGGGGTTCTGTATGTTATTCCAGCGTGACCCTTCCGCCCTTTCTCTATTACAAGTCACGCTGGAAAATGGCTTAGAAATTTAGTCAAAACAGAAAACACGACTGATAAAATCCATCACTTAAGACTTTACCCAGGAAATGTTTTTAGCTGGTGTCGTAGGTGGCTTTATCTACGCTTAGGTCTGTTTACCAAAATGTCCTGGATGATTTCATGACTTCTGGTGTATTATTATAACTTTAAGGAAATTATAAATCTTTAAAACTTAAAGGGAGTTTGCACTAAGGCAACATAAAGCTCCATTCTGCTGTCAGGCAGCTGCACATATGATTAGAAGAAAATAAAATATAGGGTGGAGGGAGCTTTAAATAAGGTGAGAATGATGGAAACACAAAACTTCCAAGCTCCACCTGGGATCACAGGACTTGGGCACATAAGGGAAGATGAAGGGAACATACATATCGACAGATCGCAAGGCAGAAGGCAGAGGAGAAAGTTTAGTATATTTATGTGGTGAATCCTTAATAGCCTTATCCCACAGAAGAAATTAATCTTTTTTAGCATTAATTATCAGTTTATTATCAATTAATTGCAATCAGCAGGGAAACAGAGATTTTAATGGAAACCACTACAGCTTTTCACCTCTAAAAATTATACTTCCTTGTGCTCCCTGATTCCAATTACAGATAGGAACACTAAAACCACACGTGGGAACACATGGCTGCCCAAGAGCTGAATGACAGCAGTCTTTCTCCTGCTTGTTCTGATGGCCTTTGGAAACTCCCCACAATGAGGTACACGCAGCTCCCCGAGTGTTGAGCTGCGATAAGCCATGACCTTCCAGCAGTTTCTCCACCACTCAGAAGAGCAGCTCTGCCAGGAGCACCCAGACAGGAGGCAAATATTTGGATCAGGCTTTGGTGGCAATCGGTTTTGTGCAGGTACAGAGAAAAAAGGGCATGCTGAGATGACCTAACGCAAACCTACCATGTGTATGGCATTTGAAACAGCATTTTTCCTCCCATAAAAAAGCCGATTGCTGAATGGCAGCCCTATTTCTGGCAGACATCTAATGAACTCGAAGCAGGATTTACAACTCCCAACATGTGAATGAAATTCCCTGCTCTCCTGACATGTTATAATTTAAACAATTCAATATCAATCATCTCTTTAGTAAAATTAGGCCCTAAGAGCAGCAGGTCACAGAGGGACACAGGGGTCAAGGGGAGGGCGGCCACAGCATGGGGGATGGCTTTTCTACACTTCAGAAAATTCAAGTAATAACCCAACATGAGCTTACAGCCACAAAGGAAATACTTCAAAGCCACTAAGAGACCAACTGCTAAGTAATGGGAACTAAAAATTCTACTGTCCTCCAGGTAGCAAGGCAAGGAGAGACTGCATATGTATTTCCAAATGATTATATGGACACTGCGCATATTTAAATACAACACCCTTTTTGCCCTGTGCCCCAAACGAGCTATAATCTACTCAGGGCTTAACCGCAGAGAAGAAACAAGGTTTCATCAAAGGAAGGAGGCACCACTATCCTTTAAAACAAACCAATGAAAAAAACCCCTTTGAAAATGTCTTGCCTGAGGTTAGTAAAAAAAAACAAAACAAAACAAAAACTTTCCAAATGACTTGCCTGAGGTTAGCTGAAGCTTAGGCAGATACAGATCTCAATTTTCTTAAGTCTTACTGCTTGGGCACATCACTGAAGCTGTTTTTTTTTTTTTTTATTATTTTTTTTTAAAGTGTCCAAAGCACAGAAGCATGTTTTTGTTGACACTAGTTGCCAGGAGGGAAAGATTTTGTAGGTCCTAAACCAAGAAACTTTTCTGTGAAAAAAACCCCACAACCCCAGTTATTGTTCCTATGCAACAGAAGGTGCATTTATCACACCATAGAACCATAGAATCACAGAACGGTTCAGGTTGTAAGGGACTTTACCAAAGATCATCTTGTTCCACCCCCCTGCCCTGGGCAGGGACACCTCCCACTAAACCAGATAGCAGAAACTTAGGAGCACGGAAATAATTAAAATCATGGCGTACCCAACACTGCTTCCATTACAAATCCATTTATCTTGACACCCCAGAATGAAGCAAATAATGTTAACAGTATTTGGAAAATATCACTAAGATCTAAGAAAAGCTCCGCAGTCTGCCTCCAGGGATGCTCTTCCCCGAGGGCACATGCGGGCCCAGCCCCTTCTGCAGCCCGTTGCCCTGGCATCCCCCCCAGGGCTATCAGAGGATGTCGGAGGGAACACCTCTGCCAACTCCTGCTCCTCTGGGGAGGGTTACAGAGGCAAAAAATATGAACATTTCAAGGAAAAAGGTATGCAAGCAGGGATGTAAAAGATGTAGCTGACCAAAACTCAAGGAAGGGTGAAACATGATCTAGAAAGCACAAGGAACAGAAGCAGCTTTGGAGAAGTTTTGTTAACAGAGCTGGAGCCAAAAGAGAAAATAGCTGCTTTTCTGGCAGCATCGGTTTTAAGAAGAAACACTGAAAAGCGGTGCCAAGACCCAGGAGATGAAACATTTAAGACAGGCCATCTTTAATATCTAATATCCCTAATGGGGTCTTTTAAAAAGGTAAATGCCAAAGTTTGAAATAAATACAGTATGATAAAAAAATGCATCATTAGAAAACCAGAAAGTCAGTTCCTTCTCATCTGTCCAAGCCTGAGCCCTTGACTGCAAAGGTGCTCTGCAGTCCCTTAATAATGCCAGGGTGCAATTGCACTTCGTGTCCCCATCCCACGGCCCGCCTGCACCTCCCCAGCTTTTGAAGTCTGGGGGCTGCCAGTCCCTGTGAGGAAACAGAGAACTTGGAACCCACAGCAGGTCTGTTTCACACCTCCAGTGTCAATCTTGCCAAAGGAGCTGGGTGTTCGCTGAATCAGGTGAGGTTATCACCGTTAGACAACATGCAGCGATAAGAAACACCTCCCTGATGGCTTTGAACAAACTCGGGGCACAAACCTGCTCTGTAACTCAAGGAAAGCCCTAATGAATACAAAGATTTCAAGAAAAAGCTCAATTCACATTCTCCTGAGAATTCTATCACTGATTCCTCTAAAACAAAACTTATTTTCAATTTAACATGCAGTCAGTGATAAATCCAGTCGGACAAAGCACCCCTAGTTACTGAGGAAGACAATGGCATCGAACCAGTGTTTTTATCACCAAAACAACTCAATTACAAATTTTCTTTAGAATATCAGAGTTTAACTAAACAAGGTGCACTCAGTGTAACTGCAGGACACAACTTCTGACAACTCTCCCAATTAAGAATTTTGCCATTGTGCTCACTGGCAGTAAATATTTGCTACAAACAATGAAAACGACACATTTTTGATTTACTGCTAAAGCATCTTTACACACACGCTATTTATTTTGATGTAGTTTCTGTGCCTTGAGAGTGTCTTTTCTTCACTAACCTGCTTGTCCTACATTTTATGTCCAAGCAACCTGTTGTGTGGAAGTGTAGATGCTCTTCCAAGGGCTACGAGCTTTATCTCCACGCAAGTCGTTCGGGTTTGAGGCATCAAAACTGCGCAGCGCACCTTGTCTTTCTCCTGATGCCTGCTTAGCCACCTAACATCTAACATTAACTATTGTTGATCAAAGTAACTTTGCAGCCTGCAGAAGATGATTCTGGATGAAAGTGCTTTGGACTATCTGTCCCAAAGGGCTGTCAATCTTCCGAAGTAAACAGGTGCTGTAATATTGCTATTGAAAACACAGGCATGTTAAACTTCTCTATAAGGAATAAACATCAAGGCAGCTAAGAAAAACAGGAACATCCACCACAATCCTCCTCTTATTTTGGATCTGAACCAAGCCCAGCCCTTGGAGAAGCTGTAAAACAAGTAAAATTGTAGACAAACTGCTCCTCTGCAAGGCATTGACACTTGCTTAGTTACTCAGTGTCTCTGCAGAATAAAGCCAACCGTCCTCTTCAATTTGTGGCCGGGCCCAGCCTTGTCTACGAAGCAGCACATGACAATCAGAAGCCCGGCCAAAATGCATCTTACAGAAAGAAACCATAATGGCTATCCTGTCCTCCTGGATTGCAACAGTGATTTTCACTTTTGCTTCAGAGCTAAGCAGGATACAATTTGGGTACAAGACGATTGATCTCTCTAATTCAGCGCTTGCTTTCTGAAGGCAAAATGCCCAAAGGACAAGACATTAACAAACAACCATATAATTGTAAAAGCTTCTGTTGCTTAAAAAAAGCTTCCATGGCAGCACATTCATGCAATATTGCATTTTATTCTGAGAAATACTTCTCCCTCTTGCTCATCAGCCCTTCCTAGACCAGGGCCACACTGACATTCATTCAGCCAGCAGGTCTCCATCACCTCACTCCACACGAGTCTGACGCATGGGTAGGCTGCTATCTTGGGGCGATCCTTTTCCAATACCTTCTTTCCCTAGTAAAAACCACGCTCAAATAAATTCAGAAGACCATTTGTCTCCTGGAGCTGATGGTTGAAGCCACTAACAGAGAGCACAACATGCCTCTAGGTTTGAGCAGCCTGGTCTGGTGGGAGGTGTCCCTGCCCAGGGCAGGGGGTGGAACCATATGATCTTTAAGGGCCCTTCCAACCCTAACCAGTTTATGATTCTGCCTTTGGTATGCTGGAGGGACAGCTTGAAATGCATCTACATTTGCAGCTGCTGAAGGAATGTGCTTTAGCACAAGCAGTTCCATGACAGCATTTCTCTCTGCAAGTGTCACTCAATAAATAAATCATTCAATTCCAAATCCATGCCCAGCTAGAACCCTGTCACTGTGTCTCAAGCAACCAGAGTCATGAACAAGAAAGAACCATGCTGGCCCCGTTTCTTTCACAATATATACATAAATAGAGAAAAAAACAGAGTGCCACAAATGGAGAAATTAAATACCAAGCCATTTTTCACCTCATGTTACCGGTTACACACAAAAGCACTGAATCTGCTCTGCAGCTGGGAATGGAGTGAAGGACAAGCCCCGTCAGCTGGGACATGAAACCCCCGAGCCCCGATGAGACACAGGTGCTGCTGTGGGTCAGTGCAACGCTGCTCCTGGATTCACTACACCCTCCCGTGCAGCACAGGAGACACAGCTAACTTCTGCATTTCCATCCCACAGTCCCAAAGAGCACAAACACACTGCAAATGGTCAAAGCAAGTACATGGCACAGCTCTTGGAAGCTTTCCTCCCAGATCCCAGTGCAGACATCCTGCCCGCTGCCTGACTGTACGCTCCAGAATAAAAAGCAGCAAAGACAATGGGACAAAAATCCTCTTTACCCCAAAACTGCTCCTTCCCTTGTTATATGTCTAAACCACTTGCGTGAATTAACGATCACAGAGCTGCACACAAATCCCACGATGAACAGAAGGTAGGCGGCAATATGCTTTTAAACCAGGGAAAGGACACAGCACACCACAGTGTTAATACTGTCTGATGTGAGCACTGCCCTACCCATACCAGTGTTCCGCAGCAAAACTCCAAAAGAAGTCAGTCACATCCTTGTCCTTGATGATTATTAACCCAATTAATGAATGAATTAATCCCTTAGCATTCTCATAACAGCTACAGAGTAATCGATGTTAATTATGCAGTTCTTAAAGGCTTCGAAAGCAATTCAATACCTCCTCTCTCTTCCCTACAGATGCTAGTTTCCTTTCAAAAAGCCTGGAAGAGACCCAAGTTTTCCAAAGACACTACACCTTGGCATCGCCTGAGCTTTGAATGCAGCCCAACAGCACTTTTCAGGCTGCTTGCCAGCTTCATCCATTCTTTATTAATCCATGTTACTATTGTCACTTCATTTTTATTTATCGCTGCTGAGAGCAGAAGGCATGTAGTATATGACCTAAGATCAACCGTTCCAGTACAGAACATCGAGTGATGGATTAGCACTGTGGAAACAAGGATTTTAGCTGCTTTCTTTTGACTAACGTAAAACAGCCCTCCTCACCCGAGAAATGCTTAGGACAGAGGTTTCAACATTTGTGAACATCTGGAAGGATAGGCTGAAAATATTCAATCCATAAAGGTCAGGTTCTAAAAAGTTTTTGGGGACTTACAAATAAATAACCACTATCACAAGAGGGATTTTTAAACATGTGCAAGCACGTGAGGTACCCAACCCTCGCTGACAAACCTGGGGGTGGAAGTTGCATTTCTCTAGGCATTTTGTTGCATTCATCTTCAGGCAAATAGTACCAAGTGTCAGAAAAGAAGCACAGAAAACAAGCTACGGGGGAAAGGCCGTGACAGTGACCAGTATTTTAATGCATTTTAAACCAGAGTAACTTTCCTGAGCCCTTCTGAGCAGACAAAGCTTTAGGGTCCCTATACACGGTTTGTAGAAAGCAGCTCGCGCTGTGGAATCAGAGTGTACCCTTGCAGCAGAGAATTCTATGTTAGGAAAGGAGACGCAGGTTAACACATATTCTGAAAACAGATTTTGCGTTGGGTAGGATCCAGCTTGCATGCTCCACATAGATATATCCCATTGACAAAGACGAGACCGGCTTTTCTCTTTTTTTTTAATATGTATACAAACCACACACAAGTATGTATGTGCATATATGTGTGTGAATTTGGCCCCTAGAGCCACCTGTTTAAAGACCTGCAGCTTTTCACAGGAGGAAAGTTAGTAGCACTTGCTCAATAGCTTTTCTCTAGGTATTTGAGCTTCAATCACACAAGACAAAACTATTAATATATTAAAGAAGAAGCCTTTAAAAAAAACCAAAAACAATAATGCGAAAGTTTTTTGAATGTTTGACTCAAAAATCCTACTGCATGCAATTTGTGGGTTTTAGGATGGACCCTCACAGGCAGATGGAACGAGCAGACCATACTTTAGTAGTCTGAATAAGACATTTGCTTCTGTGAAAAAACATTCCGCTCTCCTCTCCCCACAAACCACCCAGGATTGGGGAGTCCTGTCTGCTCTTCCCACTTGGATACCATTTTTTCCTGGCATTCTCACCACTGCCCTTGAAGCACTTATTATCACAACCATGCTTCCAGGCGTGGAACGCAGGAAGGGGCTGCCTTTGGAGTTTTGCAACTACTGTTCTTCAAAAAGAAGATACCGAGCTTGAATCTCCTGCAAGGCAGAGCAGGGAGATACAAGTGGCACAGATTTCCGTAAATGCCTTCCTCTAGTACATCAGAGACCTTATTCTATCAATCAAAAGGAACACAGCACAGACAGCGATGGCTGCCTCAAACAAAAAACAGGAACAGGGCAAAGTACGGGGCATCCTGTCCAACAAAGCCACGGGGCTCAACTTACTGCCAGCCTGAGGTCTAGAAACGCCAGCAGGAAAAGGGAGAAAACCCATTTTTGGACCAGGAGAGCTTCCTGCTTTGAGAAAAGCCTTGGAATTCTACCTAAATTGCAGCAGAAAGAGGCTTCCTTTGCAGGACGTTGGCATTATGCCATGAAAAGCAGGGAATGGAAAAGGTAGTGTGGCTTGGTTCTGAGATCCCAACAGTCAGGTTGTGTTTAAGGGTCTGTCACAAGATCTAGTCCCAAGATTTCTTTAAACATCACTCCCGCTAGCACGGTCTGACACTTCTGGCTTCTAGCGCCTGTCATTTCTGTTTCAGCAACCTACCTGCGATAATGAAAACGAGCAATAAAAGACACAAGAGATGGATAGAGTTTAAGGTCTCCCTTTGAACATGAACGTTTTCACAACTGGTCTCTTGTTCTCTCCTTGCTGTTCAAAATTTCACAAATAAATGATGTTTAAATTGTTGAAATGCTGCAAATCTCATTTAATTAGTACTGCATGCTTTGAATTTTCCTTTCATTTTTCAGAACAAAAGCTTCAATTGGCCATTCTTACATTGTAATATTTAAAGACGTATGCAGGTAGTTGCTGCTGTAATGTCATGCAAAATCCAAATCCAAAAACCTTGAAAAGGCAGATTTTCTGCCTGCTTTACAACTCGACAAAACATGCGGGATGGATTAGCCTATTTCAACCTTTTTGCAGGCACTTACTTTTGGTGATTTATTCTCAACATACACAGTAACCCCTTTTAAACGTGTTGCAGACCTTGTAAATTCTTTGCGTATCCCCGTGGAAGTGTGCGAGGGTTGCACACACATTCCATGTGTGCAGGTCCTGCAGGTCCAGCATGAGCTCGTGAAGGGCTCAGACGTTCCCCATGGCCCTTTAAGGACCGCGGTTATTGTTAAGGCTTTGCACTTGCTGGCAGCAGAGTTCCCAAGGCTCGCAGGTAACACTCCTCACACCACACCTTGCAGGATTTTGTTTCTCTGTCTCCTACAGAAAAAACAGTCTCTACCATTCTTTAGAGATATTTTCCTGCCTAGCACAAATGCACGTGGGGTACTGGCTGTGCTCTGGGAAAGTGCAAACTCCAAACATATTCCTTTTCCCAAAAATCTTTCCTCAGATTTCAAGCATTTGTAGATTGTTTAAAAGTCTTCTTTCCTTCCTTCCTTCCTTCCTTCCTTCCTTCCTTCCATCCATCCCTTCCTTTATCACAGAAAGGTATTTTGTTTACATTTCTTTTATAACAGCAATCTTTCAACAGCAGTAACTGTACATGTCCTGAAAGCAATCTTCTAGAAATGAAAGTTAAACACTGCAATCTTACTTCGGAAAAAGGAAAATCCACTTACATTGCTCTAAAAAAACCACACCAAACCAAACCCTCCTATCATCAGCTCTTTCCAATAAAATTTAAACCCCCACCTTTGTCATTTGCTAGCTTTCAAGTTTAAATTTGTTCAAAGAAATCAAAAGAAGAATCCTATCTTTCCACTTTTCAGCATCACTCAGCACAGCTCTCTATATCCCCACTCTTCTTAAAAGTCAATAAACTGGATTAATTTTTTTTGGTCTCCAAATAGAAGAAAAAATGAATAGAGACTTAAAAATCCCCCTCTGAACCTCACACAAAGCTTGTATTTCACAAGCTGACTTGCAGCAGAAATGTCTCACAAACACAACTCCAACAATTTTTTTTTTTCCAAACCTTATCTGGGAAGGTTTTGCAAAATAGGCACCAAACAATAATTCTCTTTACACCACTAAAATTATACTTACAGATGGGAAAGAGTGGGCTAGAATTTCCTCCATGTAAATGCTGAACTGCAGCCTGCCAAACACAGCCAAGACTGAGCCGGGTGTTTTAAAAGTCTAATGTTCAAAAGCTTGGGTTTGTTGTCTGCTACAGAGTGAAATGACAAAATAAATGTCTTTTTATGGACCACACAACACACAGATTGTATCTGCAGAGTCCAAGCTGGGCAAAGCACAGTGGTATAGCGCATTCAACCCCAAAGCTAGGTTTTTAGCTGATTTCTTTAAGACCTGTAATCTAAAATTGCCAGGATGGCCAAACGCCCTTGCTTTTCACCGCTCTATCTGGTTTTGCAACAAATCACAAGTGTCTTAAAGCTTTGAAATTTATATGGTTTAGCCTTAATTATCAGACTTCGTTTTCTCTCTTGTCCATCTGAGAAACCAAGGAGATTTTTGCCAGCTGCTGCAGCAGGCTGAACACCAAAGTTAGTAGCACATCCAAAAGGCGAGCAAAGGGAAATTTGTTTTATAGGCTTTTTTTTCCCTCTCCTTCAGTATTTTTGGCGTGATACAGATGCATCCTGCCAAAATCTCTCCCCACTGCACTATGATTCCATGAGCTATTTCACACCTCCCATTCAATTCTAATGGGAGCCAAATCCATCCAGACACCGCTGGTATCCAACACATGACAGAATGGAATCTTTCCCTGGACATTAGGAGAGGCCGTGCGATGTCAGGGGTGAAGGATCTCCACGGTCAAAATGCTACTCAGCTGTGCAGTTCCTTCCATGCCTTTCCCTTCATTGAATCCAGATGCCACAAGTTTCTCAGCTTTGTAAGGATCCAAGAGGCAGGGACACACACTGACACGCGAGAGGTGAATCACAGGCTTGGGGTAGGGAGAAATTCGAGCTAGCCAGAAGGATTACTTAAAAAAGAAAAAAAAAATAGAAAAAAAGGAAAAGGTGGCTGGTTCTGTACCCATCCTTTGAAGTGATGAGGCCAACTACCTTCATTTCACTTCAGTAACACTGAAAAAGAAGGTAACAGAACTCCTCAGCAGTTGGGCATGGTTCAAACCTCTGGATCTACCGGACAGCAGCTCAGTTAAGTAGCATCTTCCTTAGCCAAGGCACAGAATTCCCCTCGTTATCCCCATCCCCGCACTGTATTCTCAGAAATGTCCCTGCGAAGCATCCGTGAGTCTGACAAGTGTCAGCCAAGCTGCTGGGCTACCCTCCATCACTGCACCACCAGTGTCCCGCATGCTCTGCACCGGCCGTTTGCTGCTCCTGGGGCTTCCTCTTGCACAAACACATTCTGCGGGGTTTGAGGACACAGTTATACCTGAAGGTGTCCCGTCAGTAAGGCAGGTAGAAAGATCAGAAGTGGTATGCTCCAGGGTTATCAAAAAACTGTTCTATAAATTATTGTCATGTTCTAGAGGCTCACCTGAAACAGTCAGGAAATAATACAAAGCTTATCTCTGCATTAAGCATTGTGGATGCAGTCCCAAACGTGAGGACTCAAAATGTATCGAAATTCCAATTTCCTTAAGTCCCCTGAAAAATCTCATTCTCGGTCACCGTGCTGCTCTCGGCTGGGACACACACGTGTCCACTGTTAAATTTTGCAGTGCTGCTTGTTAGCTTGGATTGTTTTTCTGAAAAGTGGCTATTTTGGATGAATCTGGCTACAGCTGGGTTAGAACAGCACTAGCAAAATACCCCAACACAGGCAATTTTGAGAGATGTTCACTTCCAGCCTCTCTTCCCTCTCCCAAGAGCACTATTTATGCACACATGTATGTGCATGCGTGTGCTTGCCCTGTAAGAGGAATGATTCCGTGTGTTCCTGTCACCCTAGCCCAGCTTGTGCCAAGCTCCACCTCCCGAAGCAGAGCAGGATGCTGTGCTCTCTCAGGACACCCCACACCAGTGTGCACACAGAGGTACGGCGGAAGTTCACTGCAAATTCACGTTTCTGTGTGTACCAATGCTACTATGCCGGCACAATCCAACAGCAAACACTTCCCTACCCCACACAATTCAGCCGTAGGTAACACAGGTGTGTCTATGCCTTACACTTCCTTTTTGTACCTGAGAAATGTCAGCAGGATTACATAAGGAGCTTTAAAAAGAGAGACAGACACCACAGTGACTCCCGTTAGCATTGAGCATAAATTGATAAGATGGACGCTCATGAAGTGCTGAGATGAATCATGAAAAGAACTGCTACGCTAAGACCAGAAAAATGACCACACACAGGCATTAACTCTCAACTGAATTTGTCAATGCAGTATGTCTCCCACGAACAACACTTTCATTCAGCATATTAAAAGACGATAACCTGTTCTGTAGCATCTTATAAAGTCACCATCCCCGTATTAGCAGACAGGGAATCTGTGGTATGAAGCATTTTGATACCACGGTAGGAGAGGCAGCGAGAGAATTCCGTACCAGATGACTGGAGACATAACTGGGAAGAGATGAAGAATCCCCATCTCCTGGCTGCCAGCAGCACACCTTGATTCTCCCTCACGTACTTGCCCTGTCTGTGTGTCTGGTGTGTCTGTGTGTCGGTGTGTGCTCCCCCACCGCTGCCAGGCACACGTAGGCGCAGCCTGAGCACGCACGCTCGCATCTCCAGGCTAATCGTTGTGCAGCTCTGCACAAACTGTAGCGAGGATTATTTGCTTAACAGTCTCCTTTTTTCCCCTTGATGCTCCTTTTCTTAAAATTAGCTGGTGGCAGTACCACAGAGAGCATCCTTTTGAGGACTGAGCTAGGGAAGAAGTGGAAACCCCCCCCCACGCACAGCGAAAAAGTGTCATATCAAAATATTATGAGGCTGTGTTGCCAAACAGAATGCAACACAGGCTGGAAAAGGAGGTGGGGGGAGAAAACATGGCATTTACCTGACAAGAGATCTGTACAAGGTAGACCAGTTCCTTGGATTCACAGCCGTTTCTTGTTACTTCATTCTGTTCCTCTGGGAGCGAAAGCTACACCAAGGAGAGGGGGTGGAGAGAAGAGGGAGAGAGAAAGAGCAGGTCAGTGAGCAGGGATAAACCAGGCATGGAATAATGCATGAAGCACAACATCCACAGCAACTTGCTCCAAGACATGTCGAGTATCAGGGAATCAGGGAAGCGCTCGGCTGTCTGGAGCCGTCAGATAAAAAATATTCAGCATTCCTGGCTTACACAGACCCTCCAATGCCATTGGATTTTGGCATCTCACCTGATAGTTTAAAAATAAAAATATGGTTCAAAAATAAAACAATCCTAGGAAGGCAAACTGTTCAAGGCAGGGATTAAACCTCTAGCTTAGAAGTCTGCAAAATTAATTGTTCACTGAAAATCTCTCTATAAATATTCATGTATCAGATAACAGTGATTTCCCCCTCCTCCAATTTTATTCATTTTTTAATTTTATATGTTGAGGCAGACATTAGATAATAAAACATATCTCCTAATTTCAGCGTTGTCAAGCAATGTATCACAACAGAGAGCTTTATGGCACCATACATCACATACAGAGTCAGCAAATACAACATCAGGATGTGCTTTTTTCCCTGAGGCGAGTGAGGCAAGATTTAACCATGTCACCCCAGTCCATGGAGCGAGCGCCTTGGCTAGTACTAGTCCTGGTCCCGCTGCTCCCACTAGTCCCGATACCCGAGGGTGAGGTGTCTCAGCCTCCCCGCACACACACAGCCCTCGCTGCTGCCTCTGCTCCTTGTACGATGGACGTGAACTTGCAGAGAGAAAGTGGTGCCGTACCTGCCAGGAGTCACTCGCTTTCTTCCTTAAGCAGAAATGATGCCAGCTTAAAAATAGAAAGGGCTGAAGAGTAGCCCAGGCCTTTTTACACAAAAGTCTTTGGGAACAACACTTTCTCTCTTGGAAAATGTGTACACAAAAAATTAATTCTGTAATAAAGTTGTAATTAGCTAAGACCCAAAAGAACCACCAACAAATGAAAGCAGAAACAAACGTAAGAGTGAGGAGAAAGATCACAAATTGCTTCATGAATGTAAGCAAGAGAAAATCAGAACCAGGTGATTGGAGGAACATACCTCCTGAGAAAAAGGGAGATGGCAAGGCACAATTCGCTCACAGAGAAATGACCGCTGATACTCAAAGTGAATCTAACTTTGCATTTTGCCCGTCTCTCCCTCCTCTTTGTCAGGAAGCTGCAGCGCACGCAAATCCCGCACTCTTCCTTCACCACACACAACCTCCCAAACACTTGTGTCTTTTCTGATGGTTGTATACAGCATTGCGGTTAATTAAAAAGATTTCTGGACTAGAGAAAGTCTTTAGATTTCATAGTTTATTTTATTTTTATAGCATTAAATGTACTTAGAGGAAGAGAGAGAGGATGTGCAAATGCTCACCACTCTCTCGCTGGTTATGCAAATAAAACTTTCTCCTGCTTTGTGGCAGGCCCTTTCGGTGAGCAAATACGTATTTTCCATCAAAGGATTTGTATTAGAAATCAAGTTTGCACTTTCGATCTTCACTGTTGCCCATTAGCGCGGGCTAGTTAAAAAATTGTCCCCACCTGGGGACATCTAAGAGCCTTTTGCTGAGGCTGCTCTTCACATAACTAGAAGGACAAGGAAAGTCTTAAAACCTGGTGCAAGCCCGTGAAGGTGGAATTCATCCGGTGTCCCCTCCACTTGGATACTATCGTCACTCTGACGCAGATCACCTCTCTAGAAAACCCATGAAGTGTCTCCTTTGGCCACTGTTGAAGCTTCTCCTGGACAACTCTCTCAGCAAACCCTCTTTTTTGGCTTCTGGACAGCTTCTCATTCCACCTGTAACTCCTCCCTTCAGAGCGAGCTTTGCAGTGAGAACTTTAAAGATTTTTACACATGCTGACATCCTCCTAAGGCTAGTGTGCAAGACATTCCCAGAGATACCTCTTTCTAACTGTTGCGGAGGATCTTCCACATGGTGAGCTTAATTCCACTAAAAAAAATTGCGTTCCAGAAAGAGGTAATTTTAAAGATTTGTAAGAGTGACTCTTCTGTGTGTAACAGCATGTAGCCTGCTGCCATTATTGTGATTGAATATGACCATTATTTATTTCTGTGTGGCACGTTTCCCTCACTTTATCATCATTCCTTGCTATCAAATTTCACTTTTAAAGTGCTACTGAGTTTTGAAGCTCACCAACAGTCAAACAAAATAGCAAAGCATGCGGTGAAGGAAAGCTAATGCATGGCTAGAGATATTTTCCATGTTTGTCAGGTACCGAGGAGCTCCAGTTCAATTAAACATGGGTTTCCTACTCAGGGAGATAAGTTTCCATCCTTTAATCTTCCCCGTGGTTATTTAGGGTACATACACCTACTCTATCAACCCACAACGAAATTTCAGGCCTTGTGTCCCTTAACTATATCGGTGCTGAAGGACATGGCTGCAGGCTCCACTTGACGTTGGCAGCTCCATGCACCTGGAATGCCGCAGCCAGGCAGTGAAATCCCCAACACACAAATGCAGCAGCTCCCTAGACACATTCAAGGCTGGATTCTGTGCAGCACAATGTGGGACAGAAAAAAGTACGGGTCAAGTTAAGACAAAGGTTGAATGGCATCACTGTTCCTCTTACACCTACTGTAACTTACACCCGGCTGGACTCCAGTCAAGCCAAGTCTATACATGCTCTCGCCAGAATTAGCGAGTGAATCATCTGTAGCGCGAGGTCCCTGTGTGCAGGATGACTCAGTTACAGCAAACTTTGCACTGGAAAGAGCACAACTACCCAAGGATTAACCTACTGATTCACATTCATCGACTTTACACCCATGTAGTTTGTTTCCACTTGAATGCTTCTGCGTGTCCCCATTTAGACAAACTCGCTGTAGTGAGACGTGACAGTTTAAATCCATCGTATTGCCCTATATATACACAACTGTCTTATTCCAGAGTAAAGTTGTAAAAGCTAACGGAAGGACTGTTCCTCTCCCTGCAGCCAGCCTTGTGCCCACTGAGAGACAGAGCAGAATTGTACACACAGGAAAATCTACTGGGTTTAGCCTGTAACGCAACTGTCCTCACGGCATGAATATTCGCTTATGCTCCCTGTTCCCCGTGTGCCAAAATTTTTGGTTTGCTCTGTTAATAAACATGCATTATTGCTCTTCTCAAAATTGTGGATGTCGTGATGTTTAAAAGTCTTTCCCCCTGCAGCATCCCTTATAATTGAAATCCAGGGAGCACAAAGCAAAGGCTCCTCTTGACCTTAGCGGACTCAGAACATGACTCACAGGCAGAATTTGGTTGACTCCAAACTGGGAAATTGATTTTAATCTTCTCAAAGGACAGACCAAAGACAGGAGGGTGTTGAGGATACCCCGTAAAAGTTTCAATGTGTATCATCTGAGAAAGCTGAAATAATTCGTAACTGGTATTTATGGCAAGATCAAAGCATTAAACCGCATTTTTTATATATATATATATATGGCTTGATATATAATCTAAAATGTTCATTTTTCACATTCAAAATGGCTGTCACACTTCCTGAACCTGATAAACAATTATGATGCATTAGGTTCTGTTGGGTTCATTTATTATTGGAATATATATGCTTAGCTAGCACAAGTAGGTGTGACTGACTTCATAAATTAGGTTTATGGTATCCTAAGCATTTTATGATACACAAAGAAAGCCCTAAGGATGGTGCTATGAACACACACACACACGAACAGGTGTGTGGATAACGCAGAGTGCTGTAAATGGTACGTCAAGGTATCGTTCAAATCTGTATTTACCCAGCTGGAGGCAAGTTTGTGAGTCTCCACTCTGCCTTGGCATCTTGTAAGACAAAATTAAGCTACATATCTGGTTCATACACAATTTTGCCAAATTGTGCTTGCCAGCCAAGACTTGACTGATCATATATACAGGCAGGACTAGCTTAAAAATGCTTCTAGTTTGTGGTCTCCCCACCGTTGTGAGACAAAGCAGCTCATCTCCAGTAAGCTAGCAGATAAAGAGAGTGATTACAGGAGTCTCCTGGAGGGGATAATGTCTTGGTTACTCCTCTTGTAGAGAAAAACAGAGGGGTAAGTAAGGTATGATATGGACCACTCAGAAATCTTATTCAAAAGCTCGATAGTTGTTCAGGGTGCGATTCTGTGCGTGCACATTTACCTCCCAGAGCAGGGGTTAACAAGAACAGAATGCACGCTCTCATCGCTCCTCTCCAAAGTGGCTTTGGAAGCTGCCTTCTCCTCGCCCTCCAAGAATAATCCTGGCCTCAAACTCTGGCAGATCCGCGCTGGCAGCGAGGCAGCAAGCGTTTTAAAGCCTCGTTCATTTGTCTGGAGCTCCACAACGTCGAGCCTACTGTGACCCTGTCTGGAAGGCGCCCGGGCCCTGCCACGTTCCCCACACTGAGATGTGAAAGGCAAGGGCTAGCGACTGCGGAGAGGGCTTTCATTAGAGCACAGCCAGCTTCAAAGTGGCACTGCTTCTGGGCGTTTCACTTGTCAGCATGACCACAGGCAGAAAGATAATGAAAAATACAGCTTCTGAGATTCATACATCTTTATGCTATATATGCTCCTCTTACAAACTACCAAAACTTTAAAAAAATAATTTCAAGGAAAAGCACTACACAAATCTGTTGCCAAAAGGAGGCCTGTTGGCTGCTGTATTAAAGTACCAGATACTCACCAGGTAAGAGCTGGCTTTGCAATACCAGTGGGGCTGTGTCCACTCCTCCTAACCATGTCTCTGACCCCCAGATCTCAAAGTAAGCTTATTTAGTTAGCTTTGCCTTTAATTTCCTTGTTTCCCTCGTTTGCCAAGTGATGCTAACTCCATCAACCAGCATCCTGAAGAAAGGATCATTTGTGCAAAGCTCATGAATCGTACCTTTGATTTGTCTATCAAACTTACTTATTTCAGCTTCTGCTTCATAAAGCCATGAACATTTGATCTTGCTCGCACACTCATATCTTAACACGTGAGGACCACAGAGCAGGCGGAGAGCCGGCACGCAGAACGGCACACGCTTCAAGAAAAGGTTATGAGAGCTTTGGCAAAGGTATCCTATGTGTTTGATAACAAACACCATGAATTTCCTTTGTTTCCAATGACATAACTCATTTTGCACAGCGTTGTTATCTAAAGCTTAATATCTTGCAGCTTTAAAAAATTTAACATTAAAAAAAAAGAACAAAACAGAAAATAAAAGGAAAAAAGCCAAACTCCACCTCCTCAATGGAATCAGAGTTAAGGTTAAAATTCACTGTGGAAGGCATTAAATAATTAGATGAAAATTAGACAATTAGAACTGTAGGCTAGGAAAACATGCTTGATCCCTCCTCCCTTCAGATCTTCTCCCTATCTGTTTCCAGGTAGAAGGAGCAGAGTTGTTCCCCCCAGACACCAAACCTGCCTGCGTTACCTGTGCTTGAAATAAACCAGTCCACCGAGAAACTATCTCACGTCAGAGGTATGTAGCCTACACTGACCTGGGACATGCCCTGGGAAGACCACTCTAGGGAGCAGCAAAAGCCTGTGGAATAACTCTTACAGCTTCTCGGAGTTGATATGAATATTCCATGTAGCATATGCCAAGATCTTACCTAAATTCCTCTGAAAAGGGTCCCCCTCCTTGGGAGCCAGAGGAAAGCCACAATGTCTACAGGTGCTGGCCATGATTTGGTTTCATCTGCATGAAGTGCAACACAGGCATTATCACCATAAAACCTGCTGTGAAGTAATGGACACACTGCACCTACCTGTGCAGCATGTAACGCAAGCACACGTTCTCATGACATGAAAAATACATTTCATGGCAATCAAAGTAATTAAGAGAAAGCTCCGGGAAGACCGTCAAGCCCCTTCCAGTCCCTAAAGGGGCTCCAGGAAAGATGGGGAGGGACTCCTGATCAGGGAGGGGAGCCATAGGATGAGGGGGAACAGTTTTAAACTGAAAGAGGGGAGATTTAGATGAGATATTGGGAAGAAGTTCTTTGCTGTGAGGGTAGTGAGCTGCTGGCCCAGGTTGCCCAGAGAAGCTGTGGCTGCCCCAACCCTGGAGGTGTTCAAGGCCAGGCTGGACGGGGCTTGGAGCAACCTGGGCTGGTGGGAAGTGTCCCTGCCCAGGGCAGGGGGGTTGGAACGAGATGATCTTTAAGGTGCCTTCCAACCCAAACCATTCCATGATTCTATGATAATATTAACATTATTTGAAGTTTGCTATAAAGTATAAGCGAGGTAAGCCTTGTTAGTAGACCCTCCCCTTTTCTCTTTATGCCACAACCTGTCCGTCCCACTAGCGGCTGGCAGCAGCAGGCAGATGGTCCAGGCAGGAGGAGGGGTGGCACAGCAGGATGCGCTGGGGCAGATGGCCATGAATCAGCCTCACGGGCAAGCAGGAGCCTCAGCAGGTTTCATCTCAAACATCGCACACATCTGTAGACATCTCGAGGAGAGAAGAGATGGCAAGAATGCTGAAGAAGTGTCTTTCGCCAGGAGTTTGAAGTCAGTGGAAAGGCTGATGCTTTTCCTGGCAGAGGATGTGTCATTGTTCCAAGGAAACCTGGTAATCTTTTTACGTTTTTCCGAGATGGAATTTAAGGTTAACTCCCTGGTGATTGCAGCCAGACACACGCAACTGACATTTCTGCCACTCAAACTCAGCCATAGCAAAAGCTCACTAAGTTTCCACACCACTATTAAATCTGATAATTTTTTCTGACAGCATTAGGAACGGACATTTTTTCTTTTTCTCTTTCTAAACCACCACTCTTCTAATGTCTCCTTCATGTCTGTCCTCTCGTTAATTTACGATGTTTGTGCAACTGAGAAAATCAGACGAGGGAAAAACCACAGGACAAATGCCACCTTTATGCATCACTTTGGAATGTATGTATTGGGTGAAAAGTATGTCTGATGGCCAAGAGCAAGAAACATGAGGCTAATTTTCCCGTGAAATATTGCTATGTTTTATTAAAAAAAAAAAATAATTCTAAGGCCCAAATATCCTTGGGACAAATCCTGAAGAAATTAAAAGCACTGGTCAAACTCAGAGATGCACACTCGTTATAAGCAAAAGCTTTTATTACCTCTCTTAGCTCCAGTGTCCTAATAGACAATACTTTCCCTATCTCCCAAATTACCCTGGTGATTCAAAGCCCACTTCATCTTCATTTACCTGAGTCTGTTACTTACATCACTTTGCCCAGTAACAAAGCACCTCCAAGACCTGGTTTTTGATATATTTGAAGCTATTATTTTATTATATTTGAAATTTTAGGTTGGCAAATCTTTTTTACACAGGGAAACATTTTCTAATTACTCTGACAGCATAAATGTATTTATCTGGCCTTTTTCTCCTCTCTCCATATTTATCTTGCTAAATGTACTAATTATACTCCCACACAGTTCCCCGTTTTTCTCCTGCCTTTGCCTTTTCATACTGAACTGTGGCTTCAGAGCAGGAAAAGAACATTTCCGACAGAGTGGCTTCTTTACCCAAGCACAAATATCCTGAAGTAATGATGAAAGTAAAGACAAGAAAGACGTGTTTAAAGAGTATTTTCATTCCCGTTTCTTCACTGCTATTTGAAATCATCCCTTTGAAAACTCAAAAGTGGCAACCAAGAGCAGCAAAAAAAAAAAAAAAATATATATATATAAATCAGAGCTCAGCAAGACAAAAAAAAGGAATTGCATCTCCTGGAATGCCACACAGATAACCACAGTGTGACAAAATCACTGGCTGTATGGGGCATGGTATATTGTGCATTATTCCCAGACAATCAATGGAACCCAGCGGGCACTCAGCTGGAATCAGCGCCGGGGCGAGAGGCATCCAAGCACAGCACTCCTGGGCCAGCAGGATTCTCCTGGCAGTTTTGCAAAGCGCGTACGATACATTCGTGTAGAAGCGTCGCATGGATTCATTCTGGCCACAGGAGTTGGCTAATATTGGCATTGAGGGTCACTGCAGAGTACTGGGATGTTGAAATCAAACTCAAACACACCTCTGTAGGGAAAAGGCAAAATGTTCCCACAAAGATATCCTGGGTTTCCTCCTGGATTGAGCAGAGCACAACAGAGAACATCACGGGAACGTGTAAGGAGGATAGTTGCCGTAAAGGTGAAATTAAACGCTGGCTTAAATTCTCTTCCCAGCAGATGCAAGTTCCCATCAAATCGCAGGTGTACTCACAAGGCCGAATTTTATGCACGTGCAAACACTGAGTAAATTTTAAAGGTTGGGGGATGTGTATTTTGTCTGCAGTTACTTTCAGAACTATTTTAAGCCTGCAAATCACATGAGACAGTTTTTTTCCTATGGAAGCATGATTATTCAGCAGTCAACATCCCTTCAATGGAGCTTCACCTTCAAGACTAATAAATCCTACCATCATTTATAAACACGCACAGCTAGAGAAAAGGGCAGATCCTAACTCCACAGCAGGATCCTTGAGGTGCTTTAATCACACTGGATGCAATAATAGTTCCATATGTGCCTTATACGCACAAGATCAGGTCTCCTTCTGGTTATTTTGTTATTTTGTTTTTAATCTAAGCTTCCAATGAGGTCATGCACACGTGCTGCGCATCTTGAACTTCTGAGAGAGGCTGGAACAGCTGCGACACTCCTTGAGCTCCTTCGCAAATCAAAACTATCGCAGAGGATAACTTTAAAGACGGAGGAGAGGACGCTGGGCACCCATGCTGACCAGAACATGTGAACAGCAGAGCTCCTGCAGTGTGACTACCTGCTGCAACTTTTAAAATACACACCCACCTGAGAACGATGGTTTTGTTTTCTTGGTGGTGAATACCCTCTGGGGTTACAACATGTTGCTCACTCGGTGCTCGTGTATACGCAGGTCCAGAAGCACCCCCTTGCCAGGAAGGATCCGCAGAGGTGCAGGGTATCGGGGACGGGGTGCTCATGGAATGACATGCCAGGAAAAGCCTCCGCTGCAAACACAGCAGCTTCTGACCTGCTGGTTTCAAGTTTGCCATAGTGACTGGTTGTCCCGGGCTGAGTGACACAGGACTAACTCCTCTGCTAAAGCTGGGGAAAACTCCACTTTTGGAAGACTCTAGTGTCTGAATTGGTGAAAATAGTTAGTTTATAGCCAGCTAGGATATGTGGGATTCAAGGTCTCAGTGTTTTTGAGCTTGCCAGGTGCAGGGATGAGGAGGAGCGAGACCTGGGCACTTGACCCAAGCTGCCAACAGGATTATATCATAACATGAACATCACATTAAATATAAAAAAGAAAGTTTGCTGCGTAGTTTCTTGCTCCCTTGCTGGCTGCCATCCTGAGAACTCCTTGCCCCAGTGCCAGAGCCCTGAGCCCTTCCCTTCCTCCTGAAGCCGCAGCGCTCGCAGCGTCCCACTTTGGCTGTCCCTGCAGGGAGTGCATGGCTCCTGCTGATAGAATTGTCTCAGTAAAAATCTTGTATATCTTATATTAGTATCGGGATCAATACTGGTTCTTTAATATTATTGTTAATTATTTAGTCTTATCCTATTAAAACAATTTATATTTCAACTCTCTTGCTTTCTTGTGTTCCCCAATTCCCCTTTCCAGGTAGGGAGGGGTCATCAGGTGATAGAATAATTGTCTAAATGACAGTAGATTGTTATGGGTTTTCTCAAACCATAACACTGGTGCAGGGTAGTTCCACTCTGAGTATTAAAGGCAGTCAATTAGACAAATGCTAAAAGAAAAGGCACGTTAAGGAATATTAACTAAGCCAGCAATACAAAATAAATATGAAACCAGGCAAAACACTTGCCCGGTGCCACATTTCTGTTGCACGCAGACAGAGGAGATGGAAGGCAATTCCTCGTGACTTCTGCCCTTTCCAATCCAACACGGTGTTTTGCGGAGGGGGCTCCTCCCCGTGCCACACTAGCCATGCCGGACTGCTATTGCAACGCTGCTCTCGGCCACGAGGCACGATGGGATCTAGTTCTTGCCTCTCCGAAGATGGAATGAGGAGTAACCCTGACAGAATTTGACTCTTACTGCAGTCAGAAATACGCGACTTGGGAAGATCGCACTTTCAATCCCTGATTCCAGGTTGAGCTGCCAACACAGGCAGCTTATGTATTATGCTGCTGGAGTTTGTTTTAATTCTTAAGCCATGTATATTTGATTCCTAATCTTGTTGAGACATAAAATCTCAGAGAGTTGTATCAGAGATACTTTTCCCAGCTTTTCCTGCATTAAGTTGCAAATGTTTTCTCATGTGATCTCACCCTTTTATTTCCTCTAAATGTGTAAGAAGGTCAATCTCCATAAGCAATGAAATATTCATGAAAACTTCTTAGATGCAGCCATTCGGGACTCCATTAGGCAAAAACAACGTCTCAGGGTCTGAAAACAGAATGTTTTCATGAAGTTAAAATATCTGATGTTATTAAAAACAAACTAACGAACACCCCCTCCATGAGGCTGCATGCAGAGCTGTGCCTCGGGCACTCGACAACTGGCAGAGGACATAACATCCTGGAACGCTCCATAAGCTGAATTTGCCACCTGTGGCGTTTCTGGTTGTAATTTAGTGGAATGGAGTTTGTCTTTTCCTTTTAAAGCTCTGTATGAGTTGACCGTTAAGAAACTTCCTCACTCCACGCATCCCAGACTATAGAAACAATGGCCATCAGAGCAACTAGACCCAATACATTATTAGAGAGAGAACTTTTTACATTAAAGCCACTGGGCTGAAAACGGCTTTTCACTTTAGTTGGGTGAAACCTGGAGTTTCCGGCTCCTTTGTACAGGACAGAATCTATCTCACTTGTAATGCAATCTGGGAAGACATGGGAGAAACACAGAACTACGACCAGATTTGCTTCACAGATTTCTTTCCTGCATGGTTTTTGCTTCCATGATGGCCTCATTTTCTTCTCCTTTTCTCATGGGGGAAACTACTTCCAGTCCCTGGGGTTTCAGAAGATACCAGTGGAACACAACACTAAGCAGTAGCTCTCAAATAAATGTTTGCCGCGGACACAGGGTGGCTGTATTTTTGCCAGACATACAACGGGGTAATAAGTTACATATGGTGACAACATGGAAAGTCCCTGCGTTCAGTAACTGGCCACAGCCGGGGAATCACTGCCAGAGCATATCTCAGAGGATGGATGGGTGCAAGCAATTGTGTCCTTCTGCAAAGTCATCCTTGAGCTAATTAGGCCATAGCCAACACCCCACTAACGAGGCTCCAGCAGCCATAAAGCACAGGAGCAAACGTGCATGTACTTCGCTGCACAGACATGTGCTTCAGCAATTAAAATCTAGAAGATAAATAAAAAGAATCTGTTACTGACTCCGTCTACTCCTTCTGACCCCCAAGAGACATACCATGGGATAAAACACAAAGGAAAAAAACAGTTTTGCTAGCACACCTATGACGGAAACCAAACCCACAGCTATTGCAAAGGAAGCTTGTAGGGTCAGCCCAGCCCCAGAGACACGACTGCATCTGCTTTCAGTAAATACAGAGCCTCTATTATGGCATGTTGTTGATTAAGTGATTGTTTTCTTGTTCCCAGCAAACAGAGCATTCCGCGTGGACAGGCAGGGGAGGATGGGTGATGTCTTGCTCCACAGCCTCAGTGTTTTGCCAAAGCATGAAGCACTGAGCCCCCGGCCCAGCGTAGCTGGGGGAAAGCACTGACTGGTGCATCACCTGTGCCTCCCATGGGCCTTGCTCTACAGACAGCAGGGCTCACAAGGGAAGGAAAGCAAGCAATATGTGTGGTGCAGGCCAAAGGAAATCAAAATAATCTTGAGGTACACAAGTTATCTCTTTCAAATTCTGTTTCCATTAAAAAAAAAAAATCACATAAATGAAATATTTCCTTAACAAAAGCAATTGCAAGGATGTGTTAAATGACTAAGGATATAGGTTCCCGTTAATATTACACCGCTGACAAAACAGAATTACAAACACTGCAGCAATTCCAGACACAGGTACCTCCAGTACAACAAACCAGGCCCCAGACACAGGGGTTTGAAAGGGTTCTGACTTAAAAGAGCTTGAACACATATTTCATTGTCTTTATGGAAAGTGCTTTTTCGAGTGCATCATGCCAACAGCGTTTTGGGGCCAGGCAGAGGATTTTGAACTTCTTGTTCTGTTTTAAACTTCAGCGATTTGACTCTTAAGCTGCAGAGCACTTGGGGGGAGCTTGTCCCCTAGACCTCCAGAGTATCGAGTTGTTCCGTATGAATTCATAGCTTCTAAAATGTGAAAGATAAAAAAGAAAGAAAGAAAGAAATAGAAACCCTGGCTACTCATAGAAGTGTGTTGCAAGCAATCAGTGTGAGGAAAAAAAAAAGCCACAAGTCAAACAAACAGATTCCAAATAATTAATTCAAATCTCCCAGCTGCTGAATTTTGTGTGCGAGAAGCACTGCCATGCAAACTGTGGAGTACTTTGAAAGCAGCCAGTCCAAACAGTGCTCCTCACACTCTGACCGTGCAGCCAAACACAAACACATAAATAAAACACAAAACAAGCTCTCAGTTTCTGTGACTTATGGCAAGTATTAAACTCAGATTTTTGAGTAACACAAGTACTGTATCACCACTAACCAAAATCTCAAATGAAAGCCGTCACTCAGCCTGCCAATTCACAGAGGGGAAAAAAAAAAAGAAGTACGTAAAGAGATTGCCTTTATTCACATATGCAAATCTGGGCGCATGGGATAAAAGGCTTAGTGGGCCATATGAAAAGCAAGGAGCAAAGATCCGCAGGAAATAGGAAGTGGTTTAAGTCCAACTCTCCTACACAAAAGAGAAGGAGAGCTGAGCCAGCACAAAGGGAGAAGTTACAACACATCCTACGAGCTTACAGTGACTTATGATTTCCAAACGAAGGAGCAATGGTAATTCCCATCAGTATCTTGCAGGGGGCTCATAGATGCTTTGCACAATTTGCAGCGCTTACCGAGAGCTTGGATAGGACTAAGCTGCCCGCGGCAGGAATTTCAGAGGTAGGCACGTGGACAAAGTCATTCCTAGAAAGCCCAGATGCTGATTTTGTCCGGTTAATAGTTTACTGGCTATGAATGAAAAAATGCATGTAATCTTGTAAAATTTATGTCTATTTTTCTCTGGTTCCTGTCAGCGTGGCATCTAAGATGAGTATTATGTGTCCCTGCACCCAATGAAAGATTTATCCAAATCTATGTTTCACATACATACACGGATCTGCATCAAAAAGAAACATGCAGTAAAGGCTTACAAAATTGTCCAGATAAAAGTTCAGAGCCAATACGCATTCTCTTTATCGACAGATATTACTTTATATTTCAAGGATTATTTTTAAAGAATGCAAGAAAGATCACAGAATAGGAAAGAAATTATAAAATCTCCTCATTTTAAAAAGAAACCTTTGCTAAACCTACCTTCATAGCAAAGGAACTGTTCTAGGCGTTATTAGCAACAGTTTGGAACACATCTAGCACCACAAAATGCAACACACTCCTTTTTTTACTGGCCCCTCATTTCTCTGATTAGTGGGAGAGGCAGTTGGAGTTTATAAACGTGTATTTGAACGGCCACTCACTTCTGTTGAGGTAGGAAACCACTGCTGGGATGTTCCCCAGCCCCACTCCCAGTTAATCCCTTATACCTCATTAATATGGCTTTCAGACTGACTTCCTCAGTGCAAAAAATCTTTCAAAAGGCCACAGGTTAATCTCTGGAAGGAAAGCCACGGTTTGCATTATCCTGAGCTTTAATATCTGTAACGTTAGACAGTCTACACAAAAATGCAATAAACTCCCCCTTTAAAATGATCATTCTGCAAGCAAAAGCTGCCTTTTAAATTCCAATCAGATTCATTCCTTAGTGGCACATTAGCATTTGGTGCCATCCTTAAGGCATTCTTCCAGCTGTTTTTATTTTAGCCTTATATTGTGCCAGTAAAACAAATAGTATCTTATATCAAGTATCAAGGATCTCTGAAAGGCTGCATACTACTTACCCCTGCTACAATGATCTATTCTTTCCATGGATGGGATCCCTAGCCAAGGCCTAACAGTTCCAGGTCTCTCCGGAGCTTCCCAGCAGCTAATTGAAAAAACCTTCCAGGCATCAGCTCCGAAATGTGAGAACTCCAGGCTCGCAAAAATCAAATTAAACTCCCCACATTCGCTTCGCTCGCTCTTCTTGGTGCCGCTGCTTCTTCAGATGACCGTGCCTATGAATAGCATTTAAGATCTGCCTCCATAGCCCCGTTAGCCGTTTCCACACTGCCCATTTCATGCTCAATTTGCGCTGTAGAGAAATCAGTGGTGTTCCTTTCTCTCTCGCTCGCTCTCTCATTGGAAAGGTCCCACAAGACAAGCCGTAGAGTTTAACAAGAGCCAAGAGAAACAGAGAGGGAGGGAATGCATGCAGGGATTGTGTTCAGGCGCGGCACAGAACGCTGCTGCTCCAGCTCAAAAGGAAAAAAAAAAAAATATGACAGCAAACTGCCATCACATGCCTGAAACCCAGCACGGTTTAAGGCAAGCCGATTCCTCAGCCTTCTTTCTTTTCCACTGGTATCCAACTGCTCAGAGCTAAAGCTCCATGAAATTCCTCTCCAGTCCCCGGTGCTGTGCAAACTGCAAATCACTGCAGGATGTGTGCCCTAGTGCCTAGGTACAATGCTGCGCTGTTCACTGCACATATTCCCTACAGAAAGCAAGTATTTAAATGATGAAAAGTTTGCTGTCAAAATCTTCCCTGTTCAGTTACCAGCCTAAATACGTTTGCTCCTCCAAGAGCTCCGTACTATGGCCACAGGGTGAATGATCCACAGGCATCTGCAAAATCAAGTTTTGCAGATCATTATTCACGGGCGGGATTTTATCATTCAGCACCTGAGCGCCGATAACCACGACCGAGGAGATCACCCCTTTCCCGCAGCCCACGACTTTGGCTTCCATTTTAAGCGGGCACAGCAATTTATCCATTCCGAGAACTATTAGTTCTAAGGAACACCATGCCATGTAATACTGCTACTGCAATTTCACAGCACTTCTGCTAGTCCAGAATATCACGGTCTCATCCTTTCTATTCAGAAAGGGGCATTTTGCAAATTACTGACCATGGTTCTAATTACAGCCAGTCTAGCCCTGCCCGGCATTTATTTCCCCATTGAAGGGAGGGACCACAATTAGCTCCCTCTTCTCCTATCTACATTTCTGAACTCACAGGGTAAATAGAGATCTTAATATCTGTTAGTTTCTTAGCACAACCTCATGCCCTTATCACAACGTTTGGCCAAAGAGCTCCCTGGCCAAGTTCTAGTTTAATTTTGCAGCCCAGCTCCGGGAAGGTGTAGAACATTTAAGACAGAGTTAAGTCAGTTCTCAGAAGCTGCAGGTTGCTGCCAGTGCCTTTGTCTTTCAAGAGCCAATAACCCTGAATGTGTCAGAAGTCTGTCCTATATTTAATTTCTTATTATTTTACTCTAGACAGTGCTCTGTTTGAAGTGTCTCCGAGATGGGCTGGCCAGCACAAGAAACAACAGCAAATTATCACATCAGCATCCAGCAGTGTTACACAGCGGCCAGTTCCATTCACATCACGCATTAGGAATTTCCCTTAAGTTCACGTTTTAAGTCTAACTCTGCAGAGCAAAGATTTTAAACAAAGTCTCTTCTTGCACATTTTTGCTATTTATTCCTCCCACAAGTGGAGTCTAGAAGCAGTGAGGCGACAGAGAACTTTGCTCACTCCATCCTGATACCCATTCTCCTGCCTAGGTGCAATTCTCCCAATTTTCCCTCTTTGTTGCCTACATTGCCAACAAACTTTAATCTATTTTACACGCTCACTTGTCCATATCCTACGTCGTAGTGTAACACATACATCTTTGATGCTTGAAAAGCATCTTCACATGACTGTGAAGACAACTGATGAGTTTTCATTTCCTCCACATGTACAATACAGTACAGTATAGCCCAGCATAATATAGCAATGTACACTTTTAAAGCCTTCTTCATCACCTGATAGCGATTTCCCTCCCCTTAAAAGTTTCTCTTTGTTCTTTCAGCTGTGAAAATACCCTAGAGAATTTGTAATACTCAATGCAAGCTCTTTAAAAAAATTGAAAACTAGCATTGTTAAAAAGAAACTCTGTTTCTTCCTCCCACCTGCTCCCCAAAACTCTATTTCTCCCAAACCCTAGAAAATTCCTTTCCATTAAAGCGTCCGCTTAATTGTTACACTGGAAAACTGATCAGAAGGTGCCACTGGTTGCTCTATTTTCAGGTATGACAAGTTGGCAAAATTTGCCTCTCGTACACCTAAGTAAATGAGATTTGGGGTAGCATGAAGAAAACAAACATTAGGGAATGAAGGAAGTCAAAGCCTTTAAATCATACAGCCTTGGCCGCCTCAAGAGCAGCCTTATTTTATGCAAAACAGTAGGTGGTAGCCTCCCAAGTCTTGCTGTCTCTTTACCACTCCCCAGCCCATCTGAAAGCCGATTCCCAATTCCCTCCTGGACCTGGTCTTCTCTGATAAAATTAGAGCGCAATTCCCGATGCAGAACTGGTGGGGCTAATGCTGGGGAGACTGGGCTGTCATGGGCACAGAGAGATTACTGAAAGTGACAATGAAGAAAACCTCTTCTGAGGACGGAAGCATATTTGCTAAGGCAAACAGCATCCTGAAATGACCAGTACAAGAGAGGAACGCCTGAATGGTGGTCCATACCATAGATGTGTCTGTATTTTGCAAACTGGTAGCATATATTATTCATAAGTACATGGACCTGAAAGGATCTTACCAGTGTAAGACAAGCCTGATTATAAATTTTGCTTCCTCTTTTAAACCAGTTATGCTGCTTGCTCACATTAATCCTACCAGACAGCTAATTTTCTTCTAAGAGGGAAAAGAAACACCAGCAAATATCCAAAAAAGTTCTTTTTCTCTCAACTGACAAATCACATTTTAACGGGCTACAATTTTGCCTATAAAGTGACTTTATTAAATGAACTCATTGCTCGCATCCTTACAAACACCAACCTTCAGTTCCCATTTGCACAAGGAGATAAGAAGCCTGGATGAATTTCAAACGTGGAAATGATTTTCTGGTTTATAAAAAAACAGCAGCAGCATTTCACACTGTGTTTTTAACGAGGATGCTGAAACAAACTCAACTACACCTTCGGTTTATACGCATGTCCAGAGGAAGATGGGGAACCTGTTCCCCGTCTTCATAAGCAGCTTTTAAAAATGGGTTAACGTGCCTCAAAGCCAGAAGAAATGGCGCTTCTAAGAAAATTACTTTTTTCCTTTTACTGCACACCTACAATCAGAGAAACGTTCCCCCTGTTGTCACAGGCAGAATCTCGATGCCTGGCGTGTCAATGTACTCTCTGGTGAGCAGCGCAGCCAACATCCTCACAGTCCCGCGCCTTCAGCTCTCATTGTAAGGTTCTCCAGAGGAATAATGTAAAAGTTTCCGTGAACCTGCCTCAACTCTTTCCTAGAGAAATCATCTTGCTCGTTCCAATAAGCCCAATCCCCAGGCAACACCAGCAAAATCCACAAATTTCCCAGGAAGCCGAATCAAATCTCTCTGTTGAACAATAGAAAGAATCAGCCAGAAGTGACATAATGTGTTTTGCCAGAGACAAAACTCTTACTACAATCTACAACGCAATCAGCATCAGGTATTTGTTCTCCCCTTGCCCCACTGAGCTGAATTAAACAGTTCACTTAAAAAAAAAAAAAATCTTTCTGGCTGCAAACCAGACTTTGCTTCCGACATAAATTCCCATAAAATTGCGATGCCTACCATTTCAGAACTAGCAGCCAAAAAGAAAAGCCCAGTCTGTCTCCAAAGGAAACCACCTTTAGTCAGTAGTTAATTGAGCCTGGTGAATATAATACCAGACATTTGGAAATAGACACTTTGAAATACCAAGTACACATGCCCACTCTTGTTCGTCGTTACACCACAGGCTACGCTCAAAAAGGGAAAAGTAAATATCTTCCACATTACTGTTCAAAGCAAAGCTAATTCAATGTAATGATGGGTTTCTGTAGCCACATTTGGTATTTCTGAAATACAGTAACTTCAGGGTTCTGATAGGATTCTGGCATGTTTGGTACTTTTTTTTTAAAAATAAAACGCTACTGACCTTCCACCTATGTGTGAAGTAGCTCATTTTTCAAAGTTCCCAGCCAAATGCGGAGCGTTTCAAATTCTATGAATGGCTGCGGTTTAATTTCTTGTTGTTGTTTGGCTCTGTGTTGATTAACACATGTAAATAAAGGCATCTGGTGTTACCTCTCTCTGTTTCCATTTCACACCCTATTAAAGTCTGATTTCACAATTAACTGAAATCAAAACAAGATTATTCAGAAAGGAATGCTTTCTGGCACCCTTTGCCATGCTGAGGTCCAGTCACTACCTGGGGGGAGACAGTCCCCCACCTGGCAGGATTTAGAATGAAACATTTTGGATATCACACAATAATACCAATAACGGTGGTGGAAGCAAATCTGCAACCAAATCACTCGTGTTACACACTTTTCAGAACAAGAGAGGGAAGGACTCTTCTGTCCCACTCACAGGAAAAACTACCCATGTGCAGAATGCGGAAGAGCCAGCTGAGATGAAAGGACAAATGAAGACAGACAGCGCGAGTGATGAAGTAATGTTTCTCCTGCACCAAATCTATTCAACGACGGGTCCAAAGAACAGCAAAGTCAGATCCAAATGGCCTCCAACTGGGTAACGTTAGGGATTTGAAGTCAGCATGGATTCAGAAAATTGTATTTCATAAGGTGGGAAAGGACAACGTTAACAACAAACTGGATATAAACACCTACCGACCACTGGCCCTGCTCTAAACCCCAGAAACTAATTTCTGACACACACACACAAGTGATAAAAATCAGCCCATGCCCACAGAAAACCCCTCCTCCGGCTAGGCAAATCATCACTGCTTCTCCTGCCCTTTTCTACTCCCCAGCCCACCCTCACTCCAGAAAATCCCAAGCGACCCTCAAGGTGAGCATTTTGAAAATTTTAAGTTCAGGACATTGAAATTTTATTACAAACACCTCCAGGAAAAAGATTCAGCTGTTTGGAGGAGCCTGGAATCAGGTGCAAGGAGAAGACCACTGCTGACGTGGATTTTCCAGAGTACGGGAAGCCTGAGAGCCCTTCGCACACTAGATGGCATTGCACTACAAATTATCCCAGGGATAATTTGTACAATTCTGGTTCCTAAGGAAAAACCCAAGAAAATTCTCTTCCTGCTGGTGTAGTCCCATCCCTTCGTGAAAGTAAGGCTCAGCACAACTGTGGGAATATTTACAGGGCCAAAACAAAGGAGATGGCTCCGTGAGAGGAACCAGACACTTGGTGGCTTCAGGCAAAAACAAAGAGGCAATTAAATTAAAAGGAGCTGGGTTATTTATTTATCTATTTAAAAGAAAAGTGGCTTTGCCACAAAACAGAGCATCCTTTCTTTCGCCGGCTACCACTGGACAAAACAGGCTACTTACTTTGGCTGTTGCCAATCAACGTGCACAAATGCAATGTTCCCTCCGTCCTACGAAAGGGACCAGTTTTATAGTCAGCCCTTTCAGGAACTACTTACCCAAAAAAGCCACTTCAATGGGCCAAGAATGAGATTGCTTTACAGTTTTCGTCCATCATTTTTAAACAGGTTCATTTTATAGGCTGGCAGCATATTTTAAGGCTATAAACCACCAGGAACTTATAATATGTTATTGTTTAAGCGTATTGAGAAATGCATTCATCCATAGTCAAAAAAAGACTGAGCCAGTGAATATAAATTTTTTTACAGCTATATAAGATATATATACTTTTTATCTTCCTGCATATGGCATTTCATAAAACTGCTGACTTTCAAGGAAAGTGCATTAAAATCACTGAGTTAGTTATGACTGCCTTTTCTTCTTGGAGCTCCAAAATCCATTAAATTCTGTGGGAGGTCAGTGACAGTTTTAGTCATAGTTTACTTTTCCATTTGCTGGAAACAAGCATATTATTCCTTGGAGATAACTGAAAATTGATACAGTCCTGTCATTCCAGGCTATTAGTCTCTTACTCACTCACTTTTTCTGTTTTCTCCCCCACTAAATCAATATTAACTTTTTTCCCCACACTGATAAGAATCAAAGCCACTGGAAAAAACGCCTTATCTACCTGAAATATCAGCAGGAGTTCCATGGGAGGAGAAAGAACAACCAAAAAAGACCCCAAAATAATAACTTTGATGGGGGGAAGAGTATTGTGCCAATAAGAAGCTTAATTTTTGTAAGGAACTCATTGATCCTGTCTCACTGCCACATTTTCTAAGCACCTTCTCTTACACAGAGCAGAGACAGGTTTATGCTATGATTTCTCACCTTCAAGTCATCCGAAGAGAAGTATTTGTGTTATTTTTAGTGCACAGGCCAAATCAACAACTGTGCTGAGCTGAGTAACGTTTCTTATTTTGCATTTATAGAGCACCAGTAACAAGGAACCAAGCTCCAAGGAGCAAAGGCCACAAACGTAGGGTAAAACAAACATACCCTGAAGAGCCTAGAAGGTCTGGCTGTACCATATTTGGAGGTGCAGGACACGAATAAATCTGCAATCTCATTAGGAACTGTATCTCCTGGCTCCTCTGTAAGCAGTTCTGTTGGCATGCAGCCTTGTAAGAAGCGGGACCCATTGCTCATAAGGAAGGGATGTTGGAGGAAGGAAAACCAGCATTCATGAAACTGCAAGACAATGCTATCCATGGGTGATACACAATCTCCTCCCAACATCCTCCGTTCCATAGACCTGTCTGTCCAGGAATTCCATAGGCTCAGGAGAGTATTTCAGCTTATCCTGATGTGTTTCTGAAGTTCGAATCAGTCATTGTCGCCTTCCAGGAGCACTGCAAAACCTGGCCTTTACTCCACGGTCCACATTTTTACCTCTCTGTCACCAAGTCCCTCTGCTGTGAGGACAGGCTGAGAGAGTTGGGGGGGTTCAGCCTGGAGAAGAGAAGGCTCCAGGGAGACCATGGAGTCCCTTCCAGTCTCTAAAGGGGCTCCAGGAAAGCTGGGGAGGGACTCTGGAGCAGGGAGGGGAGCCATGGGATGAGGGTGAACAGTTTTAAACTGAAAGAGGGGAGATTGAGATGAGATGTCAGGAAGAAATTCTTTGCTGTGAGGGTGGTGAGTCCCTGGCCCAGGTTGCCCAGAGAAGCTGTGGCTGCCCCATCCCTGGAGGGGTTCAAGGCCAGGTTGGACGGGGCTTGGAGCAACCTGGTCTGGTGGGAGGTGTCCCTGCCCAGGGCAGGGGATGGAACAAGATGATCTTTAAGGTCCTTTCCCACACAAACCATTCTATGATTCTCTGAAGTATAGAGGGATCCATATTCTTCAAGTCACTGCCGGCAGGTATACAGTCCCCTTCTAGACTCAGATGAAGAGAGCCAGATCAACAAGATGACAAAGTCTACCTTTGCAAATTATAAAGTCGACTCTATAAATGAGAATAAATAACGCTGACCCAGTTTCCACATACATACTTCCATGGCAAGTCTGGTCTGCAGTGTCTTCAAAAGCCTTATACAACAAAAATGAATGAACCTGTCAGCATTCAGTAGATAACCAGCCTCCATTAAAACTTTTTAAAAAGCTTCAGAAGCAGACTGTAAGCAAAAGCAAACACGAAAGCAAACCACATTTTTCTGAGCAAGAATTTGCAGGACGAGGCTCAAGACAGAAAGCAGCGAGGGGGGGAAAATCAGCATTACTACAGCCACATCTGAGAACTCTTTCCCCAGGAAAAGCATTATTTACTATCTGGCTAAATACCAACTTCTCTTGCTGACAAGAGAAGCAGCAAATGAAGGCAAATAATCTCCCCTTCGTTGGCAGGAGGAAGTGATAAAAGCTGAGGGGAAGCTTGCTCCATTTCCTCCCATGACCCCACAAGTGGGAAAGATCAACAACCACTCATCTTTACCAATCAGGCTGTGTGAAACCCGGCACTTCTGGCGTTCGGCCATGCCTACAGCCCCCAGTTTTACAGAAAGGTTAGTCTGTGACTAAACTGACCGCTGAATACATTTTAATATAATACAGACACAGTCCAGAGCTATATGGCCTTTAGCTACTTGCTGATCGCTTTGCCAAACTGAGCTGGGGGGGGGGGGGGGGG
>VWZL01006199.1:461908-559582 GCA_013396915.1 Stercorarius parasiticus | reverse complement strand
GGGGTGGGGGGAAGGTGTGAGCGCAGTTTTGCACACCCTCGGGTGCATGCACACGCGTGGGAAAGAACATTTTAAGATTTCACATCTCAAACTCCCCCGTCTTATTTTTTTAAACAAAGAAAATGAAAGTGCGTGTTCCACAGCTAGGTTCAAGGGCACAGTGCAAAACTGACATGTGTTTTATATCACCGCTTGCATTTTTATATAAAAACTTGAGCAAGTGCTAAAGCACAGAATAGACAAGATGGAAGCATTTCCCCTCAACTACTCCCTTCTGAGAAAAGGGGGCCTCGAAAATGAGCAACGAGGTATATGGTCAAACTTATTTTCTAAAAAGAATAGTTTTTCTAGGAGTCAAAACAAAAACTTGCCCCCTTAGCCAAACGTTGCATCAAAACATCAGCCAGACTAAAAATACTTGTCTTTAACAGGAACTCCAAGGGAATATCACAATGCTTGTATTTACGGCATGCTCCTGCTCTTCATGTGCACAAACACACGCGCACACGTGGTTCTTGTCTTCTGTTGCTCACGTACCCGTCCTGTCTCCTTACAGCCTCAGCCAGTGTCTTCTTGGAGTACTGTGTCCAGCTCTGGAGCCCCAACAGCAGGAGGACACGGAGCTGTTGGAGCAGGGCCAGAGGAGACCCCGGAGATGCTGGGAGGGCTGGAGCCCCTCTGCTGTGAGGACAGGCTGAGAGAGCTCGGGGGGTCCAGCCTGGAGAAGAGAAGGCTCTGGGGAGACCTTGGAGCCCCTTCCCGTCCCTAAAGGGGCTCCAGGAAAGATAGGGAGGGACTCCTGATCAGGGAGGGGAGCCATAGGATGAGGGAAACAGTTTTAAACTGGAAGAGGGGAGATTTAGGTGAGATCTGAGGAAGAAATTCTTTGCTGTGAGGGTGGTGAGCCCCTGGCCCAGGTTGCCCAGAGAAGCTGTGGCTGCCCCATCCCTGGAGGGGTTCAAGGCCAGGTTGGATGGGGCTTGGAGCAACCTGGCCTGGTGGGAGGTGTCCCTGCCCAGGGCAGGGGGGTGGCAGGAGATGATCTTTAAGGTCCCTTCCAACCCAACCCATTCTGTGATTCTATGACTCCCACCTCGTGATTCACCAGCGAGGATGCTGGGGGACAGTGCTCTGCCCTGTACAACTTCTGCAGTATCACCTTTTTCCTTTGAAGAAAGGGGTGACCCAGAGGATCTGCAGGCTTTAGGCAACACAGAGCTCACACTAGCATACAGAATTCAAAACACAGCTGACAAGTAACTAAACAGTCGTAACAGGTCGAAGGCCTACATATTTTCTATCTATTGAAAAAAAAATGACTATACGCTGCAGGTGCTCACCTTCTCTGAAAAGTAAATATTGCCCAAATTCAAGAGAAACATTTATACTAGTTGCAGAAGGAGCATAAATCAGTTAAGACAAGGCGCTGTAAAAGCTCTCCCTCCCACACACCGTGGTTTTCTGTGAGATTTTTCATTATGCTATAATCATACAGCTACATGACAATTAGACCTTGTGTAGGAAGGCCTGAGTGTATTTATGGTGAAAACATTTAATGACATTTACAGGAGTTAAATGATTTGATGAAAATATCCTCAACCCATTAAGGAAGTTTTCCAGAATACAACCATGTGGTTACACTCATGCTCATTAGCACATGGACAGCAACTATGATAATGCTACGTAATAACTGGGGATGGGGGTGCTGAAGAGGAAGAAGACGAAGGACAGAGATAAGGCCCATTTCTGCCACATACTGGTAAACCCCCAGGATCTATCAATTCTGAGAGTGAAAACAGGATTAATATCTTTTTCATTACTATTAGCATTCTCCCGACCAAAACGGAGACGCTAAAACCTTGAGAGTTACATACCGATACGTGTATACCATTATTCCAGCAACACACCCCAAAATCCTAAAATGAGTGGGTTGGTTTTAGTTTTACCTCAACCAAATTAATGAGGAAAATCTCTCAAGAGACAGAAACTTAGATGTTTCACCTGAGGTCTCCATAACCTCCATTCAGAAATTGCCTAACGGTTGATATATAAGGTTCCAGCCTCATTAATTCTGGTGAAAGGCACCACTCAGCAGACACAAAGCTGCTATAATGCAGCCATTAAGAATGGAACAGTTGACACCACTGTTACCAATTTTCAGTTCTGAAAATAAATTAGCTGGAAAAAAAGATTGAAATAATCATGTTGAAAACCTTAAGTGATTATGTGAGAAACTCGTTTCTTTAAACAAACAAGTTTCTTCACTCTCGTTGAGAAAGGCTCGAAGACACGTGTAGACTTAAAGTCTCACACAGGAAAATCCCTGATGAAAAGTGAAACTTATTTTGAAATTCCCATAATTTTTAATCCAATTCCATAATTCAGTGCTATTCTTTCTTAAAGACATTATCTTAGACAGACTGCAGCTGTCAGTCCAGGAAAATCAAACTCATTCCATTGAGCTGAAAAGCATCCCATGGTCTTAAATATTAATTACAACCTTATGGCTACCAAACACCTAAGCAAGGTGGGGTTTTTTTAGAGCTTTTCTGGGTCTTGTCAGTCACAAGATGCTAAAGATGGATTCCTGCTCAATTTTGACTAGAAATGGAGCTCTTAGTTCACAAAATATGTAAATGTGTTGCGAACTCGGACACAGAATGGACAGCTGGAGCTCATGAAAGCATATTTTCCAGAACACGAGTACACCCAGGAACTACCCCATTTCTTTCCGGACACAAATTATTTATGTCACGTGGTAAATGCAGTATATAGTGTATATTTCCAAAACCCCAGAGGAGGGAGACAAATGCTTTTGCAAATAAAAGAATGCAGCTTCTGTACGTTGACTCCGTGAAGAGCAGCAAGAACAGTAACACAAATTGCCTTAAATTCATGGAATTAAAGACATTATCCTGGAAAAGCTTAATAAATATGATTACTTCATTTTTGTGAAAAAGTTCATAAACCATACCTTGGTTTTTTGATCCATGTTATCAAAATCTTAATTTGTGTCTCCAGAGTACGGACTTCAAGAGTTAAAAATACAGGCAAACTGCATAAAGGCTCACAGACAGATTTGAAACTCTCTTTCTATTTTTAATTTAGAAAGTCCTGCCTAAGATGCCAGCAGCAGAAGATAAAATAGTAGAGATCTGAAAAGAAAATTTTAACCTTTACATTTCCCAGGTGACAGTTCCGGAAAGGTGGGTTTTCAACAACTCAGGTGACGCTGGAAACAGGTCTACACCCTGCGAACTCTTAACTGAGAACGTCCCATTGGAATTGCAGAGTTGCGCTTTTACTTTCGCATTTAAGCATTTACTTGCACCCTATATAAAAGAAAAGGTTTGGTATAATCCTGCCACTGTGTAACAGACTCTTTGGAGGCTCCTAAGACACTTGTTCCTTTGACACGCTTGTTCTCCATGGAGAGGCCTAAACCTGCAGCCCCATTTTCTGCAGATTCCAGGGAAAATGGGCCCTGATGATTCAACTTCAACTAGAAAATTCAAGACAGAATTTTCTAAATTTCCGAGGTTTAAAACCCAACAGGAGGAGAAGAGCAACAGCACAAACCCAGATGCTGCAGCACCCCTGAGGTCACCCTGGACTGACACCGCTGTCACAGCAATGGTATGGCTCAGTTCCTCTCTGGGCAGGTGAAAGGCTACTCATTAATTAACTCAAGCTAAACGGCCAGGTCCTGGAGTCTCGAGGCAAGCAATTAGTGGTTACAATGACAACCTGGGGCCAGGACACAGGGAAGCACCGCTGCACATGACAGCAAAACGCAGGACACTTCCAGAAGAGGCCCCCAAGCAGCTCCATGTTGTGGACAAATGAAAAATTTAAACTCTTATTTTGTTTTCTTTTACTGGTATTTCAATTGAGTTTTTTACTAATAACTCACTAGTTTCCAAAAGAAAACGAGTCTGTGTAGAATAAACATTCCCTTACAGCAAGCGCTGAGGCAGCGACTGTCTAATGAGCGCACAGGAGATGTGAAATGCTGCAGCCCCTTCCATAACTCAGCCTGTCTTCAGCCATCGGAAAGAGCTCCTTTCACTGTGAATGCCTGTCTGTTTGTGGGACATGGGAATATGCACACACAGCGCAGGAGCCCCACAGCAGCAGCTGTAGACCATGCTGCGGTCCTGACTTTTCTTAATTCAAGGGCATGCTATGGCAGCAACGAGATTTAGTATTATGTAGTTTGTTTTACAGTGGCTCTTTTATTCTTCATCTGATCACAGCAACTTGCTGTAGCCCTAACAGAAAAGATAATACATCATCCACATCCTAACTGTTTTTCAATGGGAAAATAAAAAATTCATCTATATGATACACAACAAAGAATTATAAGAGTATGTGGATAGTTTGCTGTTAGAAATCCAAGTCTTCCCTCTCTCCTTGTTTATCTTAAAATTATAATAGAAAATTCGAACATTATTTTCTGTATTGTCTCTAAGAGAGTCAATGAATGTCCCAAATTCTTCATTTTTATGATATTAGATAGGTAGGAAAAGTTAAAGCCAGTTGCGAGAGGAAAGCAGAGCTCCAGGACAAAAGCTCCACAGTGCCCTGTGATTAAGCATCAAGCCCAGCCAGTTTTATAAAGATCTTCTGCTCACTTTGAACCCCACTTAGTTTAAAGTAGCTGGAAAGTGAGGGATATAGGGAGGCTTAAAAGAGTTCAAAGAAATGCAGGGACCATGTACAAGGGAAAATAAAAACCACCACAGCTTGTCTGGGGTGCGTTCAAAGTGCACATCACAGCTCTAGTGTTACTGCTAAAACGCATGAATAATTCAAAGTGCATGTGCTAGCCTAAAAGCTCACTTCTCCAAAAAGAGTCTACAAACTCGATCTAGCTTTTATTTAGTTTTAAAACAAATGGCAAAGCCTGACATTAAATCAAACCTTGAGCCACAAGAGAGGGCGCATGGAAGGGGACTCTGACGCTCCTGAGCCCTCAAATTGTCATCACGCCTGAATGATCCTGTGTCTACCCCTCTGAGCAAGGCAGCAGCACCCTAGCCTGGGATGACATTCCCGTTCTTCCATGAGAATCCTTTCGCCCCCAAGGCTCCAGCTCCAAGCGGGTTCCCTGCCCATTCCAGGATTGCTTCCCCCAGCATCACTGCAGGACTTCGCAGACAAAGAATTGTTAAATTTACCAGCATTTCCGAGAAAATTCCTGGACTCACACTGTAAAAATAAGAGAAGCTGTCCTGGTTTTTTGGAACTATTTCAAGCTGGTAAATGGGAGCTTGGTCCAAAACCAGTTATTTTAAAGCCTGAATGTTATGACATGTCATACTTGCAATAAATAACGTTAACGCTCAAGCACCATAAAGATCAATTATACAGCTGCACTGAATTTCAAGGTAACTTATAAGAATTTTTGTTCGTATCTGAACATGAATTGGCAGGACCAGACAATACCACCTACCCCAAAAGTGAGATTTTTCTAATAGCAAATTTGTTTTCTAACCGTACTTATAAGCTTCATCAGTCTTCCAACAGAACAGAATTAATTTTAAGGCAGGTTCATGGATCTGAACATACATAAAGTATACGACACCATGTATTTTTATTTCCAACATGTTATAATACTGGATTTGTGGGTATCTATTAAGCAACAGTCTTCCCTCTAAATTATTACTGACATAATTCTGAGCGTGATGGTGCCAAAAGTTCACTCTGTTCTTGGAGGTATCACCTCTGACTTCAACTCACAAACCAACCCCTGATCGTCCAGAAAAACATTTGATGGTGCTTTAAAGCTATGCATGCGAACCTAAAGAAGCTTCTCCTCCTTCTGGGAAATAAAATATTTGATAGAAAGAAGTTTAGGATGGTGGTAGGGGAGGTCTTGCCCCTTAAAAATATGTCCCAGAGCAAGTAATTGAGTTTTTATTAACGTTTCATTCATATGGTAGAGGGATGGAAAGAAGAACTGCTGTGTAGAATCAAAGTTTGTTCAGTTAGTTTCAAGAGAAATAAAAGAAGTTATACTTTAGGAGAGGGTGTCTTGAAGAGGCAGTGAGAGCATCACATGCTTCTTCATGTAAATATTTTATTTTAAAAAACCACAACCATATGTAAACATGCCATATAATGGAAATGTTCAATTTTAAACTGCTTTACCAGGAAAACAGCAACCCGAATTTGCAGGCTCTGTGGACAAAATGGCCAGAAATGAAGAGTCAGAGGAAATAACCAATTGATATCTTTGGAATGCTCAATGGAGATCAAAGAGCTTGTTGGTATGGCTGCCCAGGGGAGCCAAACGTCGGAGCTTTGCCTGCAGGACATGGAAGCAGAAGCCTCTTCCTTCTGCTCACGCACCACAGCAAGGGCTAAAATAACAAAGCCATCAAAGTCTACAAACATGTTCAAATGCCTTCTGGACATTGCAAGAGTACGTATGGGGGAAACTATGTGCCTGTGTGTATGCCTCCCCTTTTAAACTGAAAATCTGTCTGAATCCAGACCCTTGGGAAAGTTTGGGTTCACAGGAAACCTTCTGCTCAAACCTCTCTGCTGCAAGTAAAACAAACAAAAAACTCGGTCCGCAGCTCAGCAGATCTGGAAACATCCTCTCTGATACACACAATGTGGTAAGGATCCTCTCACAGTACAGCAAACATTTTCACGTGTAATATCTAAATACCATTAGTTCAGGTGCCTTCCCCTGCAGTTTCTTGCCTTGAAGGATAGATTATCAGAGTATGTGCTAGATAGCAGGCTGAGAGAGTTGGGGGGGTTCAGCCTGGGGAAGAGAAGGCTGCGGGGAAACCTTCCAGCCCCTTCCAGTCCCTCAAGGGGCTTCAGGAAAGCTGGGGAGGGACTCTGGAGCAGGGAGGGGAGCCATGGGATGAGGGGGGACAGTTTTAAACTGAAAGAGGGGAGATTTTTATGAGATACTGGGAAGAAATTGTTTGCTGTGAGGGTGGTGAGCCCCTGGCCCAGGTTGCCCAGAGAAGCTGTGGCTGCCCCACCCCTGGAGGGGTTCAAGGCCAGGTCGGACGGGGCTTGGAGCAACCTGGTCTGGTGGGAGGTGTCCCTGCCCAGGGCAGGGGGTGGCACTGGATGGTCTTTAAGGTCCCTTCAACTCAAACCATTCCGTGATTCTATGATAGTACGAGTGCAATTACAAGCTTTTTCCTGAGCACTCAAAGACAACTCTTCCCTGATTTTATAATGGGAGAACAACATTGAGTTCACCACACCACACGCCCTTGTGCGAGATTATACTATTGAGTGAAGCAGTTGGGAAAGCAGCATTGATATTCAAAGACTGGAAACTACCTGGAAACTGGATCACGCAACCATCACGAGTTTGCAGGTCTCTGCAGGGCTGCAGGATGCAGAGCGTACTGGGCAACACAGACGGAGCACATCTGGTCTGCTCAAACCCACACGCCTTAACCAGCGAGAGATCTCAAAGCCAAGACAGTCAGGAATACAAATCTTGCGAGATCAGGTTATGTCCTATCGCTAATTCCTTCACCAGGAAATGAATGAAAACATTTATAACTACAGGACAAAGGTACACACACAGCACTGAAAAGCTCAGCTGATGAATGAACAGTTTAAAAATCTGTAGCCTAACTTGCTCCCCCTGAGCTGCCAACTCTGTCATCAAACCTCAAAATTCTGGCACATAAGCACAAACTAAACAAACTACCCTTTTTGTAAGGGGGTACAGTAAACACAAAATGTAAATGTTCCCAGTGCTGTTTGCTTTAACAGCTAATACATCCACCGGCGTGAAAAACCTCCGCCGGAGAATGAAAACACACTCCGGCTTCTGTAAATCTCGGGGATCATATCAACATGAAGTTTGCTAGTTATTAAAATCACACCATCTTGGCACACTTGCAGATCTATGGGTACAATATTATGCTGCATTTTAACACCATTCCTGTTAACAGTACAGCTTACTACATACAAAAACATAAGCGTTTTAATTCCCTTTCAAAGTGTGAAGCATTAGTGAAATAGGGATTATTTTTCTGGAGCCCACGGATTCTTTTCAAAATTTTAATATATTTTAATTATACATATAATACACCTTTCTGTTTTTTTTCAGGTCATTAAACCTCATGGAAAAAAAATTTTCCAACACAACTCTGTTCCAGTTACTAATTAAAACAATTTTTATACATTTCTGTGACACGCTGCTAAAGACGATTTATGGTGGTGGCAACCAGCAGGAGGTCAATGCCAAAGTGAGATGCTGGCCTTATTACAGTCACTTTTAAGGTTTACTCACACCGTCAAATAGTCAGTATGCACCAATGAAGACTAAAAATCCACAAACAAGTTTGCTATATTTTCAGCGTGAAATGCAGGGATGACAAAAATAAGCTGGATTCCGGCAGGAGGTCAATGTTTTCAAAGTCCCCAGTTGCAAAGAGGAGCCAAGTAGGCACAGATTTCCCTGAAACCATTTTGGCCGGGAAGAGAAGATACCTAGCTCGAGACGGTCAAGTCTGAGAAAATGCTCATCCAACTTTGCACAGTGATCTCCCTCGTACTAATAAGGCAGAGAAGAAACATGGAAAGCGACAGGGAATACTCAAAATCCTTCCATAAACAGAGCATCCTGGATTGGGCATTTTGTCCCAGGCACGGAAACCCCGTGCTGGCCGTACACAGAGCAGACAAACTCATGGAAATATCCAAAGGCAAAAGGAGAAGAAAAACCAGCAGCAATACCTGTTCAACTGAATCAACAGGTAAAATCTCATTTGCTATTAACAATTATTTGTGAGTTATAGTCAACCCTTCAATTTATACACCTAGATGATCAGCTTAAAATAAAGACAGACATGGAATGAGACAGAGCTAATCTAGATAAATACTAACAGAAAAACCCTTTCCTCCCTATGACAGGCAATTCAATAACCAGCCAGTTGAGTAATGGTAGACAAACTGCCTTTTACTTTATAAAAAAAGATAAACAGATTTATGAATTATTGATTCCGGTAACTGTTAGTCAAGGGGAGGAAGGCGAGAACAAAGCATATAACACGCTTTAAGAACGATTTAGCAGCTAAAGCCACAGGGAACACCAGCAATTCCCCCTTTTCTTTTGGAGGATCGCAAACTCCTTCAGCAAAGTGATGACAGAGAAAGGACCAGCTCAGCCTTGAAATGATATTCTGGATTTTTCTGAATAGGTTTCAATAACTGGTAGACAATTTACATGAATCCTGCCCATTAAAGCTGGCTCACTACTAAGGCTGTTCACTTTCTCAACAGCAACCTCCAACTGTAAAACAAGTAGTAAATAAACTGTAAAACAGCAATAGTAAAGTTTCACATAGAGATACCCTCCACACTTGATGTTACCCTTCCACTATAAAGCCCATGCTGGAGTTCTCCCCATTTCACTGGAAGAAACCCAAGCAAGCTGGAATTTCACAGGTGTGATCTTGTTCCAGGGAAGAATTTTTCTGAGTTGTCAGTGGCAAGTTGGATGCAAAACCAGGAAACAGAAGAATCCAAAAACTAAGGTGAACTTACTTGCATGTTTTCCTGACTTTTTTGGCATTGAGAAGCTTGGCCTGGAGACTCCAAATTTGAAAAATCTGTTGATCTTGGCAGGAGACTGTGCCAATTTTCAGGGAGTTGCGGCTGGAATCATTAAGTTAATAGAAGCAGTTTCCACCTACATTATGAACATAGTTGTTTCTATATACCCACGTCCTTAAAGCAGCCCCTGCAACATCTCCCCTACCACTTCAGAAGGCAATAGTAAAGAAACCAGAGGGAAAAGACCATACGGGGAATAGGAGGGGTCTTGATCTAAAGAAGAGGAACATAATTTATCAAAACACGTCAAAGGCATTTTGGGGGGAGATTAACAGCATCCAGAGATAAAAGGTTGAAAGCAAACCCAGCAAAATTGTCTTTCAGAGCACCAATACACAGCCAAATTCAGGCCAGTTTTTGTGATTTTACTATGTATTTACATCTTTTAAAAAGGACTGGGGCAAAGGGACTGCGGTTTCATGTTTCACTTTTTAAAATAATTTTTTTTCTTTTTAAACACTTTGCAAATAAGCGGAATAAATGAAGACATTACAGCCCGTAGCTGCTCATGGCTGCCAAGATACTGAAAATTATCACGCGCACAGAAGAGCTGGGGGAATGAACAAACCCTCCTACACCAGAGGCAGTGAGCAGGCTTCGTTTAAAATCACCGATGGAAGATTTGGGCCAAGGTGTCCGACTTCACCTACACACAGATCAGGGAGCACTCCTCCACTCCTGCTGTTTCCAGCCCATCTACGTAGAGGGCTACTTTTAGCTGTGTCAGAAACGTCTTAATCTACCCCGATTAACTCCAGAGGAGGGCACTGGGGTAGGCTTTTCCATTTTTGTTTCTTTGCAATCCATCTTGGGACAAAATTTTACTGTATGATCAACACAGACACCTGTGTGGCCCCTCCGCACCCCCTTCCCCGGAGTGTTATTAAATAAAAAGGCAAACCAAAAGAAGATGGCCCCCAAAAAAATCTTCTCTGACTAAAGGCAGAAGAAGAACTGAACTGCTCTTTGTAATGCTTCTAACTCTTCAAACACAAGAGGAAAATACAATTCCAGGGGCAAACCACAGGCACCACTGAAAGCAGGCAGCCCATCGCCTTGGCTGGAAGGCTGCAGCCTGTCGAAGGCATTCACAGAGCAAACAACGCTGCGAGTTCCTAACAGGAATTCCTGGCAGCTGATGCCTCCGCAGGCGGAAATGATTCTGGTTCAAATACTTCCTTTACTGCTGATAACATGCTCCTGCCACTCGCAATGCCAAGGCTTAACAGATAAGCAGAGGATCTCCCATGCACCAGAATCCAACCCCGTTCTGACAGGGGTTTATTTTTAGAAGGCAGCTACACGAATGCAAACACGGAGAGACAGACCCTGCTGTTTGAAGGGGTAAAGCTCTGTCAACTGCAAGATTGCTGAAGTGATAGGAATGTGCGTTACAGCACGGTCTCTCCTCTAGCGATGGGGTTGTCAGGGAGCAAAGAATATTATCTGGGAAACACAGAGCTGATCAGCTTTCCATATTCCATTACTGAAACCTACTCAGCTAAAGATAATGTCTTAATTCTTTCAAGTGAAGAACAAAGTCTTTATTCCTGGCAGGAAGTAAAGATATTTACAGAATACTTGATCACTATTTCTCCTGTTTATATGAATGGCACATAGCACTAAGTAAAGTAAAATCTCATTTGCACCACGGAAGGGGGGAATCACTCTCCTTTGTATAACTCAGCGACCCAGGGGGGTTGTTGAAATAGTTCCATTCCTATGTATTAACAAGCCCTAAAGCTCCCTAAAAGGCGGGGAGACTATGTGACACGACTGCTGTGCTGAGACACTCCAATTACACGTGGAGAGCTCTACAGTGAGAACACAAAACCAGGGACACACAATCACCTTAGCGGGGGCTGAGCACCACACTCAGGCAGCAAACTTCAACTCCCCCGGGCCTCTGGCCAACGCCGTGCTGTTTGGTGTGTGCACATCAGCTCTGGCCATGTTAGTGCCGCCGTATGCAGCGCCCCACACCGGGCTGCGACACCTCCAGCCTCTGAGAAGGAAGCTTTTCAACTAGCAGGCCCTGAAATGACGCTTAAATTTAATACACTGCCTTAGGAACTGATTGTGAACTTATTTTGTGTTACATTGGAATGGCTTAGGCACTTCTGAAGTTAGATGCACAGTGAGGTCTTCTGCCTTAACATAAGACCTGGAAGAGATGCTGAGGGCTTCCAACTCCATACTTAAGTGCTTCGCTGGACACTGAGATGCCCCGTACAGAACTGTGTGTGCAATCAACCTCTGCTTTGTCAATGAATTAATTGAGTTTTGGTGTTTGAGAGAGAGGAGAGGCAGCACTAGCAGACGTTAGCCAAGAACTGTGGAAAGGCAGCGGAGCTTAGAAGAGAAGGAAGGTTGGGCTAGATGACCTTTACAGGTCTCTTCCAACACAAACTATTCTATGAAGCCCGCAGAACCAACCTAACCAATGCCGAGTAATAATAACCTAGCCACAGCCTAGTAACATCTTATTTGGGAGACACAGGCCACAGCAAGGCTGAACCACAGCTCTGCTCCTGCTAACAAGGCTCCTAAACGTTTATCCCATGTTAGACTAAAATAAATCTGTTATGCAGACCCTTTTCATGGTGAAATGAAAAATCAAGGATGTAGCCTTAAAAAACAGATGCAGTAGTAAACATAAGGTGTTTCAGCAAAATGCCAGTGAATTTCAGTCACTGACGCAATCTGTAAGGCCCATCCTCTAACTACAGCTTTGACACCAACTACCTTTGCCTGGAAAACCTGCAATTTCCTGCTGACGCAACCTGTGTCTCGCTAGCCAGAAGCGGATAAGGTTAAAATACATCGCTGTTAAAAGCAGAAGTAGAGCAGAACCTTTCTGAAGAGAAAAAGCACCCCAAAACACACCCAGTTCTGTTAGTACGGTGCTAAGATAAGAAGAGAACAAGTCCTTTTTTATACATCATAGAAAGTTAATTTAAAACAATCTCATGAGGTGAAATGCCAAGATATTAATACCGATTACACCATGAGACCATATTATAAGTGACATAAACGTTACAAAACAATCTGAAATTTGGCCAGGCTGTTAATAGACAGCATTACACAATTCCTGACACAGCCAGATAATACTGCATTTTGACTATGCAAATTTTTAACAGTGAATAGATTTTGAAAGGAGTTTACACCCACTATCCCTCAGATGCAAGTTGGTAATTTGCTATTAGGTGCCAAGCTGTCATTTACAAGTCACTTCAACCTACTGCTATTCTCTGGTCTACCTTGTTATCACAAAGGAGTCACCCATGAATGCCACCTGATTAAAATGCATGAGCCCTAGATGAACCTATTTTTAAGTCTGTAAACTAATACTGCTGTTGTATTAATAGCTTTCATTTATTTTACCATTAATACTGGTCTTCTACTAAGGAGATACTGTAATGCCCTACCCCTTTGTATTGCAGGAGAAAAGCTCTGTTCTTAAGGTATTTTTATCCATATTAAAAAAAAAATCATTACACCATGGGTATCTATCGGAAAGCTTGCTTAGAAAAAGGAAGGGATGGGATGCACAGAGCTGGTGATTAGAGGCAGAATTCACTACTTTAAAGCACATGTTTTGCTTTAGGTACATGAATAGTTAAGCATGTACAGTTTTTCAGAGGTCACAGTGGTGGAAACAGAGAACTGACTCCCCCCAACACACACAGAGTCACACTTTTATGACTGTGCTGCCATTGTCCACCATTCTCCTCCTGGCTTCCCAACCTGTGAGAGGAAACAGCTCAGGGGCCTGATGTGGCTCAACAACTTTTTCTTCCTGGGCTACATCCTTTCCCAGTTGTTTTTGAGCCGGATCACTCCTCTGGTTACAGCAGTTGGTGATCTGCTAGTGCCAGGGGGCATGGACCCAGAGGACAACAGAGCAGGAGCCTGGAAAGCTGTAGGAGCAGCAATGACACCACAGGATCGAGTGCTAGACAGCACCGGCTCTGGCTTGTGGACACTTCCCACCAGAACACGCTCCAGCTTCATCGCCAAAACAACAGGAAGAAAATCTGTAAAGAATGTATTCTCTGATTTTCTTCTCCCTCCCAAAATCACAAAAATCTCAGCGCATCAACCCTACAAGTATGCCCTGCCAGCCTTAAAACATTCCAAGAAATGCTTAAACCCACAAAAGAATAAAATCATTTGTCTTCAAAATGCTTTAAATAGTAGTGCCGTGCAAAAGTTTTAATCTCTGCCTGGCTTGCGCGTTGTCCTGAACGATGGAAAGGAAAACTCAGAGGTGCGTGTGTGTGTGTGTGTGTGTGTACAGAAACCTGCTCAACACCTGCTCAACATAAAACTTCTCTCCAAAATGGACAAAAAATTAGTGGTGTCAAATCAGAAAATTACCAGGAGACTAAAAGAGGGACATAGCTTAGTCACACTATTCCTATACACAGAAATCGAAAATAAAGAAACACAGTTTTGCTTCTGAAGATTGAGGACTGCTGCCGTTTGCATCAGCAGCCCATTTTCCAGAGACCTCGTTAAGAACTGAGCTCTTTGCACTGGTGTCCTCTGACAATGGGGGGATGTGGGGGGGTGTGGGTGTGGGTGTGTGTGTGTGTCAGTGCACAAACATCCCCTGCTCAGCAGGATGGACCTACTTAGAGCCACTAAGTGTGAACAACAGCAGGCACCACCCCTGAATAGGACCCAAACTCCTTCTCAGTCACAATTTCACAGAGACAGAAAAAAAACGGATGCATAATTCCGCTCGCAAAACTGTCAAGTGCGGATAGATGAAAGGCTGTAAATAATTCACTTTATATTACAGGAAATGTTTTACAAATGAAAAGGTTGTAACCTCTTTTTGACTAGAAGGCTGGCAGATGCTGGAGGCATTCCTGCTTCTCTAAGTGCAGAACAAGATGTGCCCTGTTTATGAGAAAGTGGCAGCGATTCTTGGTTCTCAGCCCTCCCTGGTGCTGCTCAATGAAAAATGCTTCTGCCTGTATTTCTGACGGATAGATCACAAAGGACCGAAGCCTGCACACTTCCAGAAACGCAACTCGGGCTGACTAGCAATTTCATGTATTTTGATGACACAGCTACTGCAATGCACAATGCAGAGCCAGGATAACGTGAAGAGAAGGGATGAAATTGAATTATTTATATTTACATAAATACTTGCACACAATTGTTTAAAGATACACACACACAAGCTAAAAATATGCATGCAGTTATTACAGCTGACTCAACAATGAATGTTTGATGCAGTCTTAAAACAGTGACACCAGTCAAATCCAGTGGAAATAAAATCAGCTCCAACCTCAAATCACATGGCTGAGGACAGATTGTGGCCCGGTACACGGAAGCAATTCCAAATAAAGAAACCTTATTGCTTTAACTTCTTATCACTAACCATTTTGCAACAAACTAAACAAAGCTTAGCGGAGGTCCCTCTGCCGCCTCCCCCAGCAGGTTCGCTGGCAGCCAAACACAAAGTTTTGTGTATAAAAGAAACCTGAAACTCACCTGGATGTTGCCAAAGTCCACATTTTCATAATGGAAATGTGCACATTCAGCCATCTTCGGGAAATGACCCTTTGTAAAGGATAACCTGAAGGACATCAAAAGCACATCATTAGATAGATGCAAATCACTGAAACAATGCTCAGCATCAAATACTGGTACAAAATGCAGTTACTGATACAAAATAATGACGACTTTCTCATCCTAAAGCCAAGGGAACGGAGGGGTTTGCTGATGTGATGCACCAAAACAGTGGAAAAAGGAACTGAGTGAAAAAGGAAAATTAAATTGCATCCTTAAAGAATTGTGTGGCATTTCATAAACACCAAAGCCCACATCTTTAAGAAATGGTGCAGGGACAAGCCGCTCTACCTTTACAAAAGCTTTTTTGCAGTGCATATAAACAGCCTTACACGAGACACATAGGAAAGTAGAACTTTACCTGTGAAAGGCATCACAGCCCATCAGTCCCGAGTTGATGTATCTGAGGGTGCAGAACAAACGCTATTTATCCTTTGCCTTTTTAAAATTCAAAAGTGAGGCATAATTATTCCCAAGTGTCTCCAGTTACAATGACGGCTGACGGGGAGATCCTCCGGCTCTGCAACATGCTCCTGCTTCTGCTGAAGCTATTATAGACTCCTATAGATATTTCTGGTGGTGAGCCAATGAGATTGTCATTATCTGGCTCTCTCTTCCCACGGGAATAGAAGTGGGAAGTGAGATGCAGCATCTGGCTTCTCAGTGCTAGAACAAAGAGCCATTTCCCTTACAGCATCAGAGCACTACAGAGAGGTGAGCTGAATGCACCCATCAATCAATATTGGGAAGTTCTGGTCCTCAAGTCAGCACTCTGAGCAAAGAAGAGTGAAGTAATATTGATTACTTTTGATCCCCTTTGTGGGTTAGAGGTTTGAAACCTTAGCTGTAAGCAGAATAAGTTGGTTTACATTCTCTGGGAGAGAATGAGAGAGAGAGAGTGTCAGCCCACAGGAAAAAAAAATAATCTGGGAGATCAGAGAAGAAAAAAATACCCATAAAAAAAAAAGTGCAAAACTTGTTCAAATGAAGTAGTACAGGGCAAAATGCAAAAAAAAGAAAATGAAAAGAGAAAAAATATCAAATGAAAAATATATCTAGGCCACCCACTTGTCCTGGTTTAGCTTCCCAGAGCACAGGGAGACAGGGAAAATTCTCATTTAAACATTGCCTGGGCTTCTCTTTAGGTTTTTATATATTTTTTTTCTTTTTTTAAAATTCATCAGTTTCAGAAAGAAAGCACAAAAATTTAAAAATACAGTAACAGTGAGATTCAACTCTAACAAGCTTTGCTTCTACAGCGAGAAACAGGTGGGAGAGCCAACAAAACCTCACACATCCCCAGTTTTAGATTACATTAGCTATAATTTACTTTGTTTCACATGGATTTCCATTGCTCTGATGAAGATATTATCAAAAATTGTTGCCGAATGCCCTGGCTGTATGGCAGCACAATAGCTAAAACCCAGGATACCAAAACTGGAAGCCCAGCAAAGAGGAAAATCAAAGAACATTGCTCTTACTTTTTCACATTCTTCACTTTCATACTTGCTGTGCTGCCGCAGGTCCGGAGCGCCAGCTCCCCTGCAATATCAGGGATATCTGCACCTCTTGCCTGCAAAAAAGAAGAAAAAATTAAAGAAAAAAAAAAAAAAGAACTTAAAATTTGACTGCATGCTACGGACTACTGCCTGCTAAGCAGTAACCCATGTATTTTTACATATATGTACAAACACAGCTGAAATCTCCAATGTGCTAGAAGTTCCGCCTTTTTACCAAGGAAGACTGAACCCCAGGATTACGATCTAGTGTATGATCATCTCTTCCGGAACCATGTTGCAGAGCCTTGCTAGTTCTTAGTAATAACTGCGAGATCCAGTATTTCATTCATTCCTACTTCTGGTTTCTAAAGAGGAGATTTTCAGAGGTAGGAGTCTAAAATATATTCCTAAATCCCACACTTGGACTCCTCATTAAGTACCTGATTTTCCCAACATCTGTGCACTTCAATTCAGGCAGAGGCACTGGAGGAATCTGGATAGCTCTTACAGTGGAAAATCAAGTTAATGACAGAGCTGCTTATATGTGGGAGGCAAGCTTTTAAAAAAGACGTTTGAAGCTATTGGTATAAGTGCATGAACGTATTAAAATTCCTTAATCACTAAAATTCATCTACTTTAGTGAGGACAGAACTCCAAACTCCCTTTTGTTCACGTGTTCTGTCATGCTTTCCCATCCTCTCCTTCCTCCAGCTGCTCTTTCATAAGCCAGGAGCTCTGTGTTCCCCATTCCCCATCACGGGGGATCTCAAACACTCGGTCCCACGCGGTTCTCTTGCTGTGCTGGCCCAAGCTCTAGAGGAATGAGGGGCTTTAAGGGAGGCTTTTCTGAAGGGAGCAGTGATCAAACAGAAGATCAGCACAGACCTCACAGAGCAGGAGGAAAAAAATATTGGTCCCTGCTGTTGGCCAGAGACAGCTCATTAGCAATGGAGGCGAGAGCAGTTGAGTGAGCTTTTTCTGCACTACAAAACATGAATAATGTCCAAAATAGTGAATGCTCAAGCAAGAGGAAAAAAGGCACTTCAGTATTCCTTCTCTTACAGGCCTAGAACAAAAAAGTATTACATCAAATCAATTTTTTAATAACAGGAGTAAACAGACAACTTCCCTGATCCAGATCAGTACCAATGCTTCCAAGCTGGCCCACGAAAAGGTCTCCGAACAGATGATCAGTCCAAAAGCTGTTACACATAACAATACAGCTGTACGCTGCAGTGTAAAATACAGAAAGAACTTGGTCCTTGCCCCCAAAACTTCAGACAACTACAATTAAAGCTGTCAGCCCACAGACAGGATGAACAATGGGGGAATATTCCTTATCCCCGTCCCTGAAGCTCTCATTTTAGCTTGACATGGGTCAAATTTACATGTGCTTCACCACATCATAAAAGACCTGCAGTAAATAAGTCAAAGTCATTCACCATGCCTGTAGTCATTAACTAACAGCAACAGCGCTAGAGGGAGTCATTCATCTTGTTCATTGTATGCAGCTACAAGTGTGTTGTCTACCCGAGGCTACTTTTATAGTCACCGGAGATAAACCAGCACTTTGGGTCCGGTTCACCTACCTCAGACAACCAGATTAGCATAAAAGCAACCAAGTTGGAGGCGTATCTATTTCTCCCTTGACAGAGGGAACCCAGGATGACCCTGGCTCAGGGCCAGACATACACCGTAGACAGCTGCGTTCATCCAGCCAACGGCACTGCGGCTTACCTAGGACTGAAGTAGAGCATGTTCTCCGCACCTAACGAATTCCTGCTGTTTCCAGCACTGCCCTTGGAAAAGGGATGCTGCAGCTATTACGAGTGAGCTCCCTCCATTTCAAGAGAGTTGAGCCCGTAAGAACCTCATAAAGTTCAACAAGGCCAAGTGCAAGGTCCTGCACGTGGGTCAGGGCAATCCCAAGCACAACTACAGGCTGGAGAAGAATGGATTGAGAGCAGCCCTGAGATGTTGGTGGATGAGAACACAAGCTGGCAATGTGCGCTGGCAGCCCAGAAAGCCCCCTGCACCCTGGGCTGCATCCCCAGCAGCATGGCCAGCAGGGTGAGGGGGGGGATTCTGCCCCTCTGCTGGTGAGACCCCACCTGGAGTACTGCATCCAGCTTTGGAGTCCTCAGCACAAGAAGGGCATGGACCTGTTGGAGTGAGTCCAGAGGAAGTCATGGAGATGCTGGGAGGGCTGGAGCCCCTCTGCCGTGAGGACAGGCTGAGAGAGCTGGGGGGGTTCAGCCTGGAGAAGAGGAGGCTCTGGGGAGACCTTCCAGCCCCTTCCAGTCCCTAAAGGGGCTCCAGGAAAGCTGGGGAGGGACTCTGGAGCAGGGAGGGAAGCCATGGGACGAGGGGGAAGGGTTTTACACTGAAAGAGGGGAGATTTAGGTTAGATATCAGGAAGAAATTAAATTCTTTGCTGTGAGGGTGGTGAGCCCCTGGCCCAGGTTGCCCAGAGGAGCTGTGGCTGCCCCATCCCTGGAGGGGTTCAAGGCCAGGTTGGACGGGGCTTGGAGCAACCTGGTCTGGTGGGAGGTGTCCCTGCCCAGGGCAGGGGGTGGCACTGGATGAGCTTTAAGGTCCCTTCCAACCCAAACCATTCTGTGATTCTACGAACAATACTGAATACGTTTGGAAGCCAGGACACTCGCTGTCCCAGTCACGCCTTCCACAGCCCTGAACACAAGCAATGCTTTACGTCCACTGTCCCACAGCTGTACAGAACACACACACCCACTCACTGAAGAAAAACAAGGACAATATTTATACTCTTAAATAAACTTATCCTTGGCTGACTGACTGTTACTAAGCACACAATCACTTTAGTATGTAATAGCAGACTTGAGAGTCTCATTGTTAATTTTAACATTAAGAGGATCACCAATTTAATAAACCTTACAGGTCTTTCACGTAAGAAAATAACTAATTACAGTAATAAATGTGCCATTCCTGTAAGCTGCTTTTAGGCAAAGCTGGATGTGCTTGCCTTAATTTTCTAAGGAACAGAATTTCTGTAGGAAGAAAAATGATTTTTCTTCTCTATCAGCAGTAGAAGCTGGTGGGATATAAAAATGGATAAACAAATCTGACAGAAAAACGTGGGCTTCAAGCCAGTTTGCAGCAGTGGGTAGAGACTACCCTGGACCTGACTCAAAGCAGCGTAGGCAAAACTCACACCTCCAGGACACTTAAATGCCAGCATCTCTCTTTGAAAAAGTTGTATTATTCTCTTCTTCCCAGTTGAGTTATGTCCAAATCATGCTGGAAGGAGATACCTGCCTCTCCCATTTCCAACAGCATGTATCTCCATTTAAACGGACTACAATGAGATGATACACAGTAATTAACTTTGGTTCCTTTTCCAATTAGATCTGAGCTCTTTGCAGTCGGCTGCAGACTGAAGTCTCACAGCTAGGGAAAAAGGGCAGAGGGTGATCTCGTGCAAGCTAAATTCTTTAGTATGAGGTACTAACTCCAGAAATAACCTGGTGAATAGATAGGTAAGTAAAAAAGAAACTTATTGCAATTTTAGAAACCATATTACTCCAAAATAAACTGCAGCTACTTTCCATTTAAACCAAAGATACATAAAAGCACATTTTATTCACCATGAGTTTGTACCTGTTTTGATCCAAAACCTGGCATGCAAAAATGTCACCCTAGATTACCCTCCTCTCCAAATACAAACAAAACACTCCAAATGAGATTTGTCATCTTTTGTACTTTATGTCACAGTAATTTAATTTTTAAAATCATTTTGAAACAGTTTAATTATTTACATCTGAAAATTAGCTAGCTAGCATCATCAGTTGCTTCTCACTTCCCTATTTTCTGTGCATCGCTGTTCTGTGCAAACCTAGTAATTGCAGAGCAAATCTGTTTACGCAAATTATTTAGTCCAATTTTCACAGCTTAATGTCACTGCTGCATCCATCTGCTTTGGTCCGAAACTTGGTAAACAAATTAGGACTCGATTGAGAACGCTATCTATTGACTTTATCGGGATCCTCCGTCCTCTTCCATTTCCACTGAAGGCTTTGGAGCAACACCACCAGTCTCCAACTTGTATTAGTAGCAATTGGGACAATATTTGAGAACTTTGGTATTTGATAACTAACACCCACATCGACTGCAAGGCAGGTGGATCCCACTAAAGCAATTTTGGGAGACCGCCTGTCTATCTGTCTGTCCGTCCCGCTCCCCAATGGACGGTCATTCCATTTGGAAATCCACAGCGCCGTTTGCTCAGTGGGTATCGGGAGGATGCCTGAAGCACCTACATCACCTACATCACTTGTGCAATCTTCAAGTGTTGCTGCCAAACTCCCTCAGGAACCTGAGAGCTCTCACAAATCAGAGTGCCCACCTTTAAGCACGCAAGTTTGAAATTTTTGCTCTTTATATTTATAGACACGATTTGGAAAACTTCAGCTTTGCACTCTCTAGCACACAAATCCTTAGTCATAAATAATTTATATCTACCAACTCCACTGCATAATATGAAAGGATTTTCTCCTAAAAAGTCCCATTGCATTTATCAGAAAACATGTCAACCTGTCTCCCTCGCATCCAGAAATGTAACACAATCTGAAAATACACGTAAAATTGAAGAAAACAGCCCAGTGAACACAATGTGATAAAGTTTCTACCTTGGTATTTTCAATAGGGGAGAACATTGAACTAAAGCAAAATCCACAGTCCTCCTCCTGCTGCCACACACCTACCCTGGGATACACAAGAGAAGAAACTGTGGAATCCCATCAAGCTCCAGTAATGCCATAACTGGTAAACTGGTTTTCCACAATACTACTATAAAAGCCCCAAGGAGATACCATATCCAGGAAAGGAGACAACGCAAGACTTGACGGGTCAGCATGTACCCAGGCTACTGAAATCGAGTGGGATTTCTGAAGGCGGAAATTTCCTCTTCTCCAAGGTTAAGACAAAGCAAGAATAACTATTAGACAGGCAGTAACATTTATGCATCTTCCTACCATCAGTCTCTCACCAAAACCAGTTTGGAGGGACCAGATTGCTCTGGATTCTTTCAGCACACGGCCTTGCTTCTAAAAATGGCTGAGCTGATGCAAAATGCTACTTGGTTTCCATGGCAGTCTTTCCNAAAACCAACCCCCCCAAAAAACCCAGGCTTTGTTAGAGTTTTACTTCTTCACCGAAGAACAGCAGGAAAACAAATGCTGTTTCTGTAAAAGTCATTACTCTGTGGTGGGTAACGGTCTACTTAACTCGAGCAAGAGGATGAACTGAAGGGGACAATATACCCAGTTCAAAATCTGAAGTGGGTGTTTATGCACAGGGACACCAAGAACTATTCCAAATCTTGTGTACCAACTCACTACACAAAGCTGGTTCGGCATCAACTTCTTTGCAGACGTTAAAAGGAAACTGTCCTGCTCACTGCGAGGTAAAAGATGATAGCTCATTAGCACTGTCCTGCTTTTGCCAATTACTGAAGCACTGAAGCACAGAGAAAGAATAAATACGGCTCATCTCAGCTTCATGCTGCACAGCCACTAACGCACTCCAGGGAAGGAGCTCTCTCCACTCTCACTTCATATGTTGTAACAACTATCCCGGTTCTCCCCAATAAATAAATCAACAAAGCAAAGGAAAAATGCTGTCGCTAAGCTACTACAAATAACTCCAAATGAAAGGTCCCGATTCTGCAGCATTTATCTGCCCCAGCACTATCCCTAAAAGGATTAAAATGTACCTGAGCACAGGAAAGCTGTAACTGGGTCACTCTTTTGAACGGAAGAAATGAACGGGAATCGATGAAGATACAACATTCATCCACCAGTGCCAGCAGTACAGTGGCAATATGATGGAAATGTAAGTATTTGCCAAGTTCTTCATAGTACCACTTTCCACTGATTCGTGCAGTGGATGCAAATGAGTTTCCTAAATATTGGCATACAGGATGTTTGTGTCACTTTAACACATTTCAGCTACATTTTTCAGAGCTTCTTGAGATGTTTGGACACATTTAAAATGAAGAAGCAATTGCATCTGGTTTATGTACCCAGGTCCGACAATCTCACCTTGAAAAAAAATATCTGCTCATTATACTACAGCAACTTTACCAAAGAAGCAAAAAATAAAAATAAATACCCCTGCTCCAACTCTGCATTTCCCAGTTGACCATCTGAAGAATTAATATCCATGCTGTTCCCGCTCCAAGCAGCAGAGCGCAGCACTGGCACATTTAATAACCACCCAGAGGGCAGCAAAGCTGCAAACCAAGGACAAGCTCCTGGGCTGGTACCCAAGGGATCCGCGTACCCCTGGATGTTTGCAGAAGTCAGCTAGGTACCCTCGCTCAGAAAAGAGAATGGCAGCAGAGAAATTTTACACTTAGGAGTGCAAGGGTCCAGCATACTCCAATTACAGCAATCCAAGCCTCTGTGTGCAAAGAAATACCTTTGAGATCCAACAGAAAAGCACAAATACGGTTTTCAGAATGAGGAACAGCTGAACCTTTTAATTTTATAAAAGTTTGGGTTGTTTGTTTTTAATTGAAGTCATCACTTAGCTCCTTACTTAGTGCAAATATCTCGATCCCTGTTGCAAAGATAAAAGAAACATCCATTCTGACATGCCGGCGGACAGCTGGCTCATGTGCAGGCTAAAGGCCAGAATGGCTGGAGTCATTAGAGGTAGTACTGACTTTTTAATAAATTTAGCTCTTGGTTCGGGGACTGTGGAACGTGGGGAAACAGTTACTCAGCCAGAGATGCCTTTAAAATCTCACGCTGAATGAGAAATGAGAGAGAGGAAAGCCAGTGAAAAAATGATAAGTGCTTCCAGTAGGGAAACTCTGAATCCTGGCTATGCAGTGTCTTAATCCCATGTCTAAGAAATCTGCATTCAATAAAGAACATAATTTAATGTGTATCATTTTTTGAGTTTAGGACTTTTAATTCCATTTTCCACGTTCCCTATCAATGCTGAATTGTTCTAGCCAGTCCTTATTGCATGGCATGGTTAGCAGTGAATTCTTCTCTTTGAAAAGACCACACAGGATGTGTTTTTTCTGCTCCCAGCTTCCCCCCTCCAAAGCGGGGAAAAAATAAGAAAAAGAAAAAAAAAACCAAAACTTTTAAGCATTGCCATGAGCTGGCAAATTAAGGGAAACCTCTCATTCCTGAGACTTAGCATTATAGAGGAGTTAGTCCAGGGCATCCATTTACCATAGTTTAAAGGATCAGCCTGGAATGAACAAAGAACAAATTCTTAACTATTCATCTACTGTGTTTTCAAATAAAGTTCGCTAGCTCACAGATAGGGGGGTAAAACCATCTCCAGCTCACACGTAAAACAACTAATTTGGTAAATGGACGCTGAGACACAGAGTAAGCAGCCTGGCAGCTGTATGAACCTACTTTGACAGTATTATTGTCACTGTGACCAAAGTTCTCCTCTGTAAAGTGGGGTGATTTTATGTCACGACAAGGTTTCCTAAGCATCCTTAAAGAGACGCATGGACTTGCACCGATTCTCTGCAATGAATCAAATGCACCCAAAGGACGGTGGTTATTTCCAGCAAAACAGTCCCACACTTGTGTTTTCTTTCATTGCTATCATTTGTTTTAGAAACAAAAACAGATGCACCAAGCCAAACGGAATGGTTGGATATGGAGGGCAACATTAGCATGATAACCACTGGCCAACTTGATGTTTGGCTGTGACATTGCCATAGTGAAGCAGCAGCAAGATCTCCTTATTGCCATTCACAAAGATCTTGGCCCCAGGAGCTGCAAGGGTACAGTACACAGCCTCGCATAATGGCATACTGCTGAAGGAATGGACTTTAAGAACAAAAATCCCACATACAATATGCGTGGGAAAGGCAGCCAGGGTTAGAGTCCTCCTTCTGTACAGCCTACAAAATAAATTTTAGAAAAAAGCCACAGAAAATCGAACATCCAATAAGCACAACACTCCAATTCCAGTTTCTTGTTGGCTAAAAAAAAAAAAAAAATCCCAGACCCTGTTTGATGCACAACTCCTACAGACTCCTGGTTTCACAGACGGAGGAGGGGTCCTAAACATGGTTTAGTTATAAAAGGACAAGTGGAGCTTCGGGTTGTTATAGTAGGAAAGCATATTCTCATCACACAAAAACCTACAGAGATGAATTCAGCCTGAAACTAGCAAATATCCCCCTGGTAAGTCCCCTGGCCATAGGCAGTGATTATGCAAATAGCAATGTTATGTTGTGTTATGTTATAGGTATAAATCAGCTTAGAAACTGAAGAATTTTCCCAATGCAGTACAAGAAAGATTGGGAAAGGGGGAAAAACAGCAGCCCGACATTTAACCCAAATATCTGAGTCAGTGGAGTTAACTTGAATTTATGTTTATGCATGTGAAGCCAACCTGGACTCAGCTTTTTGTTTATAAAAAGAGCTGTTTCCAATGGCACAAAATACAAAACTGTGTATGTGATGTGTATATGATACACTAATTTTCCAAACCCTTATAATAACGCAGTAATGTGAAGAATGTGCCTACTTGTAACATGCAATTTATACCATAAGCTGTCCATAAACTCCTGAACAACAGAACAAAAGGGTCAGTTCATTAACTTTGCTGAAGGGTTACCCTTGGCCTGTGATCACAGCCCTGTCCCAGCTGAGCTGCTGGAGAGCCCCCAGCTGCTGGTTACAAACTGGGCAGGATTCAGCCCTTAAAGCTGCCGTCCTGACCCTGCTCAGCCCCAAAGAGCCACTTCTCTGCACCAGGTTCAGAAAGACGAAGCAATGCTGGCAAACCTGGGGTGACCGCTCTCCAGACATGGCTCGACGTCCCTCGGGTGAGGTCAGAACAGGACACCTGATGTATACAAGGGTCTGTCCAGGCTACTGGGCAGCAAAACTGGGAAGGTGAATGACGACCACTTCCTCTCATCACCAAGAACATGAACTCTGCAGAAACTGATGGTGAGAATCTTCACCCTCCAAGGATGTTTTCTTGCATTCATAAAATCATTAGCTAAAACCGAGGGATTTTTTTTTTTCCTCTTAAAGGTCAATATTTAAGGAAAAAAACAGAGACTGAGAAGTAAAACCAAAAACATATGCACAAAGAAAAAAAAACCAAAAGGAATTAAGAAGACATTCCTGCACATGGGTGCAACTCTAACACACCAGACCGTTCAGACTAGGAAACCAAGAGCAGTCAGGTAGCCACATACAAATACAGGGGAAAATCTCGTGCCACAAAGCAAGAATCAACAGTTAAAACTTTGGATTCTGCAACCGTACCAAAAAGCGACTTGAGATGTTTTCAAGCTGGAAATATTTGCTTGCAGTACAAGCCACAGAGCAAAGCAAGAACACACAAACCCTAAAACTTCTTTTACACTCTCTGAACCAGAAGGTGCATCAGGAGCACTGTTAGCCTGAGGGCACAGTTTCATGACGGCCTGGCTTGAAGAGGTAAAGCCAATTTTCTAAACTCCCACCCCAATCCGTCAGCCCCAGGCTACTCTCTCCTACTTCCTCCCACTGCAGCTGCAACTCTTTTAGCGGCTACAGCACCAGTTCCTGAAACAATCCAGATTAAAAAAGAAAGAGGAAAGCTGAACTTCTTTTGGGGGATTATTTTTAAATGAGATTAGCTCAGTGATTCCCTTCCCAGCTCTTCATCCCAGAAACTCTCTCACCGTAACTGTCCTGAGACAGTCCTCTGTCACATGGGAGGTGGAAAGGAATAATCAAAGACAGAAACTTCTTAAAGTAGATTTCTGCAATAAAGAAGCCCGGTGTACTCTGAATCCACAGAAGAGCGCATCCAGTCCCACATGGATATCATGGAGTTGATAAATTTGCAGATGTTACAGAGAACAGCAGTGATTTTCAGTCTGAAACTCTGCAAAGCAACTCTGATGTCTACTCACAGAAGGTGAAACATCCTCACATCATCGGGTCACAGCCACAACCCTATGGATCCTACACTAACCAAGGAAAATTAACTACAGGAGACACACTGCCTTCTAGGATGAGAAAAAAAGCCTTACTCGATGGAAAAAACACTTGTAGCAAGCCCCTACAGCACCCATCATGAATTTTCATGGAACAACCTTGAAGTAAAGATGAAGTGTTCTGACTGCTAGTGCAAAAGCATTGGGCTTTGCACCCAGGATCATCTGTGCCCCAGCAACCACCGTATCTGATCACGCAAAGCTCCACCAACCCAGTGGTGACCAATATACATGTAGCAAGGCAGACCTGTATGGAATTATTTAAATCCAAAAATCAGGCTAAAGATTACCAACATCTTCAGGGAATAATTCATCACTTTATAATTAAGAAGGCTGAATCATGACAAAAAAAATTTATGCCTACAATCTTCAGCAAGGCAATATATACTCCGACGTGTTTTGTTTGTCTCTTGGGGTTATCTTGGGGGTGGGAATGGAAGGGGATGGATGAGAACTATTGACAACCCTTTAAAAACTCTTCCATCTTTTTTTGCATTATGGTAACTAAGAAGCAATGAACACTAATTTAAAAAAAATAAACAACTACTTATTTGTAAGAGACTCCTTTCCTGGGTGTTCCGTCTTATTTTTAAGCAGCTGGGACTGGAGAAAAAGTGATTGACAGATAAGGAAATTACAAGTTTTATCTCCCAAATAAGTATATTTCAAATAAATGTGACATTTCTTATATTATGACAACCAAACATGAGTGAAAAGAGATCATCTTTGGAATAGGGTAGGAGGAAAAGAGCAGGAGGGTCACAACAGTGTAATCCTGTCTTCAGAGCTCATCTCATATTGCCTCTAGAAATTAAAGTAGTGAATAACCAGGACTAATTACAACAGCATCACCAGCACCAACCATCAGAACAGCATCACCGTGCTGTCACCAGCAGGCAGCTTGTCTGACCAAGGGGTGATAATTGTAAAAGATACTGGGTAGGAAACTGTCGGAAATTGAACGTAAAATTCTATAAACTATAACCCAAGAAATTCAGACTGGTCATTCACAGACCAGCACTTGCCACACAGCTGCTACTGACACGACATCCGAGCCCAGTGCTTCACTCACAGCGGGATCAACAGGCACCCAAGCTCCCTAAGGCCTTGGTAACCCCGGCATAAGTGCCCAGTGCACATGAACGCCTGCCTTGCCTACCTCTACCTCTGTCATTGCTGGGAGCAATTACACTCCAATGACATCTTTATCTTTTTAATTGCCATTATCCCCTACAACCATACAAGAAGAAATACAAGTGGTGGTGTATAAACACGATCCGAACCTTTCACTTAGCAACACACTGTACTTACTGATGTGCATCAGACACACTTCGAAATAGATACATATGCAAAATGCAAAATCAGGGTGCATTAAAACTGGTGATCATGGTGAACAACAAACTTCACCGATCCAGCCTTGGCAAATCCTAAATCCTTCCTTCTTTGCTAAATGTTCCATATCCACAGATTTTAAAACAGAAATTTATAAAATGCAATCTTTTTCTCCTGGATCAACACTGTACTGCAAGATTGCACACTGTAAAGAAAGTAAATGTAACGAGAAACAATTGCTTCCACAGCATCACCAATGAAAATTAAAAGATTGCTATAAATTAATACTTACTGCCAAAAATACGGTATCCATTCTGGTTTAATTGAACTCATTTAATTGGCAAACCCAAATGGAAGCCAGTGTGCCAATTAAGTGATTGTCCCAATTTTCAAAGATTCTCAGGGACAAGCTTCATGCTGGGAGACAGCCTTTGAAATAAAAATGACTCTCTAACCAAGAGGGAGAGAAAGAACCACACACAACAACCTAATACCTTGCCAAAAGCTTAACAAGGGGAAAAAATACTTGATTTACGCAGCAATAACAAGGAAAACAAGTTATGTGAATTGAAAATATAGGTTACTGGTACAATGCCAAACCAGAACTGTTTTGACCAAAATATTATTACAGCCCGATGACGCTTGGTGTGCTGTATGGAACATTGTCTCATATCAGCGCCTATATCGCCCACACTATCTGAAATCCAATTTCTATCCCATCGTTATCGTTGTTAGAAACGGCGCCCTGTGACCTACCTGCTACGCAGCCCAAGCTGCAGTGATTCACATAAAGATGCCACTGAGCGCTGGATGGAGAAGACAAACTACTGCAAGAAATAGTACTAACTACCGGAGAAGACATACTAACCCAAGTCAAAAGCCTTCATCAGCACAAAACTAACCTCCAAACCTTAAGGTAACATTTTCCATCGCATTTAAGAAATGCAAGGACTCTTAAGACTTAGAGACAACTGCTGGAGCATAGTATCTAAAGTCCATTTCCACTGAATTGTCCAAGTCGCTCAAGAAACAAGTGCAAAACCGAATTTCAGCTTCCTATCTACTAAAACTTTGCCTTGCACTTGAGAGCTTAAAACTTTGGACTTTTAAAAAAGAATGTACATGTAGACACTCAGAGCTCAAAAGTAGTCTTTTTCTCAAAGTCTGAATATATATTTATTTTTATATATATATATATAACCTGTCTGAACACAGGATCAGTCTAACAAAACTGTCGGCGCCGTTACTTAAGAGCTCACACCCAGACACCCACCTGTAAAATTCTGGTGTCGGTTCATACGCATACAAAGCACAAAGAGCTGTAAGCCACAGGTATAGAAAACCCAGAGTGCCAATTTTTACATGTTAAAGGGTATTGTATCTATATATTTTGGTTGTTGCAACGAGATCATTTCAGTAAACCACCTTTTTGGAGATCACCATCACTGACAGGGCCAAGCAAGTGGATTTACTGCATTCCCTTGTTCTGCAGATTTTGCCACCGTCGCTGAAGTGTTCATGTTCGCTTGGGCTGGACTGACATACTCAGAAACATACCTGATGGTTTTTTGAATTAAAAACCAACCAACCAAGAATAATTCAAAAAGAAACTCTACGTACTCCTATTTTTTGCATCTATTCTTGCAGAAGCTACAATCGAGATCTGGGGCAGCGCTGGGCTAAGCGCTGTACAAAGAACGAGAAACAAACCCTGCACTAAGGAGAGTGAAATCTTTCTTTAAACCTTTACAATTCACTAATCTCTACACACTTTTATAAATTACATTTAAAAATAGTTTTCTCGGTGCTCACGTCCCAGATTTAACAGAGTGATATATTGAGGTCTCATTAAAAAGCCTTTATTACCTTCACAAGCCATTGTACCTTACCTTATCTAGTATCAAATGCTGAAAATATTACACATCTCAGAACCCATCTGACCTGATAGAAGAACTAAGATTATTCCAGGGACTTCATAGGACAGACTCTAACCCCTCTGCCTTTCTAAAACATTTATAGGCTTGTATTTTCCCTAAGAAAATTCCACCAGCATAAGCTGAAAAGGACGATGAGTACCAACTGCCAACTACCTGTCTTCTTGTTCACTTACACATTTGACAAATTCAAGGATTCATAATGGTTTCGCATCAGTAATTTAGAAGTTCCTGCATCCCACCTTTTCTAGGCAGCCTTGTTATAAACCAGTAACACTCGGGGATACTACGGCTATCATCTCGATAACCTCATTATGGGCAATCAGACTTCTAGATGCAAAGGCAGACGTGCACCGGGGTGGGAAAGGCTGATTTCCTGAAGGTGAAGAACTCCTGGTCACATCCAGCCATGATCTACTCATGAACGGATCCCTGAAGACCTTCACTGCAGGATGTGACAGGGTGTTAGGACGATCATCTGTATTCTTGTGCTCAGGGCACTATGGAAAAAAAATCCCACAGTAAATAAACCTACCGCAGCTTTAGGGACTCCTATTTTGAAAGCTTCCAAAGCTGAAAGCAGTGGCAGACACAGTGGAAAACCTGACCTGTTCAGAAACACACACAAAAGAAATCCTATTTCTAGCTTTGGAGTGAGTATATTCACCTTATCTCCACTGCTCTCCAGATATCTCCTTATCTCAGGTTAATGCAGCTTCAGGTGGCATCTTTCTCTGACAGCATAATTTCAACAGAGTGCATAAATAAAGATTTTTGTATTTATCTCACTGTCTTAATCCTGCTTCCCCACAAAATTAGACAAATGGAAGAAAAAGGCATCGGGGATAGAGTGTGTGTGTCTCTGAGCACAGCAGGCTGCTGTCAGCACACTGCGTTTAAAACATTGCCACTTACTGAACTCAAAGAGGTGCCGAGAGCAAGTCCGATGGTCAATAACATAAGGTAAACGCAATATTAAGTACAAATATCAATTTATGCTAAAGTTAATGACAGGCTGAGGACAGCTGTTTTGTAGGCTCATATGAGAAATATTATATAAAGGCTCTCTTTCACAACTTCATTTCTTGTAACATAGAAATAGAGAATTCTTCAGGAACTTTCCTTTAAAAAACCATTACTATCTCAGAGAAATGTTAGAAAATCCATATACTGCAATGTTACTTGGCTCAAATACAGCTTTTCATCCCTAGAACTCAGAAGGGTTCTACAAAGAGAGTCAATATCATCAACTGCATTTTCCAAACTGGAGCAGAGACAGAAAAAACCAGCATGTGTGAAGGTTACCCAGCAGGCCCGCAGTGCCACGGGAATAGGAGGCTGAGACAGGGAGAAAAAACGGTAAATCTAATATGACCAAATTCTAAAAATACAGAACATGAGTCGGGGGGCGAATACAAAATATAGCAGTCCTTGAGGACTACGCAGGCAGCTGCTGTATTATCTAACTCCCGTAAAGTCTGTCCATCCAGTGTTGCGTCTCAAACCTGCACCCGGGATTTCAGAACTACCAGTGAGTTTCAAGAACCAGCAGAAGTACCCAAACAAACCAAGTCTCCAATACAAAATCACCTGCCTTTCTGCTAAACCACAAACAAGAAACCAGCACTTTTAAAAAGGAGATAAAAGTATAAATAAATAAATGTAAAAAAAGGACAATAAAAGTAGTATCAAAGGTCTAAAGCTACTCAGGTAGAGTGAGAGAGCAAGAATAAACTGGCAATGACAGAAATATTAAAAACAGTTTCTGCCCTACCTTATATTTACAGTATAGGAGGATATTCAACCTCCATATGTTTAGAAAGACCTTTAAGGTTTTGGTTTTTTTATTAAGAAATAGCTCCGGAAACAAAGCATTTATATAAATTAATAATAAGCACTTTGAAACATATTGCGGATAAAAGCGGGGAGGGAGAGTAGGGACGACTTGTATGTGTTCATCTCACTGTGAATGCAGAAATCGCCTTTTCCCAAAGTACAAAAGCAAGTACAAAGACAAAGTTCAAGAGCCAAATGAGTAAGCACCACCGGTCTGTCGACTGTGTCAGAATTTCCCGAGCCCTCCCTAGCGTTGCTAGTCTCAGCATTTGCTCACCTGGCAGAAGGTGACATTCATTTAACATGACAAAGCCTTGCACCCAGTTGGCTCCTCGCCTATCTGCCACGGGAAGCAACGGAGAGGAGAAAACAACACAGCTATGGCCAACCCCTCCAACCCCCACAGCCTCCATCCCCCAGAGGCTGCAATCAAAAGCAACAGCAAAACTTGAACTCTGCAACTAACCAAAAATTAAATGTATTATGCCACTATGAGTTACTTGCACACAATGTCAGGAGCATGCTCTGGGAAAAGGCTAAACCAGAGGCTGCTGAAAAACCAAAATGAAAGAAAAGACTAAGGAAAAAAATTGCAGGCTTAAAATGACCAGGAAAAAGACAGAATATAGTAGACGCACTGGTTAAGCAGAGAATAGAGAGTGACAGTGTTGAACACCATCCTGTAAATATTTACATCTTGTAAATATTACCTTCTGACTGGACATAAGGCAGGGGTTGAAAGTAGAAATTTGATTCATTCAACACAGTAAACACAAGCAGTGACGTTTTTCCTACCCATCTACAATGTATTCAGAGGACCATGAGGTCAAAACAAGGCTGTAAGCGCAAATGCAAGTCATCATAAATACAGGTTCAGTAGCTTTACATGTAGACTTGTGCTTCATCACACCAAATCACTGTGCAGTAAATCTTAGATGTGAATTTTCTTGTTTATTGTCCTCTAAATCTTTTTTTATAGCTACCTGGACTGTTCAGTGTGTGTATTGCAGGCATGCAAGAGGACGTGTTCTAAAAAGTGAATTGATAGCACAGTGAGAACATTACGCAAACGTGTAGGTTGCAGGATAGAGCCGAACACTGAAGAAGGTCCGTGAGCACAACAGCCTTGATGAGAACAGGGAAAGCATCAAGGCAGAAGAGGTGAACCTTGCCTTCATTGTAAATCAACAACGGAAAAAAACAATAGCAATTGAGCTATGCCAGCTAACTTGTGTTACAGGTGGAGAGACTGAATTACAGGCTCACAGTCCTGAGACACACCTTGAGGTTACAGACAGCAGCGGGGTGTCAAGCAGTGATTTACAGAGACTCCTGGCTCCAGGGTGTTACCAAGCACCGTGCGCTGAGGCTGGGAGCACACACTGTCCGCTGAGGAACGCTGATTAGAACAGACACTGCTCTCACACAGGCGGCACCAGCGTGAGCTGCTGGCCAAGGTGGAGAGAAGGAAAAAATACCCGCATGTGAGAAAAAAACATACTTAGGCAGTGATAATTGCAAAAAGTCAAAACTAACAGCAGATAAGCATGGAGTCAAGCAGAGTGACGAGCACAGAAAATACCAGCAGGCAAAAATGCTGGTGATGTCGAAGTTTCGGGTTGGCTTTTTTTGACTTGAAAATAAAGTTTGGAACAAAATATTATCATTGTATTATATGGGGTTTGACGATGCTTTTAAATAGTAAAATATAGTTCCCCTGTTAAAATTAAAATAAATACCTGGCTCATTGGGTGTTTATTACCTAAACGTTTTCTGAACATTGTATAAAGAACAACTATCCAAAATCTATTTCACATTAATGGTGCTTTAAATTTCAGGCAATCCACTGGGATGAATACGCTCAGACCCATACATTGGATGAACCTGCCTGCCCTGCAGTACAGCTAAATCCAGCCCAGTTCTCACGCTGCTGCCGCACTGCTGGCAGTCCCGGAGCAGAGAACATATGGCCCTGCCACTGCCACATGATCCGCTGAGAGGTAAAAATTGTCACTGGTGCCACACGGCAGTAAGTAACCTCAGCCACGCTGCTGGACTGCCCACCCCTCAAGAGCATTGCTATCCTGGGATGTTCAGCCCTTCCCCCACCCAAGCTCTATCACAGAAGGCAATTTCCTCTTCAGCTTACTATAGTCATGGGGCAGTTAGAAAATCTGAAAATAACAACAAGATACAACTTCCAGACGCTCCTATAATGAAACAAAGCAGGCCAAGCTTCTGCGAGGTAAGGGAACTTCACAAAACCACCTAATCAGATTGCCCTATTTGGCTGCTAATAAAATAACTTCTGACCTTCCGAGCTCAGCAAATACTAGAGGGAGCTGGGAAAGTGGAACTGCAGGTACTTTACACGCTCATTTAAAAAGAAAACAAATATATCAAGGCTATACAGTTGTCTGTGGCCCGCTGCCCGCTTGTAGTGTCTTCTGTAAGCATGAGAACAGCACCTTTGTGGTTGCTTTTCTGCAATTCTGTTCCCTCTGATGGTAGGTCAGCTTTCAGGCTGACGTTTTATTTCTGTAGACTTAGCTAGCATTTCGCTAAAAATCTTATTCTTCCACAATGCTGCATGCTTCAAAGAGCATGTTTTGACAAGAAGTTCCCTTTACGCTCAAAAGTCTTGCTGAAAAAGAGGTTAATGCAGACTGAAAATCATTGTGACATTACGGACCTTTTAATTGGTTACTAGACCTGCTTTGGGGCACATATTAATAGGGCAGAAGCGTTATGCATGCTCTTGCTCTCTCTCCTTGACAAATTGCCAGAGGAAGGAAAGTATTTTGGTCTTGTTGAAAGTACTATGCAATTCATTTAAAAATATGAAACTTAGGGAATATAAATCAATGTGTAACTAGAATATAAGAGCTCCCCAGTTCAAGAAGGACAGGGAACTGATGGAGAGGGGACAGCAAAGGGCTACAAGATGAGGAGGGGACTGGAACACCTCTCTTATGAGGAAAGGCTGAGGGACCTGGGTCTTTTCAGGATGAAAAAAGGACGACTGAGGGGGGGATCTTATCAACACTTACAAATACTTAAAGGGTGGGTGTCAGGAGGATGGGCCAGGCTCTTCTCAGTGGTGCCCAGTGACAGGACAAGGGGTAACGGGCACAAACCTGAGCACAGGAAGTTCCACCTAAACATGAGGAGGAACTTTTTTACCCGGAGGGTGGCAGAGCCCTGGCAGAGGCTGGCCAGAGAGGTGGTGGAGTCTCCGTCTCTGGAGACATTCCAAACCTGCCTGGACGCGTTCCTGTGCCACCTGCTCTGGGTGACCCTGCTCTGGCAGGGGGTTGGACTGGATGATCTCCAGAAGTCCCTTCCAACCCTTACCAGTCTGTGATTCTGTGAGTGTCTTGTTCAAAACCAAAATGATGTATATAGAAAAAGCAAGGTGGTGTTTTACCATAGCGCTGAGGGTCTCCTCCCAGTCTGGCCTTTCTCTGGGATGGATGCTTCTCTGAAGTTCTGGCACAAAGTCATCTTCTTCTGCATGTACAGAGGACTTCATCATTCTGGAAAGGAAGGCAGAGAGGTTTGATGCTGAGTGACCATTTCTGGGTAATGTACATATAGTCTGTTGTGGTGCTCTGTTACATGGCTTATATGATGCTATAAATGATTTTATAAATCTAGAAGTCATATAGACAGTTTCTCATAATTCCTCATTATGCAAGCAGGACAAAGGTGTAAATCTGGTGGAGAGATACCTGCACTTCCTTACCAATCAATGGATAATTTTGTTTCATCACTGCATGATTTGCAAGTCTTAAAATGCAGAAAAACGCAGAGCAGTAATTTCCAGTCCATTTCAAAAAATTGCTTCTATTGCCCAGGCAAACAACATTAGCCTTACAAGAAGAAACACACAAATTTGATTTCTCAGTTGTCACTGCACATTTTGCCTAAAACGGAGATAGCAGTTTCCGTATCTCAGCCTGAATTCTAGTCCCAACGCCTGAGCCATCAGCTCTCAGAGTTCTTACTGATCCTATCTGAAGGGTGAGCACCTTCACCCACCCCAACTCTGCAGGGATGGCTGAAATCATTCTCATTTTATCAAGGTAAACTTTTCTTCAGATAAAGCACTGAGTTTCAAATACCCTATGGAATATATTTCAAGCCTTCACAGAGATCAGAGGCTCAAAATCAAAATTTAAAGAGTATTTGTAAAATCTTCTCAGCCAATCCTTCAGACAGCTCTGCTGTCACAGCCAGAGAGCGCCGTTTATATATTGCACTTGCAGGCAGTATAAATGTGCCTTTGGGAAGATTATGGTGCAGACCTGAACTATCAAAGGCCTGTCGAAGGTCTGGTATTATCCATTCTGGTTTCATTAAATATGAGATTCAGGCAGGCTTTTATTTTATTAATAGATCACCATTTATTTACTTTGGGCAACCATTCTGACAATCAACACTGCATCCAGCAGGTCTGGTTTGGCTAAATGTTAACTGTGCTGATTTATGCACTGTTTGACTAACAGGACCGTGGTGAAAGGCATTTCAGAAAACTCCCTTGCTTCAGATCGACATCTGAAGGTCTCAAAGCCCTACATGCTGTTTGCCACAACGGCGTAACTGGCTGGGCCAAACACCTCATGATTTTGAAAAATAAGGCTTTCCTCAGGATTTCTAGATGCTTGGGTTTGGCAATACTGCAGATGTACAAACAGATTCTCAACAAATCATTCCACTTCAGCCTTTTAGTAGCTTTAGTCTAATGCTGTCAGGCAATGGAATGAAAGGAAAGGTAACACAATCAAGACCCACCTTTCTATCCCACAGTTAAAACAAACAGCTTATCAAAAGGCACGCTTTCTCAGTTTAAGGACTTGAAAATAAAGAGATTGAATTTACATCTTTATCAGCACTTTGGATTACAGTTGAATTTACCACACAACTTCTCAGGTTTAAGTCAATTCCTCCTGGGTTTCTCGTCAGAAACCCAGTTTCCTTTTGAGAAGCAAATTTTCCAAATGTCTCAAATGTTTATGGTAACAGCGGGCTGCCCAGGGACACCACTCCTGCTGCCATTAGGTGAGTAACCACGAGATTTGTCCACGCTCTCTTCCACACTACCAACCCTCACTCACACCAAGCCCCTGACGGGCCGTTTAGGTTCAATGTACGGCAGGCACTGCTTCCTAGAAAGCTCACCACACAGAACCTACAGACAGGAGAGGGCAGAGATTGGTAATGAAGATTATAAAACAGATATATACAAACATGCTCTATGTATTACACAAACTCTATGCTTAGCCTGGTTACAGGCAACTTTATTTGAAGTTACTCCTGGGAAGACACTGGTGTTGGCTGTGGAGTAAGGCTGAGAGCAGAGAGGAGTATGTTCTGTTTGTTATGTTCTATTTGAAAAAAAACTTCAGAATCAGACCTGTGTTCTGGGTCTCTGCCCTCCCAGTGGATAAATACGGATGCCATAGTACACAGGCCTTTTTACTAGACTTCAATCTATTTACTCACATTATTTGTGTAATGTGATTATGCCTACAAAACTCCACGATAAACTCTTCCCAAACCCTTCCCACTGAGATCCTGAAATACAGTGCTATTATTCTTCCCACTGAAGGTGTTCTGGACTTCCACTGGAAACAAGAAAAGCTCTGCACGTAAAATTGCATATTTAAAACAGTCGTTTCTTTGAGCATTTGCTAGACTTGTTTAACGGAATATTCTGCTACTGGTGGAAATTAAATACTTTGTCACAGTGCCACAAAAATATTGGAAACAACACTGAAGATTTTCTCTCTAACACAATTATAAACACTCAATAACCATCTGTGAACCCTTACTAATCTTTAATAGTAACTATTTAATTCCATGCCCTCTGAGACAAGAGACCAAGGAAGGCTGAAGATGCTACAGGTGATATTAGTCCCTTATATATTAAGGCTAGTGGCTTTTTCCTCCCTATCCCTGATCTGGATGAAGGAAAATAAACTTTGTGAATTAGCAGCACTGAAACATGGGCAGGAGCAGGGGCAGAAAGGAGGAAGAAGAGGAAGAAAAGCAGCTACTCTGCCCTTTTTACATTGTTTCAACAGACTTTACAAGAACTCCGCATCCTCAAGGAGGACACGGAGAATGAAACGGAAGCTCAGGGTCCCTGGGAAAAGACTCACAAGACTGGCATCCACCTGTAACAACACTTCTAAGCTTTATTTCTGCGTCTTCTGGACTTTCTACAGCAATGCAGCCATTCCTTTTCAAAGCTGCAGCCTTGTATTTTGGTGGGAGCCCCATTAGAAGCCCCCAAATGAGAAACTGATGACAATGTAACTGGGAAAGAGCCACGCTGGTGTCAGTCACTGGGAGAATCATCATAGAAAACGTCCTCTGGGCATGGAAAACCTGAGAGCCGCACAGCAGTCAGACATTGCCATTTTTCCTGGCCTCTCCCCAAGGTAAGCTTGCAATATTACAGGTATAATCATATGCACACATTTTTATATGCATGTGTATTATGCATATTTGACATTATTTTAATTTACAGAGCAAATAGCACAACATGCATATGTCTGATTCACCACGCATGTCAAGCTGTAACCAGACTAATTATCTTGTTTCTGCCATGGATTGTACAAAACACTGACACATACATTCTGTAAAACATTAAAGGCCAAACAAATTAAAGAAGCTGCTCTGTTCCATAAAGCCTACGTTTGGCTATTTCATGGGAGTTGTAAATGATTGAAAATTCACTACAAAATTTAATACTAGCCATAAGAACAGAAATACAATTTTATTTAAAATGCCACTTCTTCAACTGCTTAGCAGCTCTGAATGCCCTTCAAAAGAAATCTGACACCATTATATTAATAAAAGTTCTGGCTGTATAGAGGCCATTAAGCAATCTCTCTTCAGATGAATGAATCCTTCTTCATTGTAAATTGAGAATCAAATGTACTGGAACAAATGTTTACAGGACATTTCACAAAAGGCACAGCCCACATTCACACCCATTCTTGAAGTTCTCTGGTAGCTCAAGTTGATGAATTTCCAGTCAGAGCTTGTACATCTGCACAGGATACAACTGTATCAAGAAAACAGCTAATGCCCTTTTCCATGCTCTCAAATCCAATTTGCTGGTCCCATCATTAATGGTATCTCCATATCTGCTTATCAGGAATTAAAAAATTTCAGTGCAGTTCTCCTGACCAGGCTTCCCCTACGGCCCTGTGTTATTGAGCGTTCAGTCCTACCTGCACACACTATTGCAACACCTCACGAGGCTGAAAGCACCTAGAGCAGATAACCAGAGGTGCTTTATAGCACGAGTAAATCAATACTCAGCTTGATGGCCATAAACTCTACGGCTACTTTGTGTTTATAATATTGAAAATATTAAGCACTACTTCCACCAGACAATAACTTTCCCTATGGGTTTGAGGGGGTCCCACATCCACAAATATCAAGTGTTCCTGCCCTTCTGTTTGTGCAAAAAAGAAAGAATCATAAAAAGTGGGTTTGTGGAAAGAACTTCTTAAATTAAAGAGGGGAGGAGAAAAGACACAAACTTTAAAATATTGAGGGATTCCTACAAGAATGTTTGTTCCCCTTATTTAGGTTCTTTGTCACGTGCCATGTCCCACTGGTAGACCACAGCGGTAGCAGTAACACAATTGTCATGGACTTTGATGTCATCTAGATGCTGATGACACGCAGATTAATGGCTCTCCTCTGGGAGGACATGAGGCTGGTGACAAATTGCTTTCAGAGGTGCCTGATGGTTTGAAAGCCATGTCCTAGCATGGAAGCATGAAGCCTTTTGAATGTCAGACTCCTCATATCAGACAGTTAATTGTCTGCTTGACAGATACTCATTTTGGACTGGCTATATATTTTTTAAATTAAATGCCAAGCGTGATCTTTAGGTTGTGCTCCCCCATGGGGACATCAGGCAATTCAGCTTTCCTTGCTGCTTCTCCCTCAAATGACTTTTCTTTCTGACCTCAATTTGGGAGGTGAGAGCCGATGATAACTGATTTATTAATTTATTTATTATTTATATAGCACTGTTGTTGTGCCCGGAGATTTCTCAGCCAATGTAAAAGCACAGCTCTGCCCTACAGAACCAACGATTCAAGAGGATTTAGAGCTCCGCAGAAAGTGATGTTTTCTGAGATATAAATTCTACCCAAAAAGCCAAATTCAAATAAGGCCTGTGCTGACACAAATCTATACTGAAAACCAATGAGCATCAACGACTATCTGATAAAAACTGGTATTTATGCCACTCAAATAATTTGCGCGAAAGGTCAAAATAACAGTCTTTGCCGTGGCACTAAAAAAGAACTACAAAGCTTTGTATTGCTTGCAAACGCCATGTGCAGGGAAGTGTACATCCACTTGGCTCATCTTCCTTGCTCCTAGCAACCATGTTTGTCTTCAATAAGCACTCTTCACTTTGCCACTGTCAACAGATACTGCTCCAGAAAGAGGAAAGCAGCCAAAAGAGCAGCCAGCAATCAAACCAGAATTGCGATGCAGCGCTGCAAGTCCAAGAGCCCATAGCACTAAGCAGTGCTGCTGGGCACCATCACAAGAATGGGCAAGATATTTTATAGACAAATGAGATTCGGGTTTACTTTAGGGCTTCAGGACTTCACTACAGGTGAGGCACAGTGCAGAAACTGCAAACTAACGCTGAGCGTATTAACCCTTCAAGGCGTAGCACGACAGCCTGGATGCAGCATCCCTGTCTCTCCCCATGTGATCAAGTAGAGAGTTTACAGGATTCGATTCCGTAACTCTCAATCACAGGTAAGCCAACAGCGAATAGACAGAAAGATACCTTAAAAACTCCACTTCAAAATTAACTTGATCAAGATGAGGAGTCACAATGCTACAAACAAAAAAATATGGAAACAACTGCGGACGTCACCATACAATAGATGACAGTGGAATTAAGACAACTCTTCACATCATACAGGTTGCCCCTTATCACCGCACGGAAAGGTAGAAAAATTAGGAAACAAGAACTGAGATCCAGCCCAAACTTTATAAACACTTGGGCAAGAAGTTGGAATCAAGCGAGAAACACTGATACATCTTCATTTCTGACCTCAAACTTACACTACACACCAAAAAAAAAGGGAAAATATCATGAGATAGATGGGAAAAAACCAACACGCACATACCCTCCCCCAACCCAATTTTCCAAGTAAACTCCATGTCCATGAAATTACAACTAATATGGTGGAAAGGAAGAAAATAATCATGCAATATGGAAAGCAGAGATAGCTCAAGAGCCCCAGGAAAAATGAAACAAGAGATGGGAATTGAAGGCTGACAGTGCTGACCTGAAAGAGGATTTAATTTCCCATGTTTTAAATCAGCTTTGTCAACACCTTACTGATTACATTATGTCCATCTGTATTATATAAAACAAGATTTCTGAAGTCTGTCTCAAGGATCACACAGAGTGAAGATAGAAAAGACCTACAAGGTCAGCTTAAAGCACACCTCATAAATAAACAAATGGTAAATGGATTGTATTTAATCCTCGACCACAAAATGAAAACCTGGCATAACTAAATGGTTTACTGTGATTGATTCTACAACGCTGAAAGCTGTAATTGCTACTTTTAACGGAAGTTCATAGCCAGGGAGCCAAAATTAAATTATTTGGGAAGCCACTGCACAAGAAAAATTAATAGAGTAACAGTATATTACAGTAAGAGAGTATTTTTTAAAAAATCATTTGAATGAAGTATCAGTAAGCACAGCCCAAACTGAAGTTTACCCTGTGCACTACCTGCGCTGATAAGGATGCATTTATTGCCTAGTTTTAAAAGTTTAGATCAAGAGTTTTCAACTTGTGCTCTGTGAGGGTCTGAGAACTACTAGTATGAGTGAGCAGAAGTTAAAAAAGAAAGAAAAGCTCACTGCTGCTATGCAGATATTTAGTAAATAGGCACCTTTCAAGGAATGTCAATGCTTCGCAGGGAAAGTTGTACATGTGCCCAAATAAAGAGGGCCAGAAATCATCAAGCAGGGGCAATAGAGGTCTTAACAGAATCATCGCTATTGCAAAGACACATTAATTCCATTTCACTGATTGTGATTGTTTTCAAAAAAGAATCATGTAAATTACAGCTACAAAGATCATTTTAAAACACTTCACGGTATCAGAATTCCTAGCTTTTCCAATTTTCAAATTCCAAATTCAGTTTGGTAAAACCATACCTACACCCAGGGAAGCCAAGTTAGAGATCACCAAGATACTATGATAGAGAGGAATGAAATCGGGTGATCCCTAATACTAATTATTGTTATTCAACTCTAGAAGGCAATTTACAAGGTCACAAAAAACCACTCCATGCATATTTTTAGTCCTGGGGTTTCCATTCCTGCAAAATATTTTTTTAAAGAAAAAATCCCTTTCCCACTTGATGTGCACCACCACCTGTTAAATTAGATTCTCAGTTGTCAGAAGAGAAACCTTTCCCTGAGGAAGAAAAAAAACAAATTAACCCTTTTTTTTTATTAACCTTTTGTTTAAGACTCTAGGACATTAGAGAAACATATTTTTAAAATGAAAGGAAGGAAGTTTTAAATAAAGTTTTTTAAATCAGCAGTATCACTTGATTAATTTTTAAAACTGCCAGAGTGGACACCTTAGCTCTTCCACTGTTAAAATACCTCTAACAGAGGGAAGCGGAGAAGGCCAATAGAACTGCAGAGATTAATTAACATACTGGTTTCTTGCCCTGTTCCAACTCTCTGGACATGCTTTAATACAAGCTGCAGTACAGTCACACAGTTAAGTTATCTTTGCTCGAGGGTTTAACTGAGTTTTCAGACTTCAAAATATCCGTCTTGTTTATTAATTTGCAAGAATATTAAAACCGCATTTTCTGAGCTGCCAAAGAAAAGTTGCACAAACAAGATCAGATCACCTGGAATTTAAAACCTGTGGGTAAATGGGCAAGCTTGGGTAGACAGTTCCCATTTCAGCAAAAAGGTATCTTCAGGCAGCCTTTATTGTCTTGGTAATCGTCTTTTTATTTTTCCCCCTGATTGACTTCTAAGTGTCCCCAACACATCACACAACCCCTTCTACCGTTCAGTTGCAAAAGCAAAGCCTTGGGGGAGTGAAGAGTAAATATTGTAGTCCTTGAGGGCGTTGCCTGTGTTCTCACTGACACTGGGGCTGGCTCTCAGGGTCACCCACTCTCCTTACCCAGCCATGGTAGTGCCACCAGCGGGACCGTGACACCACCGAGCAGCTTGCAGGTACCTTCAAGGTGTCAAACAGCTAACCACTGAAGAGAAGCTTTTCACATCCATCCAAGGGTAAAGAGGGATGCTGGATTAGGAGAAGCCAATACCATACTATAAACCAAACACCATTATTGCTTCTTTTCCTCAAAACATGGTTCTGTAGGTAACTGAACAGGTTCTTGTATTGTAAGATCAACCCCAAACCACCTTCAGTAAATCTTCTCTAAATTTAAAAGGGACAAATAGTAACCAGGGGTCAACAGACCCACCTTCTTTTTATTCTGCTCTTCTGCCATACTTTTGGCAGCTTGGAAGTGTTCAAGGCCAGGTTGGATGTGGCTTTGAGCAACCTGGTCTGTGGGAGGTGTTCCTGCCCAGGGCAGGGGGAGGAACTAGGTCACTTTTAAGGTCCCTTCCAACTCTAACCCTTCTACAATTCTTGCCTCCCCCAGTTGTGTTTTATGTCTCAACTCAGAAACAGACATCTCAAAGTACGTTAAGTAAGAAGTAAGTACAGAGATAAGTACTTTGTGCTCTGGAAGAGATTGGAACATGTACCTAAGAGCTTTGTTGAACCAGGCTGTGATAATTTGCATTCAGGTTTTGCATAACTGGAATTTCTTTAAACACTTTATGAAAAGAGTAAGTTCTTAGCATATTCAGCTTTTACAAGCTCTGAGACATGTTCTTAGTTATTAAAAAGCTTTATAAAAATAATCACAGAATCCTCATGCTTTTGCATACATACATTACTGAACAAACCTGCTCTTTTATTTGGCAACACATAAAAGACATTGTTTTAGTAGGTGCTAGGCGTTTTCTTTCAGAAGAACACAGTGACAGTCAATAAAAAAAATCCTCAGGAATAGGTTTCTCTTATCACTTTTGCCCAGTCTAAGAAAAGGAATTAGGAAATCACTGAACAATCAGAATCGCTGAGCCCTGGTTTGGATTTGTTTGATTCAGGAACAAACATAAAAAGTATTAAAGAAAATCGCCTCTAGGGAAAAAGAGTACTAACCTCTCATTTACAATTAAGAAATCACTAAAAGCAGCTCTAAAGTTTCAACATAGAAGAGAGATGGGAAAGGATGGCTGCTCCTGCCTTTCCTGCTCCACTGAGGAATCTAAACCAGGGCACCATCACCAAAAAATTCCCGAGTGCGGGCGGCAGCAGGGTGCGCTGCCTGTGCCCACCTCTTCCTCCGCTGGCCATGGGCTCATGAGCCACGCTCCAGCCCTGGAATAACGGGGCTCACAGGCTGCTGCCGCTCACTCTCCCCAGCCACATGACAGCCAGGCAGGTACCATCTCACCAAGCTCTTAGTCAAAACCTCTTCCCTGCACTAATTTCCCTCCACTTCCTCTGCAATCTCCTGGGTTTTTTTGTCTTGTTCGTTAAGATTACACTTTCGTCTCCCTTCATCTCCTGTCTTCCCCTCTGCCCAGCAAAACCAGCTCCAGTCTTCACTGGGGTCTTCAAATATTGCCATAACACAAAGCAGTAATGAAACCTAATCCAAATGCAGCAAAGATCAAAGCATACCCCAAAATTGCAAAGCATGACCTAAACCTAGATGCAAGGACATTCATCTGGGCTGATCTCGTTTGTTCGTAGTTCAGTGCCAATGCAAAGCCATGGTAAATTTAATCTTTCCTCATAGAAGCATATACTGGAAAAATGATGCTTTCAGCACATGGAATGATCAAGTGCAATCAACCGATCAGTTACAATTAGCCTCACATGCTGTTAAGTGACAACTGTTCATAACATGAAACAACATCTAAAACTTGTCCAGTCAGCTAGCTGCTTAGCAGGGAAATCCTTTCCCTAACTAAAACTCTTATACGGAGCCAGTTCCCTACCTAGAGCTACCCTTTCTATCTGTCCAATACCCTGCAAAAACGGCCGTGTATACACCGCTGTGCCAGCGTGGTTATGGGGCACTCTGTGGGAGAAACCAGAGCAAAAAAACCATCCAGAGTAGACTTGGTAGGGAATACTCACAAGGAAAAGAATGGAAATGAACTCTGGGACACCAGAACCTGATTAGCCAAACAAATAATAAAAGATAAGCATACGCAAATAAATAATGAGTAGCTCCAGATATTCTGACTTAAATATTACTTAAATATTAAATGACTGGTGGCCCTTGGATCATATTTATAACAGCAGTCCTCCTACCTGGAGGAGTGCTACTGTCACTCCATGTCAATGGTATCAGCAGCAAAAAGGAGGCTGCCGAGTCCCTTCTGTGTCTAGAAATCACTACTAATGCATTTCACTATTATTATTCCTACTGGATTGTTCTTGATATGGGTCATATGGGCATACTATGTGCAGAACCATACTGTAATTATTTCGTGACAGCAGAGAGACGCAGATCACAAACAAACAGGTCATTCTCAGGCTAACACGATACTGGAAAAGAAAAGCACTAACCAGGAGAAATCTGCCTGGGCCACCCATCTGCTAGTGGCATTTCTGATGCACGAGATGAGGATGCGGAAGTGGCAGCAGTGCAATAAGGAAGATGCAGAGGTGACAAGTGGAAGTAGAACCTGAGAGTTGGGTGCAATAAGGAAGACGTAGGGGTGACAAGTGGAAGCAGAACCTGAGAGCTGGACGCAGACCAGAAAATGAAGGTGTTACAGGGGTCAAAATGTCTTGCAGCGGTTCAGAGAACATTTCCATTCCATTCGTTGTGCAGAACCAATGCCAGCACTACAAACAGACCCAGTGCTGATGCAGTCTTTAACAATCAAAACACATTTACTTTGCCCTTTTGGAATAATTTGCAATGGTTACGTATCTTTTTCAGTAATAACAAAACCCCAACATACAGGAAAGAGATCATTGATCCCCCTTGCCTTCAGTTCTTAAGGATACAGCTGCAGCCACTACTGTACAATTGCTTTTACCTTCAACACCCACACATGCGTTTTTGGTACAAAAGCATCAGAACTGGCAGGCACGTCTGCTGTGAATGGAAACCCTGCTGCTAGGTTTCCTGCTGCCACGGAGATGAATAGAGAAAGAACAATTAGCCAAGGCTTCAGTCTAATTTAGATTTATTTTTCTTTTTGGAGGAGAGACTGAGAGATGGTACATCATAAAACAAAAACATTAATTCCAAAGGCTACTCAGAGGAACGCGATACTGAAATACCATGCATAACCTATATTATAAGGACTTCTGATAATAAGCAGTATTGTCTAGTGCCTAGTGACCCCAATTATGCTAAATGCTGTACTTGGATATGCCAGAAGACTATAAAACATTGAGGCAAGGACTATCTATATCAAAGCAGACAAGAGGTGAGCAAAGAGAAGACCTCCATCCGGTTTTCCAAAAACCCACAGTAACTGACAGGTCAAGTAACTTGTCCAGTACTACAGAGGAAGACTGAGCCTAAAGTAGGAAATAACTTCAGTTTCACAGTTCCTAACCACAAAGACCATTCACAGCTTTTATCCTAAGGCACGTAAATATCAAACACCTTTATCTGGGTCTGCAGGAAAAAACACCAAGACTCAGGGAGAACACCCTCCTGCACAGACTGGGGCATCACACACTCTACTCTCATCCAATCCTTGCCACAAAATGTTCTAGCCTGATGTACAACAGAACAAGAGCCCAGCCCAGCCTACCAACAGATAATTAGGGCACTCTCTCACAGAATACAGCTGCACAGGCTCAGGAGTGGCTTGAAGTCTGCTGTTTCCCAATCTGTGGCTCTGACCACTAAGGTTTTACGCAATACCTCCTCCTCTCCTTTCCCCATCACCTTCTGAACTCCTTTCAAAAAAGACAGAGAGGGGATAAAAGCAATAAGCTATGTATGGAAAGACTTACTAGGACCACTAAACATGGAAGTACTGGGCTGCAGAGATCAGCACTATCAAAGTGTGTACGCAGCACAGCTTCACGGCAGCACTTTTATCCAGCAATGGGGTTCCCATAACTGCCCAAGAAGCCATGCAAGGGCTCTGCTATTTCCAAAAGGGGCAACTGCCCATCTCTCCCCAGCCATACGATGACATACCTTCCCTGTGCCCATCTCTACAGACACTGCCCTGGAGGAAAAATAAATAAGTTTTTAAAAGGACTAGCTTTCCACCGGATTGGCAGCAAAGCACACGGCCGCAAGAACTCCTCTTGGCGTAAGGAAAGCCTCATTCAGCCACAGCATCATTTTAGTTCACCCGCACTGTGATGTAGTTTCACAAAGATGGGATAGGCAAGACCTTAACACACTCCTCAGAGACCTTCTTTTGACTTTGGCCACCTCCTGGCCCAGGAAGCCTCCTCGTGTGGGCTTTTGCAGATCCCATCCTGATGTGTATGTGTGGCTCTTCAAACTGAGTGAAGAGAATATGGACATTTACCTTAGCTTTGGAAATGCTGGAGGTGAGGACCTGAGGGTGCTGCAATGCTTCATCATGTAACATCACCCAAATCCTTTGGGAATGCCAGAGCTCAGAAAAAAGAATAGTTTCGTTGGTTGTTGTTATTTCTAATTATCTCAGGCGGAAGCATCTGAAACACTTGGGGGGGGTGACAAGCTTCTGTTAATTTTTTTAAATTTGAAAAGCAAACCATGAGCAACAAAATATAAGCATTACGGAAACAACCTCTGACTAAGAACAAGGACATTTTAAAATTGGAAAAACGGCAGCCAGGAATTTCACCCTTTTAAAACAAAACGTATTAATTGCACTGCTTCACAGGTTTGTGGTTTTAGGTAACCTCTAATTTTACATCAGGCAAGTCAAGAAAGTCCCTGAAACACCAACCCAATTTTAAAGGCAGAAGGAAAGGGGGACAAAGAAAGAGGGGAAAAAAGTGAACTACATATTCATAGGCAAGATTGAAAAGATATTCAAAGAAGAACAAAAAGAGGACCTCATTTCTAATGCATTATAGAGGATGAAAAATATGAAAGGTGTTTAATTGCCTAAGCAGATGCCAGCAGTCGAATGTATGAAAAGGCAAAAGCAAACAAGGTTTTTATGTCTCCTCAGTTATGAGATGATACATCTGCATTCGCCGGCTGCCTCTGCGTAAGGAAAATGAATTATTTTAAAAAGTTAACAGTATCACAGGAATAACAGCTTACTGAGCACGGGAGAAATTCTGCCATTACTACATGCCTCACTCACCCTGATCAGAGAGAGATACCACAGGACCATCTGAAAGGGGTTCCGCTGGGCAGAAGTGCTTGAAAGGAGTGCAGTTATAACAAACGTAGGAGGAAAGAAGAAAGGTACGTGACAACCCGATTCAAGACTCCAGGAAGCAAGCCACACAAATGACTGTTGAGTTGTGCAATGACTCAGCAGGGGAAAAAAAAAAGAAAAAGAAAAAAGAAAAAAATATAGCAGCAGATAGGAAAGTCTTTTCCGTAAAAAATGACAGCTACCATCAAAAAAAAAGTAAAATAAATAGAAACAAGGAGAGTCCCCAGTCTGGAATTTTGCCTAGTGCCATAAGCTCTGCGCACAAAGTTGTTTGTCCTAATCAGCCATTCTTTATTACCCTTTGCAGCACACCTGAGCAAGCAGAGGAGCAGGAAACTGAGCTGGCTTTAACCCCTGCTTCGCCACTACCTCTGCCTAGGTAGGCTGAAAATCTGCTTCTCTTGGTGAGCAACACGACAGGAAGCTAAAGCCAGAGCAGAAGTCAGACTAGCACACAGCAGAAAGAAAACGCTGGCCTGGGGAATCCAGCACAAACTCCGAAAGGAGGAGGGTGGCAAAGCAGGAGTGTCACCCCCTCCTTCTCCTGGCCTGCCAAGCCAACCAAGGCGGTCAGGACAGAAAGATGACATGGTACATCTGCACCTCCTCTGTTGTTCTCCTGAGAAACTAGCAGGAAATTTAAGCTCACAATTTACTTGCATAACTTTACAGGCCGGCTCTCCCATGTCTGTTGAGGCTCAACAGCTCCCCCTGAAATGGTAAGATTAAATGTAATCTGTTAAACGTAGATAACGTCGTCCAACCAGATGGATGAGGCAAGGCAAGCTGTGCAGATTTCACTGCTCAGTTTGAACACATTCTCGCTCTCATTCTCTCCTTTGCAAACCTTTATGCAAATGGATTTTCAAGAACATTTAATCCTCCACCCTCCTCAATTACCGCTGAAGCATTACTGTCCCCTCAGTTCCAAGCCAGCTGCAGGAGACACACCACAGCATTCAGGTTGCTGCCTGGCTTGAACCATGCCATGAAGTTCAGTGAAATTTAAGCAGATGCTTATGTGCTTTGCAAGGTTGGGGTAGAAAAAAAAATAATAGATCAGGTAACCATAATTCCTTTCCATCGTTCTTCACTTGCAAAGCCAATCACTTGAAAAACACCATGCCTTATCACTTCCTTCTCCTCCGCCTTTAAAATCACTCCTGGCCTAGTTCCACCAGTATAAATTGTATCTCTGCCACTGTTTTGCTTATGCATCAGGGTAATAAAAGATGAGAGGATGCCAACACCTTCTCTGTGCAACAGAATGTATCTGTATAACTATGTTGGCTAAAGCAGGGAACTATAAAGTCAGAGGGGAAGGGAGAAAAGGCCAGAAAATCTGAGTAGGGCACCTGAGCAGATAACAGCACTTAGAATGATTTTCCAAATGCTTTCCTTTGCCATCATACCATTCTTTACCAAGGCACTGTCCGTTCCCACTATTGAGAAAATTAAACCCTGCAAGGCAAGGAAAGCTGGGGCTTTATGGCTAGCACATGAAAATACATGTATTTGTATAGCTGAATGGCCGGCAATGAGGGATCAGGATGGACCCTGGACTGCTCTGTCAAAATAAATTACAGTTAAAAACAGGAAGTCATAGTGAGGAGAATCACAACATCTGCATCATCCTGACACCTGTGTCAACATCCACCACTCCCCGGAGCCTGAGGCAGAATTCTAGTAATTCAAGGGGTTGGGAGGGAAAGCTAATAAACAAGGGCAATCCTGCTGAAAATTACACGCGGCCACTAAATCCACCTTTCAATCCTGCTTCAAAAAACCAACAGGAATAAAATAAAATTTTGCCCTGAAGTAATTTTTATACTTGAGCCACACAGCTCTTCACAATTAAAGTCAAAATGTTCTGGTGAAACAGCTATTTTTGTTACCCTTGCTTTAAAAATGGTGTAAATAATGCAGAAGAAGACTCAGCACTGGCTGAGCCAGTGAAGTCTGGAATAAAACCCAGGAGTCCTGGCTGCCTTCTTTCCTTCCTAACAGCCTTCACTCCATAAGACCATGGACAGTGCACTTTTTTAACTCCATGCTGACCCCCTGTTTGCACACAAACACAGAAGAACAACATTCCCCCTTACCAGATCCTCTCCACACAATGATGTGCACTGGGGGGAAGAAGTTACTGGGAAGAGGTAACTGGTAGGCTTCTGTCTCACAGGTAATGCAGCACACAGTGAGTTAAGTGGGTTTTTTCAGTATAAGTAAGGTAACATTTCATTGCAGATCATATTGCATCACATCTGAAGCTGGAATATTTCACTGCAACCTTTAATCGTCCTGACTGATGCTGTCAGTAATAAAATGCCCTCTTGGGAAAATAAATAAATAGACAAATAAAGCCGTAACTGATTTCACCTCCCATTGAAAGCACACTGCCCAATTATCTTTAAGACATTAAAAAGGGTTGCAGGTGCAATATGCTAAGCTAAAAGGAGAGGTGATGAACAGATTTATGGCTTTTTCAGTTTGACAGGGAAAAAAAGAAAGTGTGGATCAGGTTTTGAAAGCATTTGTCTCAAGCACCCAAGGGTAGTCTAGAAAATGAAAGCATTTCTATTACGTTGGTACTTGTGCAGAAAGGCAGGATAATGAAGTGACCGGGTTATTAGCCTTCCCAAAGAAATGAGATGTTGTTGAAAGCAGCGCACATTCATTTCAGGGCCCAGGAAAACGGCAGTAAACAGTGCTCTTCAAGCTTTTTTTCTCCCCTCTCAATAATCATGATGATTTTAGAATTGACACCTGCAAAAGAGACTTTTTAGTGCATAATGAATAACTTGGCAAAAAGAGAAGGCTGTGAGAGAACAGGTTAAAAAATAAAAATGCTAAGAATACAGCAAACAAAGGAATAAAATTGTAAGATATAATACAACTCCCAGGGAATGGAGCAGCCTGACAGACAGCACTTCCAGAAGATTCCTCTTGAGGACTGGGCTTAAAGAGCTCATGAAATGGCCCAGAAAGCTCCTTGCCTGCTTCTCACTCCTCACATCACCTCCTCACTACTGTAATGCTTGGAAAACAAAGTTCATCTTGTATCAGGCCAGGGAGAACCCAACCGCAACAAAAAAGAGACACTAACCATCACTAAATCTATCAAAGAGGAAAAACACACCTAAGAGGGAGAGAGGAAAAGATGAAGAGTCTGAAATAGGAAAAAAATGGATAAAATAGCAATGAACTACCCGCTGCAGCATGTCATCCCACTAGAACATGGTACCCCGCTCACCCCCAGGCTGGTGGCATCCCACAGGGTTATCACTCAGTGATCTGCATCTCCCTCTCTGCTCCGATTTCATCCCCGGCCAGACGCTCAGGGGCAGCTCACAGAGGGAGACACTATTCCATGCGACAGCTCAGCCAGAGCTCTGTCCCTCCTCTCCAGGGTTTTCCTTCCCAGAGACAAATGACCTCCCTGAAATGCTTTCTGAAAACTTTGTTCGGAAAATTTTTAGATATTCTTTCCTTGTTCGGAAGAACATTTGAGATAGCTACCAAGTTGTTCTTTATGAACAGAACAGAAAAGAACCAGCTGCTCTGTTCTTATCTCTGAAATACATCAAAATTAATCAGGTAATTAGCCAGAGATTTTTACATTCGTGTGTGTTTTGCAAGAAAACTCTTGGCATTTATTTCCATGAGTTTCCTAAGATCCTCACAGTTAACCACTGAAGTCCTTCAAGCAAAATCAAAATGATCTCTGAACTATATTAGTGTCCTCTTCTAGTTTGCTGTGCTTTATTTTTCACATAGTAAATGTATTCATGGCAATACCATCCACGTGTGATGCCTCTCATTTTGAAAAATCTACAGGAAGGAGCACCGTTAGTAAAACATGACAACCTTTTCTGTTCTTGGATGGGGATGGAGATCATCTTGTATTCCCATTATATAATTAAGGCTTTCAGCAAACTCTTCTCTTATTGTAAAAGGCACATGCAAACACATCTAATATGCTGTTAGACTACAAAAAGATTTCCTACCACACCAAATGCGTTTTCTGCCAGGCCACGCTAACACCACGACAACACTTCCCACTTTTTCAGTTGCCATATACAGACACCACCAAAGCAATGCAGAAACGGGAACAGAAATGGCTGAACCAAGCCCTTTCTCAGATTTGAAGTCTTATTTTCCACCAGCGTGTGCCACACTTCCTATCACACAGAGAGCTGGGCAGGTTCAATTCATTTCCTTTAGCACACTCAGGATAGCTACATAGTAACCAGAGGTAGTAAAAAATATCATTTTTATTAAGTTTTCAGGTTTGCGATAGTAGCAAAAGGTATTCCTTGATGTGCATGTTTTTCCTTCCTGTTCTGTTTGTCCATAGCATCAGAAAATGTCAAACATTAATGAGTACTGTTTCTCTGATTTAATTAACTTAAAGGGAGCTGAGAAAGGGGAGTGTCTGGGCCAGGATTGGGCAAGTGTGTTTGAGAGACAAGGCATAATATCAGCAAGTATATGAATAACATAGTTATGGAATCAGCAAAAGCAAGCGTATTTCACCTAGTCAGAGGTTATATCTGCACATATCCTAATGTGCTACATATTAAACTCATTGGCTTCCTCTGAATCCCTAATAAAGATTTTTCCAAAGATAGTTTTATCTGATGAATGAAATACACATGCAAAGGTAAAGTCATTATCAAGAGCGGGTATATAACAAGTAATAAGAAGTACTTGCAGCTTCTATTTCAATATTTCCCTGCTTTAAACAGCACTAAGGGTGACGAAAGCGATTTCCAAAACCAGTATTTCTTGTTTGCTACCTGTGCAGCACACGTGACTGTACTCCCTACTGGTCAGCATTTCCATACCCTGATGAGTGATAATAAAACACCTTGAAAACCCCAAACAAAGGCAGTTCTCAGAGCACTCTACCGCCAGGAACCTCAGTCTCTGGCTGGAGCTCCCCACAGGTGACTCAGTAGCCAAAGGGCCTGGAACCTCGGCCAAGAGCTCACTAGGGCTCTGCGAAGGACCGGAGCTGTGCTGAGCAGGAATGTGGTGCACGGCAGCCACACTCGCCCACCACCCAGGAGTTTTCACCCTTTTTCTTCTCTCTTCTTCCCTCGTGCAGTGAGCCATGCCAGAAGCACAGCATCACTGCAACCTCTCGCCTCCCATTAACATGACAGGCTCTAAATAAATCCATCCTCCAGAAAGTCACATCTGGTGCACTAATCTGGGCCCCCCTGACTACACTGCAGCTCTGAGTCAGTATTATTTAGTAACTAGCCTGTTTTCTTCAACTTTTGGACTCGTTTTAGAAAAGCATGTACTGGAACACTCCGTATCCTGCAGTTTTACTACGTACTATTCGCTCATACAGGCCCCAGTGTTTTTAAATGGGCTTGCCCAGACAATAGCATCCTTGAGTATGAAATGTTTGTTGTCTCTTTTAGGCCAAACGGTCAAACAACAACCATTTTTTTTCTAGCAGGTAACACCAGTATAAGTTGCCAGAGATATACTGTCCTAAAAACTCCATGCAGTTCCACCTCACACATTTTATCTGTAATGACACAAGTGCTTTTGTCCAGTCAGTAGCAGTCTGAAGCTTTTTCCTATGGATCCTCCCATTTCTGTGCATCTGGACTCCCTGCTAATACTTTTCCTTAGTGGGCACCAAGAAAACTTTGTGTATGCACAAGAAGACAGACCCCCAAAAAACGACCTGTTCTTCTATGAGCCACTGGGGATTTGTCAAAAATTTTCCCTACACAGAGGCACATTTTGATTCAGAAAGAGGTCAGGTACTAATTAAAAAGCCTGTGTAGACATCAGCTGGTGTTCAACAACATTTTTACATCTCAATGGGTATTTGTTACCAATGCCAGATCCTATATCAATAGATCGTTAGCTGTAATCAGATACGAAATCTCATTTGCATCAGAGAGATCAACACCTTGCCTTCCCCTTGCTGCTGTGGAGCTGCAGTTTGAGAAATGCGTTACATGCTCTGAAGTCAAAGCAGAATTTCACATGATATACAAAAAATAATTTTAAACTATATTTACACATTGCTGTCATTTCCCTGTAAGAGACAAAGAACAATTCCACAAGGCAGACAGCATTACCTGAGCGCATCTTCCAGTACCTGAAACTCTGCCATTACCCAGTGGGAAGGGAGGATGAAGTTCGCCACTCACCTTCTGCATATATTTATAAAGCCCCATGCAGAGCAGGAGATGCTGCCATAGTACAACACAATCCTATGTGACGCCACACTTAATTTCTCCTTGAGCAGGAACAAAAAGCATGTGCATATTTATACGCATACGTGCAGAAAAAATGTCTTTCCTGCTGCTTTTCAAGGAGCTAAGGAGAAATGGGGAAATATTTTTGTTGCCAGATCAACCAGTGGGACTTACAATGACCTGCATATGTGTCGTTGGGACTGGACGTGACCTTGAATTATCAGCACATCAGAATACAATGTGCAAGATTCAATGTTAGAATTTGTCATTTCACTACAAGTCTCTCAATATTTCATGTTTTCAAAGCTTCAGTCACTGAGTCAAACAGTGAAGAAACATTCTCAGCTTTCACTATAATCATTAAATCATCTTGCAAAGGAAAGATGAACAACATGACCCATCTTGCACTCAAAAACTCAAACTGGGGGGCAAATTTAAAAAAAAAAATAAATAAAAATCAAAGTGCACCTTAAAAGGCATCATTTTTAAAGTCAATCTTGTGATTTTTCAGAAACTTGACTGCTGGTTTTTAAATGCTTGAGGAGTCAGTCACACTATAGATGAAAAGACACTCCAGTATATCAGCATTTCTTTAAAATGAGTCTTTCAGTTTCCAGCGTGACTGCGTACACGCAGCTTGATTTAGGTAGAAATTCCCATGAGAAAACAAAGAATGGCAAAACGCACCACCTTTGGTATAAAATAACAAAGGCCAGCACTAGGATAAGGTAGTATTCTACAATGGAGGAGATGGATGGCCGGAAGAAGCTATAAGAGAGTCTAGAATTAAAAAGATGGAGAAACCCTTTTGGGAGACCGGGTAATTTTATTCTGCTCTCTCTAAACGAAGTGTTACAGTCACTCTGCCCAAGCACAGGACTGGGACTCAGCACGGGCCCACACGTTACTCCTCACATCACACACGAGATCATCCCATGCCCTGGCTAGCCCCAAGCGCAGGCAGAAGCAGCATAACAGCAACAGGCAGAGAAAAAGTCAAAACCCTCTGCGTGTGACAACAGCAAGGTGTTTTAACCAAACAAATTTAAAACTCAATTGCAAACTTATAAAAGGTCGGTCTACTGTATTAGGACACCAAACAACGCAACAACCACACACAAAAAAGACATCCATACTATTTCCACTAATTAACTTTTCTTCATTCTCGTAAGAGAGAACAGGAAAGAAAAGGTATAACATATGCAAGTGCGTATTACCTTCTTAACTCGACTTTTGTGTGTACACATGATCTTAATAACATTAGCACCTCCCGAAGGTAGATACATGCTCCTAACACAGCTGCATGAGAGTTTTAAGACAGGCCTTCTCTTTCACACAGCTTTATCTTATTCCTTTATCTAACATCAGCTCATAAAAAGTGAGTCACATCTGCCAGTAAAGCAGTTGCGAAGGAAAAAAAAATAGAAAATATGTCATTATTTACCCCATGACATTAGATACTTTTCCCCTTCTCATTTAATGTGATGGATGCCTGGTTCTGCTATTTGCCAGGAGAATAAATGTACTAACCCCATTGAATATAGATCGAAGGACTGAACACAAAAGGAAACACATAACTGAAAATAAACAGAAATTTTCTCTTGTTACCTTCCATCATGATAATTTACAAGGTATGAAAAGAGTCAAATAAAACCCAGGAAAATATATTCCCAAATCACCTTCAACTTTTTCCTTTTAGTAATGTTTTTCAGAAATTTAACATCGCAGCTACTTTGTGTTTGCACCCAAATATATCGAGTATTTTTAACATCTTTATTGCTGATCAAAGAAGCAGAAAGTACTGAAGAGGCCTAGAAGGCGGTTTCTGCCCCATGAACAAGCATCATGTGCTTACACTATTCTTCTCAATGACATTGAAATTTGCATTTATATAGCACTTTTCAGTAACAGCGCATGTGTCACTGAACCTATCTCCACTGAATCCAGAGAAAAAGCGCACAGCAAAAGCACTAAGTGGCATCAAATTCTCTGAAAGGACTGTACTCCAGACTGTCTGAGTCACTTTGGAAAGCTGCAGATTGTTGATGGAGCACAGCCTTGAACGGGAGTAGAGCCACCGATAACCTGTGGGAACACTAGATGTCTACATTAATATTTTCCTTCTTTTTTTTTTTTTCGGCCCTAGATTAACCCATCACAGCTTTTTGAACCCCCTCTCAAATTTCATCTTCAAAGTAGCAAGTTGGAAAGACTTGCGTACAGAGATGTAGCAGCTCTTCCCTCCACTCTTCTAAGTCAAGTCTTCAAAGATGCTTTCCTGTCTGCAAACAAAGTGATAGGGATTCTTCAACATTATGTACTTTGACAGGACTCAACATTAGGTGCCAGATTTAAGGAGCAGCTGCATTCCAGCTGGCATGGCTACACATGCTCTGCTTTCCACAGGAGCAGCCAAGAAGGTTCAAGCAATTCCAGCCCTACTCTTTCTGGTGGCTTTGCTGGCTATTTTCTGTGTAAAGGCGGTCAAGTACACATTCCACTCTTCAACTGACTGCACGCTGACTCATCTGAAAATAATTCAGAGGATTTATAATTATCCTTGCTCCGACATTTCCTCACCAAAAAAAAGAAAAAGAAATGAGGAAAATCATAATCAAGAAACTCAATTCAATGTTCCTTGAAGGGAAATCTTTATCTTCACAAAGTCTTGCGGCCAAGAAGTTCAGATTTTCCCTTTGCCATGTCATACCAGCATTTCCGACCTGAGTGTGTAACTGAGTAACTAGTTCTCAGGGGGCTAAGGTTCTCTCCTGAAATTCATAGGTGGCACAGCAAAGACCAGCATTCCCTGCTTTTAACACCCAATGGCTCTGACAACCCTGCAAATCCTACAGCTCCTGTTAGAGGGACAGTGGGAATAGCAGCAAAGCACCTTCAGTTGGCCAACCCCAAATGGAGAAAATGATAGAGCAATGAATAAAAGTAGCTTCAGCTTTTATGTGTGAATTTTAAGATTTTAAAGTATGTAGAATTTGTATTTTAAATGAGCAGAGAGGCAATCCTGAGCTTAAAAAGCAATAAAAGGGATTGGAATAGGTCAGCATAAACAGGCCTAATACAGAACATAATATTGTATTCAGGGTCTGTCTGCATCTGGAATTATTTGTGAGCAGCTGTTCCTGAGAAGTTCCATGTGTGGTCAAGCCTGTGAAAGGGAGAATGTATTCAAAACTAAAGACGTTTGCTGGAGAAGAGGTTTCTGTGCGATTCCAGTGTCTCAAATGTTTGTTAACATACATTGAAGTGCGGAGAAAAGAGGTATTATTCCTACAAGCCAAAAAGCACCATCTCCACCAAGCAAACTACTTCAGCTCAAGCATGGGAGAGAAGCCATTTTTGTCAAATGGAAAAGACACCCCTGGGAAATTGGGGGAAACTCATTAAAATCAGACATGCACTTTGAAGAGAAGGGGCTGTAAGCTATGGATGCGCCCCGAGATCTAACACAGAGATTGATGGAGATTTCCACAAAATACATATTGCAACTGTGGACATCTCAACAATGCTAAAGGCAGCGGGTAAAGAAAGCACAGGAACACAACACTGCTTCAAAATTAGTATTGTGTTGTTTGGTTTTTGTTTTGTTTTTTAAATGACGCACAGTTCTCCTTAATTTTGGGTTTGTTTTTAAGAAAAAGCTTTTAATTCTGCACTTATCAATCAATCATGGATACTTTTATAAGCAGAGGAAAATATAATTCAGGTGTCAATCTGTATTCTCAAATCAGACTGTGGGCTACAGCACTTGAAAAAAAAACCTTAGTGCCTATTAGGCTGAAGCAGGCAAAGAAAGCAAAGGCAGGGAGGCAAGTACCATGTGCTTCAGGACAACACTGTGCATATACACCATACCTAACTGGGAGAAAAAGGGAAGAAATTGGTATGTCTAACATGGCTTTTTCCCCACAAGAACTCCACTTGTGGTGCTGTGAGCTGTCACAGCAGTTTTTCCAGTAGCATAATTATCTCCCTATGAAACTCACTTCCCTCTTCAGAGTATCACAAGGAGAAGGAGGGGGGTGCTCGCCTTTTCTTTCCAATAACGAACCCCCTGGCTGGCAGCCTCAGCATCTCTTCTCTGCTTCTTAAAATCAGGCTGGCTCCAAGGCTACAGATTGAAGCTTAGCTACTCCATCATCCCAGCAACCAAATCTACAACATCTTACATAAAGAACAACTCTTTGCTTCGCCAGCGCAGCCTCCATACAAGAGCAAGAGAGCTCCGCCACTCTCACAGATTCCCATGGGGATTTAAGTATCAGATATGGAAGCAATCAGAGGCTTGCTAATCCCATTATGCTGCTCCTGCAAAAAGCTATGAGCAACTATGGCAGTATTAAACAAATTAGTTTGTAGACGAAAAAAAAGTCAACACAGCTTTGGTTAACCTTCTGGGCATGAATTTAATGCCTCTCTGCAACCACAAACACTAGGACTTAAGAACAACCGTCTTCTGAAATTGATATCTTACATTGGCCTTCTCTCCCCCAGTTGTTAATAGGGAATGGAGATTTTCGGTCTATGAAAATCTAAGCATTTTCATGTGTGCCCGTAAGCAGCTCCCTTGGTAGTATAAGAAGCAGGGAAAGTCCCCTTTTAAAGGGAAGCTGTCAACACTGTGCAACAGATGAAACTGTACAAAATTAAGAAATCATCATAGTTTCCTCTTCTAGTTTTATGTTTTGCAACCCATGCCTTGTTTCTGTTTTGGAAAGTACTCCATCTAGTCTGCTTTTTCTTTCAGTGTACCATATGAGATCAATTTAACTTCAGAAAATTCTCCAAATCTGCTCCTACACACACTTTGGATGTTCCCCTAGACTAACGCTACCAAGAATTGGTTACAAAGTAGGTTCTGCTTATGCAAAAGCACATTAAAGGTAGCCTTCAAGAGCTGGGATGGTTCCTGGCATCCTTTTCAAAGGAGAATGTCTAAGTTTCAAACACATGAACTAATGTGTTAGGCCACATGTCCGAGGTCAAAATCCACTCTTATTTCCAGCGCAGCTTGCTGTGTGTTTGATTTACTGTTATATCACCAATGGAAAACATGAAAATATTCTGTCAGGGCCCTTCTTCCCACCACTTCAGTTATGAGACTTGCTCAGAAACCACACAAAAAAAAAAGTAGTAAGTAGTTTAGTGCTCTCTTTATTTACCTTTTGACTCTTGCTTTCATGGTATATATTGATATGGGTCTCAAAATTTTTCTCTTCTTTATTTAAAAAAAACAATAGATTTTCACACGGTCACTGTAGGCATACGCACTTCAAATAGATGGATATTTGATGTAAATAATTTTTTTAAAAGCATGGCATGCATTGGTGCAGCACACCTACACTGCTAAAATAGAATTCATCTCAGTGACACTAAAAAAAGCTGCAAAGAGATACAATGTATGTTTACAAATTACATTTATCTAATACAGTCAGTAAAGCTATTCCATTAAAGTATCAGTAAGAGAAAGTGTACAAAGAATAGCAGATTCAAAAGGCTTGGAAATTATGTATTTATGTTTCATAAAAAAGTTTGTGTAAAGTCTTGTTACATTTCACTTTCTAAAAGGACAAAACCTTCCAAAACACACAAAGAAAGAAACACGGCCAGAAATTGAAGTGTGTTTGCATGGTTAAAACACTCCTTAAGGGCTGAAATCTCATCTGCAGCATTCCAATCCTGAACAAGGTTTGGAGCACTAATTTATAAACCCTGGGGAAAAAAGCATTGAGAAATCCCTGACTATTCAATAGCACTGCGAATAGGAAAATCGCTGTATAATAGATAATGAAAAGAAGAAAACACACATTGCTGGAGTTCATTAGTGTGTCACATTTGGTTTACAACAATGAGCTGCACCCAGAGACTTGGATCAAGAGAGTGGTAACAACACAACTGTCCCCTCTAAGAGTGGTTACACCCCATCAGGGCTACACACTGCATTAAATTCATTTGCCAAGAGAAAGCAAACCATTACCACCGCCTGTGTATCAGCTTCATGTCCAACAAAGCCCTCATCCTATTTCAGCAAAAGCAATAGGATGCTTGCGATCACCCAGCTAAAATTGCCCCCAGCTTGAACTGTCGAAACAAAGAGCTGTGTTAAACTCTTGGCTTGCTAATGTAACAAGGGCTTTCTAGTCTTCCACGCTAAGGGAAGCGTCAGGTTAAAAGTCCTTCCCCAAGTTTGATGAACCAGAGATTTCAGACCTCTGAGGAGCTTCAAGATGAAGCTGGAGAAATTGTAAATATGTAACCCACCAAGCAGTGATGCACTGTCGTCTTCTGGATGCTTCAGAAGTTTATTCAGCCATGGCACTTACTGAAAGAGAATGTAAGGCCGGGAAACCCTTTATAAATTAAAGTGGAGGCCACAGCAATAATCCAGCACACATACACACAGTGTTCACGGCCCAGGAAGCTGGACGGAGGTCACACTTGGCTCTGCCCAACATCATGCTGCTAATTAACAACCACCATCTCCTGTAATTGAGGGTGGTCTTTGCCACCACAGAGCATCTCAGACCAGGCACCGGCTGCCATCAGCTTTGAAAGAAAACGGTAACAGATCTTTTACTCAGTGTTGTGCTTTTGCTGCTGGTTCACAGAAAGAAGAAAGAAAACCAGATTAGATTAGGGGTTGCATAAAGAAAAGCAACACACAGAAGAATAGGTATCGTGTCACCTCTGAACTATTTCCAGAGGTGCTAGGATAACAAATTTCACATGCACTGCTTCAGAAGGAATGATCACAGAACATAAAATCATAGAATGGTTTAGGTTGAAAGGGACCTTACAGACCATCTCATTCCACCGCCCTACCCTGGGCAGGGACACCTCCCACCAGCCCAGGTTGCTCCAAGCCCCGTCCAACCTGGCCTTGAACCCCTCCAGGGATGGATGGGGCATCCACAACATAAAAGAAGGGAGAATGTAAATGGTGCTTCAAAGCCAAGGTACCAACTTCAAATTTCTCTCCCTTTTCCTCCCATCACCCTCACTCTCAATCACGCTCCCTCCCTGCCATTAGACTTGAACAAAGCCGCAGGCACCAGCGTGAAACGCACGTCAGTGCTGAGAGGTTTATATTTTAATTCGCTTTCTGGATACACACTTCAAACATGTCTGCAAGCTCTTGTCCAGAACCAGTACACAGAAAGCTCTCCTTCAACAAATAAATAAGAACAAAAACCAGTTAAATAATAACAGCATGTTGCCATGCTAAAACACTGAATGAAACTGATGCTTCCTCTAGTCCTCAGCCCTTGCCACTGCATCCTCTTACGATTTCCAAAACGCAGTAAATTCAAAGGAATACCCCAAAGGTGAACATCTGCCTTTTTTTCTTTTTACAGGAATACACATTGAAATCTACCCCGTTCTGACTCAACAGCCACCCGGTCCTTATCCTCATGATTGGGAAGCTCAGATCCCATCCCAGTTCTTCTGCTTTCTGTCCACCGCACCCAGCACTTCAAAGTCACCTTATTTCTCCCTTCCACCACCTATTCTGGGGTTGTTGGGTTTGGGGTTTTTTTCCCTTTCTCCAGGCTGATGACTGAATGGAAGCTGGGAGTAACAGTCCTTTCTATGACATAGACCATTGGTGAAAAATGGGGGATTTACTTTCCTTTATTGGCCACTATTGGGAGCAGAATATCGAAACCCTCGATACCAGGGCCTGAAGTTTTCAGAAGTTACCAAACAACAAGAAACAACATGGTTCAAAGAAAGATTAAACCAAAAATGCTTGGTGAAGGAGGACTGAGTGATTTTTTTTTGTATACTTCATACAAATACTGAAGATATGTCTCACAGAATATTTCATGTGCTGGTTGTTGCAATAACAACTGGGGGTGTGAAGGACATGCTCCCTAACGCTCAGATAAAATTGCCCCCTCCTTCCACAAGAGAAACTGCAGGGATTTTTTCCAGGCAAAGCATTCTGGGGGGGTGGGGAGAGCATGGGAAAGCCATGGAAGGGGAGCTGGAGGGCACACAAAGGTCAGGACCACAGGCGGTTCAGCAGACCCTGGGCAGCTCTCGCAGAGGAAACATCACAACATGCCAAGTCACCCAGAACCGGTTATGCGTAACATAAATCACCAAGGACTGGACTAGGAGGAGATGCTATCTACCTGATGTAACAGACACTGCGTCCGCTGTCCCTTGGAATGACTGCTCTTCCACTGGCTCAGCGTTGCTGTTTTCTGTCCCTCTTCCCCTCCGGCCAAAAAGCTACTGCTACAGGTAGGGCAAGGATTCTGCAACCCTTAGATGTACCACCCAGAAAATTATTTTATTTTTTTTCCTGAAGAAAACATGCATTAGCACAGTTAATTTTGATTAGATTTACTTTTACATCAATAATCATAAAACACCCTGGACTCCAAGTATCAGTCAGGAGCACCCAACGGAGTATGAAGTTAAAAATACTTCTATAACCCTATTAAATGCAAGTCTTGCTTCTCAGAAGCAATACAATTATTTCTCTCTACACTGAAAAGTAGGACAAGGGAACATAGGAAGACGTCTCCCGTTAAGAGCGCCAACCGAAACAAGCGAATACAAAGTTCTGTCATGCTCTGGACCATCTGCACAAGCGGCAAAAAAAAGGGGACTGTTACTGTCAAAAGCAAAACGTATTTAATCTGCAGGCTTCCCTAAAATACGAGACCCGTTTGGAAGAAAACTGCATAGGTTCTATCAAATCATTGCTAAACTTTGCCTTTCTTTATCCACAGACCTGGTATTGCACATGCTGACATTGCCGGGTACTTAAAAATGTCAGTTTTCATTTGGAGTGAGCGCCACCCATTCCCAAGGGAATTCACGCCAAATACAAATTCTGTGGTGCTCCTGTTCACAAAATCCTTTCTGGCACACATGTGTCTGTACACATGGATGCCAATAGATAGCGGATTGTGCTTTTTCTGTCACAAAGGACGTTGGGGAGTGCAAGGGCTCCAGCATTAGTACACTATACACGTTTAATTTTTAAATTCAGTTTTGTTTTTAAGTAAAGGGAACCAAAATTGCCTAACTAGCTTTCTCTCAGTACCTGAGCCACTGGTTAGTACAAATATTGAGAGGCTATTTAGTAGCACCTCTCCTAAGGCAAAATACTTCAAGAAAAAGAAAACACAATTTCAGAGAAATTTTGCAGTGCAGGTAGGAGCTACTCTCCTTCAGCTTCTGGCAGTGAAAGCTGAAGTGGGTGGAGTTAGCATAAATTATCAATACTTTGTTGATAATGTATTATGCAGTGAAATAAGAAGCCATGTCTCCAGCTTCCGGCAGCTATGTTCATAAATAACTTTTAATTTGGTAGAAACAGCCTTATTCTGTAAACTAGGTAGGTGGTAAAAGCATGACCAAGACAGCAAGTTTTAAATTGTACTGGTTCCCCAACTCCCTCCTCTTTTTCACCAGTAAATATTTACGCACTCTCAGCCCTAAAGTAGAAAATCCCAATTGAACTGCAACAGCAAAAGGCTTATTTCATATCAGCCACAGTCCAAATCCAAGCCTTGGGTGAAGGAGACTATTTGCCATGAAAATTATCAGCACTGTCTCATTCCACAAGAATTTTAACTACATGATAACCTGGCCCTCCAGAACTATTGCACCCAAACCTATGCCGTATCAACAGCACTTAGTTATCCATTAGAAAAGGAAAAAAATACGCTCAGCACAGAAGCCTTGTGACTACTGTACAGAGTATGTGCTCTACGCTGCTACAGACAGGATATATTATGTTTTTGATCAAAAAAAAATGCAAGTTTCAGTCACGCTAATAACCACATTCCATGCACTTTACCCAAAAATGCCTGAAGGACCACTGTCACATGAAGAACGGGATGCAAAATTACACTTTGTCTGCTTTCTACATGCTAGTGTAACCTATATAGTACAATCTGATTGAAAGAGGTAATTAACCTTTCCTCATTCAAATACCCAGCCACTTAAAAGATACACGGCCATATACATATGCTTAAAAATACACTAAAAATTAAAATGAAGTTGCATTTGCTAAGTGAAAATGACACACTTGCCTTTTTAAATCATGCTCTACGTTTTTATTAGACATTGCTGGCTACGACCAACTGTGAAACAATTACATTCCTCGGAGATACGGTATCGTTTTAATACTCCATTTATGAGAAAACAGAGTTAAAAAAATTTTTTAAAAAAGGGAAGAATGCATCTTGGAGGAGCGTTTATCTGCGGGTGATTTATTGATGGTACTGACCTTTCAGATTCATCAAGATTGCTTCCAGTCCCTCGCGTTCCCGCAGTGAAAGCTGCCGTATAGATGCTGGTGAAGGCGGCGGCGGCAGCTCCGGTCCCTCCCTCCATGTTGCACACACACACAGAGTCACACACACACACGCTCACACACTCGCTCTCGAAGCAGCAGCCGGCTGGAGGCTGCCGGAGGGGAGCGGGAAGGAGACAAGGAGAAAGGGCTGAGGTTGTCCCCCCTCCTCCTCCAGGCTTCCTCCCTCCCACCACTATCTCATGCCACCCTACGGGCTGCTTTCTGGCACTGGCTGCCTCAAACATCGGCTGTGCCCAACTCGCCTGCAACACTGGATTTAACCCCCCCCCAAAAAGGTATCTATAAATGAAAAGCACCAAACAGCTTGCGATTCCGGGCTCCCATTCCGCCTTCGCTCGCTAGCACTGATTCATGCTTTCCCCAGGCTGTTGGAGGCATTTCAGCAGTAACCCTTTCCCAGCCGGAGGAGGCAGAGGGAGGAAAAGGAATTCCTTTGTCCTGTGCACCTCCTGCCCCTCGATCCAAGCAGGGATGGGCTTACCAGCTCTGGGTGGTTTTGCCCCTAAATACAACTTCAGCTACTCTGATGCAAGTAAGAGTCACAAGAGCAGGAGGCTATTCCCAGTTCTGCCAACTGAATAACCTTGGATCTATCCCATTAGTGTATTTGCTGTTCTGCTTCCTCCTTTTTGAAAACAGGATAATGTTTACTGGGTTCCCAAAGGAGACTTGTAAGGCTTAATTTATTTCTGTGTTTATGCAGACAGCTTTAAAAGGAGCTGTGTATAAACTGATATTACATTTCCTAGTTTATACATTAAACCAGGAATAGGAAGTAAGTATTATTACCCAACTTTCAAATCCCATTAAAAGACTGAAATCTTTCATCAGACCACCACTGCAGCAGTCTAGATGATTAGATATCCATAAGAGGCAGCGAGGTCTAGCAAATAAAGAGGAAAGCGTGGATGATGGATGACTGGCTTTCAGTCCTGACTCTGCCACTAGCTTCCTGCATGACCTTGATCAAGTCGTTTTAATCTTTCTGTATTGATACAAAAGACAGAGTTATTCTTGCCTCTGTAGAATGGCCCACTTTTTTTTGTATTATTATTACTTGCTACAGTTTACTGAAGCTCCAGCACAAACACACAAGCTGTAATTTGTAGCTAACAATTTTAGGTACCGTCCAGACACAGCCCATGGAAACTCAACACATAATCTAAAGGCACCCAATTTTGCACATCGTTTCTTTCAAATCAATAAGATCACTGTAAGCAAGGATTTCAGGTGTGTGAAACACTGTATGCTCTTTGGACTCTGTGAGATACCAAAGATTTACTAAATAAAACCCACTTTTTTTGGTCTAAAATGCAAAAGAAGAGGCTATGCAATCCCAATTACAACTCTCGTTTGTTGGTTTGGGTTTGGTGGTTTTTCTGGTTTTTTTTGGTTGGTTGGTGTTTTTTTTTCTTTTTTTAGTTTTAAATGGTTGGATGAATGTTGTTTGCTAAATGCTGTAAAACTGAGTGATGATAACTTCATTAATTAGAGCTAATGCATAAGGACACAGCCATGCCAACCCTTAGTTCATCAGCCAGAGGAGAAGAGGGGAAGATGCAAGCTTGGCAAAGTGTTAGCATGGTCAAACAGGTTAGACCCGTTCTGTGCCTAGAAAGCCTAATGATTGTTTCTAAATCCCGTTCTCCTAACGCTAATTTTTCTTTGTTTCACCAAAGCAGACCTGTAGGAACAGGACACGCCAAAGACAGAAGAACTGAATAGAAAACAACATGCCTATTTGGAAAGAAAAACCATTCTGACTTTGCAGCTGTAGCTACTGGGCTTTAGGAACTATCACAACTCTTCCTTCCCCCACCAGGGACCAAAGCACGCTGGATGGATTAATCTCAGGGACTATATCCCTCAACTTCTGGGTCTGACCACTCTGACATGAGTGGACAAGTTAATTCAACTAGAGTCCGATTTCATGACAGAAGCACACCGCAAGAATGAAGGTGTTTGCACAAGGTGATGGGGCCATGACCATGAACACAACTCCGTGGTGGTCCAGGACCCCAAAACATAGACATTAATGGGAACCCAAGGTGAGAAAACCTGTGCAGATTCCCCACCCAGTTGTACTACAGCAAGATACTGACCTGCACCCTAAGGGAACCACAGATAGAGGAGAACCCACTACTTAGAGTGAAGCTAAAACCCACCTGCACGGCTGCTAGTCCAGCTTGTGTTCAATCAGGCTGAATTCATCAGTATTCAATCCAAGCTGAACAAAACAGTAACAAACATAAAGCAAAAACAAAGCGGTCATTTTCTAAAGTGCTAAAGCATAAAAACTCCACAGATAGTGTCCACACTGCATCTGCTGTAGCTTAAGGTCTACTATTGCACTTACCAGCAGAGTAGAAGTAGCTGTAGGGAGAAATTTAAGCAAACACGTTTACTGTACAGCTCCAAAAGAGCCTCTTGCCAACTAATAAGAACCCATTACTATCACAGAGAAAATATATTTACTAGTGCAGAGAAGTTTAGCATATCCACTGCCGACACCATCCGGGTGACTGGGGCACAGTAGATTATACCTGCTGCTGCTTTTCATGTTTTTGTGACATTATCACTGCCAGCCACACCAGGAGATACCATCTCCAGCTCCTCATCTTTCACTCTGTCTTCATCAGATACTACCTGCTGTCTTGCACGTTAACTGGAAATTCACCGAGACCAGAGATTCTCTCTTGCTTTTTATTTGTGCATTTGTCACTACTGTACAGCCTTTATTCAAGACCAGGGCTCTGGATTCTATGCTTAAACAATAATAAGTATTTTGTTTCACAGCTAACAAGAATTCACTAGTTATTAAGAAACACTGCTGTGCACATATACATGTTACAAATGTCTTTAAGACATTTTTTAGAAGAGCAGGCTCAAAACTGTGCTACAGTTTGACCTAAACTAACACAGCTTTACTGCACATGAGCTTGATTATTTCTGCCGGAGACAAGTTTTGACAGTAACAGATAATTTTTCTAATGTAGACAAGATCTGGTCTCCAGTCAGCTATATTTTATCCTTATTTAGGGCTTAAATTATCATAATAGCAAAACAAAATTAAAATTTTGACCCAAATTGTGGTGTGGTGAGGGTTTTTTTTAATTTTAATTAAGAGAACAGAGCAGAATGATATCACTAACTGCAAGCTCCAATTTGCTGTTAAATTAGCAATGGGCTTGGAAACATTTTGTCTCTTAATCCTTGGGGTAGCAGAGGGTAGCGCAGAATCGAATTTAAGAACAAATCTCCAATCGGAAAAGATTCTTTATGACACAGCTGCACTCATGACCAACTTACTAACTTCCAGGTTGATATAGCTCACAAGAATGATAATTAGATTTACATAATGATTCACCTTTCTGCTACCCAAATAAACCTTGGGAAACTGCAACAGGAACTCCTCTTTGAGACAGTTCTCTCTGAACACAAACTTCTGTCAACCATTTAAAGAGTAGGATTATCCAACTTGAAAACCACTTGTCACCTCTGCCAATACATTCATTCCTCCTTTGATAGTTTCCCCGAGTTTAAACACCATTCCATTTAAAAAGATAAAACGCGGAGGAGTGGATTTTAAGTGTAACCTCTTTGATTCCTTGAGGTTATCTAGGCAAAGAAAGAGCAAGGATACTGCAAGACAGCTTCCTCCCCAGCTCTTAGCATAATTTTTCATTAAATTAAAAATGGATTGCAATTAATAATGTATGCATGACAAGATAATGTAGGACTGCTTTTGATTCCAAAAGCAAATGAATTTAATGGGAAAATATTTCAATGTTGAGATATATATATTTTTGAATAAACGACTTGAAGCAACACCACTCTCATACTGTATATTACAACCACAATTTCAGCCAAGGCTTTGCTCAATATGCGCTGACGCAAGCTCATGGAACATGAAGACCAACTGGACAGTTGCAACCAAGAAACTGAAATATTTAAATGAAAATTTCACCGCTACCCCAAAATGAGAACTATTTCATTGCTAATTGATAACACAGGTCACAGACTGAAGCATGTAACAGGACTTTTGCCTCCCCTGAGCCACAGAGCACAGTCATTCATTGCCTGTTCAATACCATGTCATATGAAAAAGGGGGTTTTTTTTATACCGGAAGGACTTGGCGAATCACAACACAAGAAAGAGAAAACCACACTGCAATTTCTGACTGAAAAAAACATACGTAAAAGCCCTGCAACCCCTCCCCGCATCAGACGCTCCTTTTGTATGGTTAAAGCTAAACGAATTTCTGAAGGGCTGGTTTAAGCCATGCCTTCCCCAGCCAGGAAGGCAATGTAAGTGCTGAGCAGGCTGCAGCGGACGCCTTCCAATCCCTGTCCAAAGGGAGTTTGCATTCCTGCACACTCTCTCATACAAGAGCTGTGCTCAAGGCTCTATTTAAAATACAAGGCTATTGCCACGACGGCACACCTCCGCAATTAATCATCTTCAAAGGCCATTTATACAGCTATGTGTTATTGCAGCTCCCTGACAGTTATTGCCGTGCTGCATTCCTTGGTATAGACCTTGTTCTTTTGATGACCAACTAATCTACTGCAGATACATTACTGATTTCTCTATAAATAAACTGCAGAGTGTATGTGTACGTGGCATCAGGGGAAAGAGAAGAGGAGAAACAGTTCAGGACCTAAATGAAAAACCCAGCCCTGCAAATACCTCAGATCAGGACTGCAAGAGGGTGATGGAGACAGGGGAAAACCTCTTTTCACACTGGTTACAGAACATGGAACATCCTCAACTCCCAACCGGGCCTTTTTTTATTTTTAAGCTGTCAAATATAATTTTTGTTACAACACAGGCTATTAAAGGAACCTTCATCTGCGCAGCTACCACTAGAGACGCCACACACGCACGCAGAACAGACAGTGTCCTACCACCTCCCGCTCCCAAGTCTGAGACCAAGCTGAGCCACGGGTCACAGCACAGGTGCTGTACCTGTGCAAGGACCAGTAGCATCCACACAGCATGACATGTTTTATGACACTTCCGCACAACACTAATGCAGTAAAGACTAACACATCCACAGTCAAACCCATGCTGAAAACTTCTAAATCCTGTCTTATCTGAATTTTGTACTATAAAGACTTCCAGTGTAAAACTACAACAGGATGCTTGTACTTCAGCTTGATTAGAAACAACACGTGAAGAGGAAGCTAAGGAGCATACACCTAGCTCCAAAACCCACATGGGACACATGGCACATGTTTTTAAGTCACAAACCATAATCTTCACTGGTGGAACCTTTGCCAGGAGCAGAAGAACTAGGTACTCCCTGCAACTTAGTTTTAGTGAAATCTTACTCCAAAGTGAAGAGGAACCAGCCTCGCGAAGCAAACACTGAACTAAATGACTAATTTCAGTATTCCCAGACTGCTTTTCTTCCTCTGTCAAACAGTCCAAGCAAGCTGCCACTCCGTACAAGTCTATGCTTGCAGAGATGCTTTGCAATGCTGTATCCAAGGTGTGTCTGTGCAATCCACCTGCTCATCCTCAGCACTGTCAACACCTCAGCCACCTGCCCTCTAGGGAATGAGGAGCATGGCAGGGGAGGGACCATGTTCTTGAAACGTATTCCCCTCAAAGGTGTCCTGGACATGGAAAAGAAGAACTCTGCATTACAAAAGGAACAGCAAGCTTTGATAAATATTTACATCTTCAGAAACTAGCTATGTAGAAATAGATCATCAGCCTCACACCTGCTCACAGGTAGTTCATGCCTTGGACTTTTCTGGCATTTTTGGATCAGGACTTGAAAACTTGTTTCTCCTGAGCCTAGAAAAAATGCAAGATAAGCTACTAGGACAAGAAAAAGTCCCAAGGGGTGGGGAACAGAGACATGAGAGAGGAAAGCAAACAGTAATTACCACACACAAGTTTTGGGTTTCTCCAGACTTTGAGAAATCAGAAGTAGGTTCAGTAGCAGAGAGAGGCAGAGGCAGGCTCAGAGAAAAGAGAAAGTGGTCAGGCACCTGACACTACTGTCAAGAACTCTGCCACCTTTAAAACTTGTGGGGAAGAGAACAACACTGTCTTTTCATTAAAGTTTAATGATGCAACTGGACTGCCCACTCTGTGAAGGAGAGCCACAGTATGAGACACTCTGTGGTGGAAGGTGGCCAAGTCTGGAATCAAAGGGTTTGAGTAATAAGGGAACAGATCAAATGGCAATCGGCACAGGCACATTTCACTGCAACCAGGTCAAAGTCCTCGAAGATAACAAGCTCTTTGCCCCTGAAGGACAGCACCTAAAGGGATCAACTTTTTCTCCAGTGCAAGAGGCTAGAAGTAACAAGGGAACAGAAAGAACATCCTGAAAGCAATTTGAGCATCCATGTACCTATAACCGGAAGAGATTGTGCAATAGTTGAAAAATTTCACATGCTTCCCCCATCTGTCCATCCCTCTCGCTTCTGAGCATCATTCCACATTTCCTCAAGTCCCTTTTCAACCACCTGCTCTTCACATACAAGTTAATCCTCTCTTTTGTTCATATGAGCTGAAAAATGCATGTTAGCACTGTTGGTGTTAGCACTGTCGACTGCCCAGGCCATCAGACCAGTTCACCTAAAGGCTACATAAAGCTATCTAATGGAATTGCTCAGTCCATCCTCCAGCAGCAGGCGTGATCTAACTCCATGCTTGCACACCAGCAAGCTTCTCACCTCAGAGAGGTGGGAATTCCATTAAGCACCTATCACATAGCTGTCATGCACCCAGTATCTAAATACACAGTCATATAAAGGACTCCAGTTTTCCTTTTTCCCCAGGCACAAAGCTAGCAATATGCTGCTGTTTCTTATATTAGCCAACTATGATTTGACTCACAGGAATACACTGTAATAATTCTGCCTCTGTCTCACCTCAGTACCCTCCTGGATGAAAGCTTTCAATTAAAATATCCCCCAAGACAGTTGCAAGGAGAGAACAAGAGGAGAATTTTCGCCATCTCTATCGCTGCCTGTTCTTATCAGTGTCATAATTCTCCTTCCATTCTGACTGACCCTCTCTGAAAGAGGCCTGTAGTTTTGCCTGTTCAGACATTAAAGTTCACAAATACTGTGATTTAGGTATCCCAATCTGTATGTTCTCTCAATTCTACTCTTTCTAGTCATGCGAAAGTTACACCTTTGATTTCCACACTCAACGTCCAAGCACCTCGCTAGTAAAGGATATTGCTGATGTCCTCACTGTGAAAAGCAGGGAACCGGAAAAGGCAGAACATGAATAATTACTCAAAAATTACCAAAGATGTCCGTGTAATTTCTCAGAGCTTGGATTAAGTGTCATGCCAGGCTCTTCATATTTAACTAGAAAACAATGTGTGCTACTTTAGAGACTAGCTATTAAGGACTGATAACAAAGTCAGGCCACCACATCTCAGGTGGTGAGTCTTAGTGAAGCCTGCAGGCACTGACTGACACTGGATTCTGCGTGGACACTACTGCAGCCTGAAGGTAACTTTAAATGACTCTTCATGACCTCTCCCTTGCTCTCATACTGTAAAAAGACACTTTCAGAATTGTTCCTCCTCCATTAGTTAAAAGTCTGTCTTAAGACCACATCAAATGAGCGAAACCATGAAGCTCACCAAACTTTCACTTTACCCTGCTATTCACATCTCTTTTCATGGCTTTACTTTACCAGGTTCTTACTCAGCTGCATTCTCTTTTTCAAGTTCTCATCCTTTCATATCTCTCCACTTTATCACCACCTGCTTTCCCACTTGAATCTTTCACTGTCCTGCTGTTATTTTATTCATCCTCTACTTCCTTTTCCTAAAATATCAGCCCTTCCACAACCCCTTATCCATATTCATCTTTCCATTCTTTCATTCCTTCGTTACCATAAAATGTCATGTTCTCCCTTTCCCAAATGTTGCTTTGTAAGAAACTCCTTTACCCTGGTACAATAAAAAAAATCAGTCTCCTCTTCTCAAGCAAGTCTTGCAATTGTTAAGCTTATGGAGAGGAGCTGAAGAAAGTTGAGGGGTGCTCTTCGGTTTTTAGTTTTTAGCAACGTCCTTCTGCTGTCCCTAAATTAACATTTTATGCCAACAGCTTTTACAGACAAATGAAATCCAGCCAGAATTACATCAGGTATCCAGTGCTCTTAACATAAGCTTTTCTTCCTTGACACCAGAACCTCACCAGGAATGCTTGAAAGAGTACAGGACTTGATCTCCCACCAGGCTTGCTGCTTACAACTCCCACCACCACCAGTAAGGATTTATCACTAAATCTTGCAAACCTACTTTTGCACCTGCGCAACAGCCAATGTTAACAAAACACAGCAAGTATTAAGTGTCAGATCACAAAACAGGGAAGGAGTTTAGTCAAGTAATTTATCCAGACATGGGACACATTACCATGCTGTAGATAGAGATTTCTTTTTTTCCTCTGAAAAAACAGCTATGCTAAGTATTCCTTCACCAGCCACAACCCAGGACACCATCTCTCCCCTGCTCTGCAGTGAGTTTGGAAGCTTAAGAGGTGAAAGAGATGGAGATACATCAACTGGGGCTGCTGAATGGCAGGCAAAGCAAGGTGCTGTCAGCATGAGAAACAAGCCTGGCTGCAGAAGGAGCAGGAGGAACAGGAGGCACGGCTCAGCCGAAAAGTCTCACACAAAAGCCAGTCAGTTCTGCACCACAGGCTAGGAGTCAGGACTAGGAGAGGAAACACTTCAGTATCATTGGTATTAAACCTGTATTTAAAGGTCGTGGGTTAACCAGCATCAAGCAAGTCATCTCAAATTGGGCACTCACCTTTATACAGGCTTTTTCCAACTGCTTAAAGCTAATAGGACTTTTGGCAGGTAAAAAAAAATGAAAGCAATGAAGGAGCTATGTTAGAAGCTCAAGAATGACTCTGAACAGCTAGGGAGCCTGCTGATGTCTAGGATGTCACTATCAAAGCCTTGTAAAGAGCTGGAGTTGCAAACAAAAGGCAAGCAGCTAAGAGAAGTGGTGGGAAAACCCAGCAGCATGGAAAGGAGCGTTCACAATCTTCTGGAAGAGGCTGTGCTCTACACCCAACACCGGCAGGACTCAATTACTTGCACATATAACTAGCTGGAAGACTCCAAATAAACGAGGTGTGGTACCAGCTGCGATAGTACGGGCTGGATAAACAAGGGCTGAGGCCACACTTCAGCCTGTGCTTTGCAGAAGGTGCCTGCTCAACAGAAATGGCACATAAATAAACAACATGAAAGAAACAGAATATGCATAATCTTTCAAAATAAGACTGAAACTTCTCATTGCACAGGGACAGTCTCTTATCTTTGCCTGCAGGGAGATTATTTGATCAGTCCCAGTTCTGTATCTGCAAATTCTACATTCCCACATTATAAACACATGAATATTCTGTTTTGTGATATTCATGGAAACAGTCATTCGATGTCTTTCATTAACCACATTGATTCTGCATCTCAAATAACAACATCACCAAGGTCCAGGTGACAGAGAAAGTTTTTGCTGTTACTGGGGTTGCTTTGTTTTTTAAACACTGGAGAAGTGGATAATGCATGGAAATGTACCTTACACATGTTACACAACACAAGTGTTGCAAAGCAAGAAATGCTACTCCTGCCTCCACCCCCAAGGACAGCGGCTGTAGCTCTGCGCTTTAGCTAGTCTTCTGATGTTCAAAGGTAAGGATTAATTCTGGGTACCATGGATAGAAGAACATACAAACAAGATACGGTATACATTTTTATGATAATCTTTTCATGAAAACATCACCGGTTTTGTTAAAAACTGGACATAAATGTTTTCTGTTGAAAAATACATTCTGTATTTTCTCAAAGTACAGCTTCTGGGATTTTTTTTTTTTTAAACACCACTGAAAGCTGTTAACAGAGCACAGTTAAATGAGAATGAAATAGTTACTTTGAACATGAAGAAGAGATTACACTTTTTTTCTTTTTCTCAAACAGAAAGAAAAGAAGATGAAAGACAAATCTAATTTTCTCTCATTATAATCCATTGATGCACAGATTTTTGTTAATTGCTTTCCTTATGGGTATAATCTAAACATTTAAAACTATAATAAACCTATGAAGCACCACAAGAAAATAAAAGATGATTGAGAAAGCTTGGGGAATCTTTTAGCAAATTTTTCATTAGTTTTGCATGAAGAATAACATTCAAAAAGCTTGGGTGCACATTACAGTAAGAAAACAGACAAGCGCTATGGCTGGGGGAAAAGGACACACAGAAAAGGATATTACCACCCTGCTTCCCAGCATCCAGAACACCTAATGCACCGGGGTACTGGTTTGGTGGGAAAGGGAATATGAGAAGTTATTAAACAGATGTGCTAGAAAAACGAGCTGTAAGATGTACAGAAAATTTCCCTGGAAAAAAAAAATGCACCTTGGAAGTAGTTCAGTTGTAATTTATCCCAGAGAGTTAGGAGAACACAGCCACGGATGTTTTGCACTTCGAGACTTCAACACCGCTGGCCACCAGGCCTCTGAACCACCATTGCTGAACACACAATAGTAAAGATTTAAACAGACAAACTGGAAATTGCCCCCACTAGGCTAAGAAGTTGCTTCCTCATTAAGTTTCAAGAATTTAATAAGCACACAAGGTGTAAAAAACAGCAGTTAAAAAGCAAACAGACCCAGTTTCACCCATCTCTACAAGGTACCATTTGTAAGCATCCACAAATCCACAGGTAACTAAGCACAAACTGAAAAAAATTCAAAGCATTTTCTCAGTTAATGGAACAACACAGATTTCACAACTATAAGAAGTTGTGCTTTTTGTCATCGTGCTCAAACTTCTGCAGCAGGGCTGGTTTTTACTTGAAGTACATACAGCCTTTTGTAGTACGTATTCACACAATGTAGTAGTTCGTTATTTGCTTATGGATACAACCAGTATATTTTATACACGTGATGCTTAATACTCTTTTTAACATATACTGGACTGACTTCACTTTGCAAAAAGGTGGGATGTTTACAGTTATTACCACTTCTTTCTTCCCTCAGGATGTTTATTATGACAGATTTAATGATTAACTGCTTAAACCACTAGAGCTTGGTTCAACAACCTGAAGTTCAGAAGTGATTTTTCAAGACAAGACCCTCGCATAGTTACAAGACGAAGAGTGCATAAGGATGCTTCACTGTTGTCTGTTATCCTGTTGCCTGCCTCGCTCCAGACTAAGAAAATGGTCATGAACAGCTGGGAATTTTTCTTGGGAAATGAGGTAGCTGTACTATAACCGAGCTTCGGGGGTGCAGGGGAAGAACAGGAGCCCCCAGTGCAGAGGTCCCATGGCCAACAGCAGCACCATGAGTAGGACATGATTTCCTACAGCACCTGAACAGGGCCATGGTACAGCAGGTTCAGGCCACGACCATGCGAACCAAGACATGTTCCTAGGCAAATACAAAGGGCACCGAGAATTTGGAGTCACTTCTTGTGCCCATTTGTCCAATGACACAGGTGAACGTTCAGATACAACACCCGTGATTTCTTTCAAGGAGGTACAGGCTGCCTCTTTTAGTCTCAACAATCCACACGTGGCTTTAAAATGTCTTGGGACTCACAATTTCTGTAAGAGGAACAGAAGAGGGGAAAAAAAAAACCACTAAGTCAAGGCTATAAAAAGAAACAGGAGTGCCAGACTCCTGGGTGACGAGTACCATGCAGTAGGAGGTGAATCATGCCCTGGCACAGGCAGGCTGTAATTTTGTGCAGAGAAGTTATCATAATCAATATTTACAGATGAGTATTTTTATAAAAAGAGTGTGCATTTGCCACAGTAAGGATTTGGAGACTGCTCTTTGGACATAAATAAAAGCATCAGCTGAAAGATTTTGTATCCCCCCCTCAAAAATAAATATATCTTAAAACCTGAACACGCAGATTGACATTTACTGTATGAAACTGAAAGGCCGGGTAACAAAAACTCAGAGTGGAGGAGTCACATGCTCCTTTTGTGCTTGTTGTAGGACAAATTGAAGAAACAAAGTTGGAGAACCAAGTGCAATTCTTTTACAATACCATACAGCACTGGCGAGAAGCTCCTACTGAGCCAAGTGCTGTACCAACACAAAGACGCCTCTGATGTGGAGAGCTGCCTCTCAAAAGCCACCACTGGAATGTAACCCCTGTCACCAATATCCCGTAAGCAAGAGGTGAGCACTCCATCAGGGAAGCATTATGAAACTTGTTTATAAATATCCTTGAAACACATACTGCGCTATTATGCAACTGATAAACATGTTCATATTTCCAGTGTGAAAACAAACACTGTGGAGAACTCCTAAGGGATGAATCTCTGGGAAGCACTGGATAGATTTCAAGCACACCAGTTTACTACTTGGATATTTCTGACAATTTCATGCTTTAACAGATACTACACCAGAGCTGGTGCCTCTGCAAAGGGTCTCAAGTTTGCAGCAGCAATAATATCCTTTTCTCTGCACCATATGTTTTATTATCTGGAAAACACAGAATTTCTAGAAAGCAGGATATTCTAAAATAAAGAAAATTTAAGCTCTACTGATGCACTGCACCAGTTACACATACAGCTACTTTTCAGGTAGTCTTCTAACGCTCACTATAAACTCTCCAGATTATTAGATTTTGTTTATGGATTTGCTTTAAATATATAACCTAGGTTTACCTATGAGAAGGCCTGATATTTGCAAATTAATTCAAGACCATCCTCATAACTTTAAATCACTAAAGAAAAGCTCGCAGACATGTCTTTCACAGATCAAATCGGAGAACTCATAGCTGATTTAATTCAAATTCTGTTAGTGCCAAATGCCCAGCATTCCAGAACTAGTAAATTGTGTATCCAATTATCACTTGTATAGTTCAAGGGACTGCATTTATATGAAGATTATGAAAATTAAATGGACTTGAGATGTCTTTTTACTAGAAAAATGAGTGTTGACAGCTGCTCAGGAAAAGTGCTTCTAAAAATATTAATAGTTTTACTATAAAGATTTAAATTGCCGTGTCTTCTTCTTCTTGTCCCTTCCCCCTGTGACAAGGTAACCTACAACACACAGAAAAAAATACAAGGCCGAACACTGAGAACCAAGGATTTCAGCAAGAATGGCTTTGTGTTGGAGCACAGCAGCTGTGTCCTCAGGTGCTGGACCTCCCATCCTTCCCTCCTTCACATCCATATGGACCACAACACGACAAGCCAGAACATTAAGGTCTTCTTGAGAAACCCTATTCAAACAGGTCTGCTGATGAGCTCTACAGAACAACAGGCTGCGTAACTCTGCAGGTATTAGGAAAGGTAGCACTTGGGGAAAAAAAGCCAACCTAAACTAAAAAAGGACAAACGGGAAAAAAACCAAACTATAGTAGAAGTTAGAGACATAAGAAAAAAACTTGCCTCTAAATGGGGAGCGGACTCTTCAGAAAGAAAAGTGTGGACATGCCGAAACACCATAATTTATGGAGAAATGCAACTGGGCAGGTTCACTTAGTACAAAAGCCACACAATTTTACGAACTTGTACATCCAAATGCCTTTTACTTCCTCATCACTTCTGTCGTACGTTCCCTCTCCCAGCGTATATATTGACCAACAGATTGACCTTTGGTTACAGCTTGTGAATTGCTGCTTTTTAAATGGTGCCTCTCAATTTAATAGAATGGTAAACCTGGTGATACTTTCATGCTTCATTCGGCCAGAAGCCTTCTTTTCATAAACAAATCTAACGGAATAAAGCCTTAAAAACCTCTTTCAGAGCCTGTAGCAATAAGGTCAGTAGGAGCGATTTCAGCATCCCCCAGTTACTGGCCTCTGCTTTCTTGCAGCATGGCAACAGCACAAGCTCAGTATTACCATGTTAATTCTAACTAGCAAACTGAAATATCATGTAGTAACAGCCCTTACATTTTAAGCATAGAATACAATTTTGAAAAGGTGAAATCGATTAAAGAGATCCACTGGGCAAACTAGGGACAAAAAAATAAGTGTTTCCAAACAGATCTTTTAGGCAGAAGTTTCAAACAAGCAGTAGCTATGATCCCCAGTAATCTCCATCCCAGTGCCTGATACCAAATGATTTCCCAATGTATTGCTTCCAAAGCAGAAAAAGCACAGAAATATTTAATGCAAACAAGGTCAAATAAAAATCACTTGGCATAATTTTCTGTCACAGACAGGAGGAGGAAAAGTGAATGAAAATGGCTACAAATATTCCTGATCTAAATTAATACACAGCATACGTACCTGATAGATTTGATGCTTTCAGTAATAAAACCTGTCTATAACAACATCAACTCCAAGAACATTCCCAGGGCAAAAGAAATACAGAGATCGAAAGATAGTTCTTTTACTTCAAAGTCACTACAAGACTTTTATTCAAGTTTTTGCTTCAGTGCAGAAGTTGAACTATAGCCTGCTAGAACAATGCACAACAGCACATTTCACATCACAATGAAAGCACCACATTCTTGGAGCTGGCAAGAAAACCTTTTCCACTCAACTTGTGCCAGGCAGTGGTTTTCTTCAGGAAGAAGATGCACAAAGCAACACACAAAATGCTATACACGCACTCTAAAACGATACACCAGCTTTGTTGGCTTCGTTTGTTTTACAGATCCCACACTACTAACACCGGATTCTTCTTTTATCTTAACTAAAGCTTTTAAAGCAGAGCAATGCACATGTTATCCTTGATGTGACTGGATTGCTGTTGCATAGAACAGAGAATAATCACAGGTTTAGCCACAGATTTCCTGCCAAGTGATTCAAGTAACATTCTGGAGAATTTTTTTCTATCACATTTCTGCTCATACACAAATAAATTGAATTTCTGCTCCACTTCTCCAGAAGTTACCGCTGCCATATAAACCTGGCCTCTTTGGTTTTCACACCAAACTTCCTCATGTTAACAATGAAAGGAAAACCCATATTTGATGTTGGAAGGGTTCGACTACTTTTGACTTGGTCTATTTAGAATAAATATAGAAGATGCAAGGGGTTTGGATTTATTTTTTTTAAAGAATTCTATTGAATTTTTAAGCCAGCAACAATCTCCTTAAAAATGCACCATGCATGTGAGTAAGAACCTTTAAAAAATTGATACAAATTTTCAAATTAGTCTCTGTAAAATTCCATACATTTTTATCATTATTGAGTATCATAACACTCACACAGAAAAAAACCACAGAGATAGAAGAAAGGGGGAGGGGAACACTGTTGCTTCAAAAAAAAAATCAAGAACTTGCAAAAAGGAAAAAACATTGCTCTTCTCCCAATACTTCTTTAGAGAAAGGCTGCTGAAATTCAGAAATATATACAACCCATGCATTCAAACAGAAGTTTAAAATGCCTTTTTAACATAAACCAAGCAAAAAGAGAAAAATCCAATAAAGTTATACTGAAAATACCCACATTGTATATTACTGAGAGACTGTAATTTCATTTTCATATTTGCCTTGGAGTCACAAGTTCTTGCATTATGTGGCATCTGAGTATACAGATATTATTTCAGTATTTTGCAGTGTCCTCAGTAGCATATGTTCCCCGTCTTTCTCCTTTGCGCATAGTTCTTCAAACTTTCAGCTAATCAAAAGGAATTTCTGCGATCTTAACTTCCATTTTTAGTGCTGGCCTACTTTAAAAAAACAAGGAGAACCCATCAATAGTAAGACATGCTTCTCTTTTTTTGAAAATGAGTAAGAGGAAGCAATCTCTCTGTTCCTCTCTTGATCAGATTATTGGGGCAAACAGGCTTAGAGACTCTCAAGAGCTGTTAACAATTCACCCAGCCTGGTATAATATATGGAAGGAAAGCAGCTGGGGAAGGAGGCGGCAACCTGCAGCTAGAACAGATTTGATGTAACATCAAACCACACGCACACCATGGCACTCCAGGGTAGTGGTGGTGGGACACCTTCCTCTTCCTTTTGACTAGACTTCTGAACCCCTCCTGCCCAATTCAGTTTCATGGGATTCAGTGAAATTCTTTACCTCTGACTTCCCGAAGAAGCGTGTATGTGTCACATTCCCACATCTCATTCATTAAGTCCACAATCAGCAATTTGCAAAGGCAAGAGTGGGATTTTTCAGAGCCCTTAGTTACATCACACCAATCAATTTTTCCAGTGATCAAGGATGAATGGCTGATAACAAAACCTTGACAGATCACGTGGAGGCAGCTGACTTTGAGCAAGTAAAGCCTTTAAGAAAAGGAACTGTATATGTACTGGGCACTTCTGCAAAACCTACCCTAGGAAACAAGATCTAACTCAGGCCTAGGTTTCCACTGTTGTTCTTACTTTTTACCAATCTTTTCTTGCATTTTCCATAAGAATTAGCTTTTTTATGCCAACAGATGTCCAAGATGACTGATATAAAGACTGGGTGACAAATTAAAAGAAAACACAAAAACTTGAGCGTTACATCAAGAATTGTACAGATTCCACCATCACAGGATTTCAGCTGGGTAGATACCATACTGGGCTCAACCACACCGCAGTAGGAACTATACATATAAAGCAGTCTGCATCCTAATTTTTGGGCAAGCTTTGTTTCACAATGACAACTAGGGCCTTCCTCTGTTTTGGAAGAATCCAAACTGAGGCCTCTAGAAAGCCGATTTGCTGAGCTCTTCCCAGTATCTATCCCAAACTTCAGAGCAAGAAGAGAGGCTCACTCTTCACAAATAACCTGTAACTGAACTGGCACCAAACACTTCCAGGTGCCAGTTTTACAGACAGTATTCCCAATGAAATCAAGTACTGCCATCATGTTCTACCTGTACTGTGAGTCATTGGAAATTGGAGAAAGTAAAAACATGGACTCTCAAATTTATCACAAATGGAGGAACAGGGGATAAATGAGGTTCCAATTACTGCATCAATTTTGATGAGGAAAGGACACGTTTTCACTCACGGTACAGAAAAGCACATGTGCAACACCCACGTCTGTATTCCAGCAGTCTCCACCCCTTATGCCTTCTGCTGAAACTTCAGTAGTCTAACAAATGCATTAATTACAATTTAAAATGAACCTGCACTTGAAGGAGAGGCTAGGGCGGTAGGAGAAAAATGATGTGGCAGGTACCCTTGGCAGCAGTCCTAAAGGACAGGCATTTACAATTATGTGATCATTTTAACAAGGCGGCTTTCCTTCCTCTGAAACATTTTTGTCCTCTGCACACTGCAGCTTATCCGATGTGCTCAGCAATTCTATTTATATAGACGTGACTCACCTTAGAACTGCCTCAGACAGTGTACCTCTTCCACTTTCTCTTAAAAAGAAATAAGAATAACAACAAAGGAAAAACATTGTGATAATAAGATCTCTTTCCAAAGTTCATCCTGAAATGTTGACAGAACTATGCAATATTCAAGGTTGAGAATGCTCTAAACCGATGAAGGAGTCTGGGGTGAGCAGAGAGGAACCGCTAGACCTGAATGACACTGCCATATGCCTAGTGCTGCAACAGCAGCAGGAATAAGATGATCTAAGACATCATCTGCATATAGAACATCATTTCAAAGGTGTCTTGAATGGTCGGACAAGTTTTTTTTACTTTAGTCCCTCAAGTGAATTCTTATATTGCTTTTACTGTTATATTGAGGACGTTTCTTCAAAATAAGAAAAATAAGGAAGAAAGCAGGGAAGCTTGGCTGGAAAGTTAGGTAGACATGTCCCTAGAGATCTCTCGTCTGAAGTCTGGGAAAAACAGCTCTAATCTACTCCAGTACTCCATAGACTGTAAAAGAGAAATATTTTGCAGATGGTGTTCTGAGGGGGTGTGGGAGGCAGGGAAAAATAACTTCTCCAGATTCAGCCTTTCTACAATGCCTAAAGGTAAAAAGGAATCAGATTTCTCTCACTTCTTCAAATTCTACTTTTTTTTTGTTATTTAGCTCACTCCCAGCTAGTCCCTTCTTCTCCATTCCCTGGAAGCCCATTCACATGCTGCCTCTCCACTACACCCCATCTCCCCTTCACCCAGGCAAAACTGTTCCAAGGTTGCAGCCACCTCGTCAAAGTCACCCAGTCTACACTTTCCAACTGCTCTTTCCTCATAAGAGCTCCTCATCAACTATACGACAAGGAGGGGATTTTATCTCTTTTCTCATCTGTGTCACAAGGTCCGAGCAGCCAGACAGACTCTCATCCACCAAGATGGACGTTCAATGGACCTACATTGAAATTGGGAATTGCAAAAAGTCATAATGGCTTAGGAACAGTTTACTGATTCACTATCAATACCAGCAACGAGGCTGATATGATAAACAACATCACTTCCCACTGGAAAGCACTAAGCAGTTCTGACAGAATAAAGACGAAAACTTTCTTATCCTGTCCTCTATCATGTCCCAGCTGTTTCAGTTAATTGCAGATGATATATCACCTACAGCAATATCTTTGGTTTAGAAGTATACAGTGTCAGCTGCATCCCTTGTTCTAAATACGAAAAAGTGTTCTGCTTTTTTGTTTTAAAGCTCAATACAAAAAGATCAATTTCTTCCTTTATGCAGACCTAATGCCCCAACAGGCAAAAGTTAACGGCAGTAATCTCTACTCAGAAAAGGCTGAGTTGTTCTTCCGAAATTCCTCAGCTGTAAGTAATCTTACATGAACCACTGTGAAAGAAGTAAAATCCAGCTTGTCCTCATATGCAGACATGAACTGAAGCGTCAGCATTCCTCAGCAAGGTCCAAAGTCAGAGAAGGCTGTTCAGCACATAACATGTAAGTCTACGCACAGTTAAGTATGTGCTGAAGTGCTTCCACGAAGCCAAGGGCTAAGACAGACCTCCTAAATAGAAGCCACTCCTCCTGGTTCCTGTGTGTTATATTGTAAAACGCAGTTTTCTTGGATGCCGAGACTCCACCATCAGCCTACCCTTGAAGAAACCACAACATGGTCTCCTGTTTGAGGCACCACGGCTAAGCAGGCAGCACAGACTTAGAGGAACAGGAAGAAAAGGCTCCCGAGCAACTCTTTCATTCCCATCCTTTTCAGAAGGATGGACTGGAACTGAAGCTCTCAAATCACCAGAGCTATTAAGAAACCAGGAGGTACTCCAGCTACCTACAGACTCTCACAGAACACAAGACAACTGTTTTGGTATAGAAACTGCACCGGATGACCTTGAATTTCCTCCTCAGGTGCGAAACTCATTTAAGTATGCCTCACCTCACACTCGCTCTGACATTTCAAACGCCATCAATAAGATGTCCTTATTGCATCTGGTTTCAATGGGCAAGTCCTGTGAATGGAAAGTGAATCAGGGCAGAGTTGGTTAAACAAAATTTTTGCTTTGCTGCTGCCTAATTAGATGATGCTGACTAATCCTCTGCATTACTTCACAGTGAAAGGAACCCAGCAGGAGCGTTAAGATGGGGTTTTAAAGAGCTGAAAGCCATAAACGATTTTCTTTTACAGAGTGTATTTCTCTTGCAGGAGTTGCTTCGATCAAGTGTTCTTTCCTAGGCTTATATCCTCCGCAAAATGTCTCTGTGGCCTACAGCGTTAGAAGTTCAAAGAACGGCATAAGGAAACAGAAAAAATGAAGAGAAGAAAAACCTGGACACAAATCCCCTGCAAAATTTTCCATACAGAAGTGCCTACAATGAGAAATGATTTGCAGGACTGGCCTCTTGACCTACCATTAAGTAAACAGGGACTATAAATTTCTGCTCTCCTCTTGCAAAAATGTAGACGTGGCTAACTGTAACCATAATGTAGGCCCTTACCAAATCTACTAAGAACTGCTGATGGCTTTACAGTGGCAAAGCTCAGCCCCACACTTGTATAGTCCTGTCGGACTGAGAAAACCTGAGCAGACTCAACTCTACTAGATATTTAAATCTAAAGTGTTCCAATTGCTTTCCTTTCCTCAGAGATCCTGCTAAACCACAGCTGCAAAATACACAAGTTGAAAAGAAAAAGGCCCCAGACTGAACTATTCAAGGATGGGAAATCATTATCAATCTTTTCTGAAGCTGTAGCAGAATGACATCATCAACTATCTCAGTACATAGACAGGTTCTTATGGCAAGGAGAATTCAACTGCTCAAGCTTTCTTTTTTTCTCCAAGCTTAGCTTGTTAAGTTATGATTAATTAGGAAACAACAGCCCTACTGGAAAGACAAGGCAAACAACAATAGAAGTCCAATCAGCAGGGGTCATTAAAGCTAAGACAGAACTGTTTGGGAACTAAAGCTCCATAGTGACATCAGCCAAGGCAAAACAAATGCATTTTGTAGTTGGTGAGTTTTCACTAAAATTTGAAGTAAAATGACCTCAATGATACAGTGTTTTACCTTTCATGACATAGACTTCCCAAAATCATTTAAAGGTAGACAGTGCTCTTAATTTAGCTTACAGCCTAACCTCTTCTGTGACTTGAGATACAGATCGAAAACTGCTATGTACTGCTAACCATGTATGTGCAAATCTAAAGAACACTAACAACATACTTAGGGTGATCAAAACTGGTGGAAATTCATTCCTCTACAGTCAGGATGCTCAAGGCTTCATTTAGCAGATCAGATTCATGTCAGCTGCAAGTTAAGGACTGACTACTACATCATCTTTAGGTTCCTGCATGTGCATCTTGAACTGTATTGAAATAGTACTTCTTCGGAAAGGACAATTTTTGAACCACAGCTTTATCCTTAAAAGTAACTCAACATAAACAGCCTTCTGCTCAACAGCATAGCTCCTGAAAGCTGTACAAGGTCAGATATGCCTCCTTACTTCAGGGACAAAATCAGGTCAACAGAACTGCCTACTCACTTCAATTACTTCCGAACAGCTAATCCACTGGGAGCAATACGAGGGCTGCAGGACTCACTGAGGTCAGATTTTAAAGTCTCAGGCTTACCTGAACATGCAAGGTGGCTCAACGACTCTGTTACCAATGATCATGCAGAATTGGGGTTAGTGAGGGAGGAGAGACAGCTGGGTATACAGAGCTCACAGGTTTGTTCAAGGAAAAAAGAATGAACCCCTTCCACTTACACTGCAGACATACTCGGTCAGGAAACAGAATGAATAAAGCCAAGTCCACATAGCTATTTTCAAAGTGCAGCTGCTCTTGAAACAACTTCTTAGGTATAACATCGAGGTAAGCCTCTACATTGCATATAGCTTTTTAGATCTCATTTTTATTGGCAGACAATTTTACAACTGCCTACTGCAATAATGCTCAAAAAAAAAATGTAGATTCATACATATACTTGCATACAATTAAAATAATAACTAGTTCCCATAAAGGACATACACATAGGTATGTGAAACAATAGTTTATGCAGAATAGCTGAACGCGAGGAAGCATGCAGGCATTAATTAAGTCAGTACATAAATGCAGAAGACACACTCCTGGAAACAACTTTTGCTCAAGGTCACTGGTGAAGTTGTTTTAATGTAATTAATTCAGTAGCATTTAGAATAATTTAAAAGAAGCTGGCATAATCCTATGAAGTGCAACAAGAAGCCAAGAACTGTGCCTCACTTACAAACAAAATCCCACTATGTCCCTGGATGGCATTAGCTGTGCTGGGAGAGGGTTAACTGGGTTCTGCTGACTCATCAAGGCAGCTTGGTCATCGTCCCCTCCAAACAGGCTGAAGAAGAAATGCCACTTGAAAGTCAGGACTCAAAATGCAACTCCAGGGGAAAAAATAAAGGAGTGAAGTAAGTTTAATGCTAGCTGTTTTCTATGGGAGTAAATATCATCTCTTCCTCCTTGGTATTCAGGTAATGGCACACGAGAACAAAATGGAAGAACAGCAGGCAGGGAGGATGAGACACCTCAAGAATGTGACTAAGGCCGAACCAAACAGATTTTATAATTTCAGTGCAATTCCAAATTGCATGTGACCTATTTTAGGCCTCACTGAGTTGACTATAATTAACTACAATTTGTACAGATTTCAATTTAATACGTGAACTGGCTTGCTAAAAAAATAAAATTAAAAAAAATTAAAGCAGGGCATTTTCTAAAGTTAAAAGGTCAGAAATCCATTTTTAAGTTAAAATATCAGCCAAAAATACATTATATATCTAGTCTATATAATATTCTTTCCAACACAACTGCAAGGTAAACATTTTAAAGAGGCTTTTATGCTGTCTCAAATCTTAGTGCAAGGACAAAATGTGATGTTGTAGTCTGAAAAACTCTACTTCCCCTTCAATAAAAAAACCCATGTTTTAAAATTTGTTTTCTTCCTGCCAAGTTAGACTCTGTTGTATTTCAGAATTTGTTTTTGCTTTGTAATGCACTTTTAAAACTTTCTGCAGACAACCTTACAAGAATAGATGCATTGAGTCACATAAGGAAGAGAGTAATAAAGAAGAAACTGAAACAAAACAAACATTCAATTGCCAAAATGCTACATTTCATTGCTCTTCTAAGCTTCTTCATCTCCATAAGGTCCCTGCACACTACTCAAAACAGTGTTTCCTGTAGCTCCCCTTTCCCTGCACCCCAATACTTGGAAGAAAAAAAAGCACTCGACCTCCAGCCTGTAATTGTATGCGAGTTTCACGGTTATTCAGCTAACCTGTGGGGCTGACCTGGCAATCCTCCCTTACAGGGTGCTCAGTAATGGAGAAAAAGGGAGCTACAGGCTGCACAAGTGATTCCGGGGACAGCAGCGCTCTCATGGCCACTAGCTCCAAGCTATTGTGATACCTACAGAGAAAAAATAAACAACATTATGAGTGTAGAGCTCATAAGCTTCTCACTGGGACAGAGACAGAAGATTCTGCCTGTAATCTTAACTGCCATTAAACCCTCACATGAAATTCAGCTTTTTTCCCTTGTCCCCATTTCCACTACAAAAAGGGCTTAGAACTTTCCTACTTTACTTATCTTGGAAATCTTTGAACGAAGAGCACATGATTAAAACAAGAATTTTGCTGTTACATAAAACACATGTTTGTTTAGGTTCAAATGAGATCGCCAACCCTGGTGAGACACCTACTGATTTTCAATCTCCCATTCTCTTCTCTCTATTTCCTTACTCAAGAAAACACAACCATTTCCAGCCTCCCCTTCCACTGCCACCCCCAGTATCACACAAAATCCCAGGAGTGAAGATAAGTAGAAGAAAGTTCTGTTTCAGAAACTCATACAGAGATTCTCCTAGGAAAAAATAAAACACAAGAATAACTTCTTACTCATTTATATCCGGGCCTTCCTTTTTCTCTCCCTTTCAGACACTCTTATCTATGCTACAAAGTTTTCTCTGTCCATGAAGGTGAGTTATCACAGAATTCCTTTTATAGTCAACATGACAAAGAAAAAACAGAAGAAACCTACAAGGATTTTAATTAGAACTTGGCATACTGTACATTTACAAACGGATAAATCTTTCTGCCCTACACCTCCAATTTGCTGCTTAAATGACATTTCTGTGCTTCATATCCTTCCTTTGTTTGAAATTTTTATTTCTCTGGTAACTTTTGAAACAGACAGCAGTTTGTGGAGCAGAAGAATAAGCCCATGAAATCTTTTGTAAGGAAGGAAAGCAAAAAAACCCCCCAGTGCCCTTATCTGTACCAGCACCTGCATAAAAACACCCGCTGGATTTCACTCCGACACATCCCTCCAACGAAGATAGCCACATCTGCTTCACCATTCAGCATCAGACTTTTGCCAAAAGTTTTCCTGACTAATACTGCAAAGCCTGGCTGCGAACTCAGCCACAAGGACTTCAAACGGAAAGCAAGTCTGATAGTTTTGCAGTGCTGTCTGGCAAGCCAGAAAAGAGATGAGGGATGGAAAGAGTGTTGGAAACAGAATTAATAAGTAGTAGACTGGGTGACATTCAAGTAGAGGAGATACAATAAAAGCAGTTAAACACCATTCTGACTTGACAAACTTCAGATAAAGTAACTTCAAGTTGACAGAGCATAAATAATCACTGATGATGTAAAAAGAGAATTAGAAGTACTTGGAAGTATTAACTTTCCCTAGGTAGTTGCCGTTCCTACAGCTCAGACAGAACTCTTTTGCCTCCGTGCAATTTAAATTGCACTTGGCTTTCAAGAAAATTTTGTTCTAGTTCAGGAGAACAGTCTTTTTCAGAGAAAAGTGAGTTCCTAGCACTGCAGTGAATGAATAAACACAGCAAAGGCACATGCAACTTCCAGCCTGCAGGGTGTTTAAAACAAAGGCTTTGAAACCATTCCAGCATTTAAATAAAAAAAGGCAACATCCAGTCGAAATAATCATGAAGCTAAAGAGAACACACAAGCACAGTCCAGGTAACCACCAGTGAAGCAGAAGATACAGATGAAGAGCACTGCAGAACTATAACAAGAGGTTTGGGCTCCAAAGTGTCAACACCTACTTAGCCCTGAGCTGAACCGCGTGCCAGCAAAACTACCAGGATGTGCCGTAAAATGCCAGAGGATGTGCATAAAAAGGCAAAAAGCTCTGTTAATTTACAGAGTAAGTGAACTTCCAACACACTGCAAGTGCAGACAAGCCAAAAGAGAAGATTCAAGGCAGGGCAGGAACAGCTGTATGACCCCAAATGTGCCCTACTTCTCAGTCAACAGCTCCTTCGCCCCCTTGCAGCAACTTGCCAGGCAGCCAGGCTGCAAGAGTGGATCTCTCCTACAGTGCCAAGAGCTCCTGCAGCAGTTCACCATCTGGTTCTGTTTCTGCTCTTTGCTTCCACTTCACTTAAACACAGTAGTAAACACTGTCTGGCCAAATGGTATCACCGAAACATCCACTTCTATCAAAACTGTCATCCCAAAGAAATAGGAGTGTCTGAACATAAGGGGAGCAGACAGCAGTAACACAAAAACATCAGAAAAAAATACAGCACTGAAACAAGAAAAAAAGAAAGGATATAGAGATGGGAACCAAGGATTAAAAAAATTAATAGTAACGGAATTCACTCTCAGAATTGTGCATCATAACTTACTGTGTATGCTTGCTTGCAGAAGTATTTAATCAAAGGATCAGTAGGTCAGAATCATCCCTCTTCTGGAAAATGCTACTGATTGGGCTTTATCCAAAGTGAAAAGTGTTAATTGTTTACATCAGCAATAGAAGCAGCAGCCGCAATCACTGTCATCACCATTTTCTACTACTCCGCTGAGGTTTTCAGTTTTCACTGCTGTGGTAGCAGCTATTCCTTACCACTAGCACCCCTAAATGAGAAGGGTTACTCTTGTTCCTGACTGTTTTCTTATTTATGCACTTCCACCCACCATCCCCCAAGCACAGGGCTTGTCGCAGGGTTTGCTTTAGTAAAGAATAATGTCTCTTGAAAAGGACCACCACTGAGAACGTACTGGAGATTTTGGCCTTCTAGTAGCACCCACATCAGGATAAATGCTTTTACTAAAGATAGCAGCTATTAAAAAAGCATCCTTTGCATTCAGATGCCCAGTTTGAATCACCATGCAGTTTTGCCTTTCTGACAGTTGACCAAACTAGCACTGCCTGCTTTGAATTATAGATAGCCCCTTATCTCAGCTAAGATTTCTATCTTACCAATCCTTAGAAATTCTAAACCAATATGCACATAACTGCTCCTTTACTGAAGTCAAATCAAGTTTTCAGCTGTTTTTCTGTGCTATAGAGACTTAGATGCCATGCAGCAGCCGAGGCACTGCAGAACTCAGACAACAGGGATACAAAAGAACAAGTGCCATTAATTCTTACACATAAGGTAGGTCACCAGAAAGGCTGCTTTTTTGAACATCACAGAAAAATAATATGTTCTTCCAAACTGATCATGTGGTTTTCAACAAGCATCATGCTTCATATTTTGCCCAACCAAAACACAAGCCACACTGACCGCATAACTGAAATTGTGGCTGGAAAATGGAAAACATTCGCCTTCATGAATGTACTCGCAGGAAATAAATAATCATCCATTAAACACACAGAGACATAAACAATCACACTGCACTGTTCAGAACTGTTTTGACTTGTCACAACTTAAAGAGTTTCCTTCTTAATGAAATAGATCAGCTGAACTCTCAGTAGATTAACACAGATTCCCTGTTATGTTTTCAGTACCCGTACCCTCCTGATAACTGAAATGACTGAAGCACTCTGATGTACTTACTCCTTTGAATGAAAAAAGCCATTTAGATGGAGGCTGCAAAAACAAAGGAAAATGTGCAGCTTTCCAATTCTAGAACAGACATTGTAAAAGCAATGAAGTCAAACACAGTAGAGAGATGTTGCTCAACAGCAGTAAGGGTAGGTACCACTTCAGTCCTAGAGAATTCAGCTACTCCGGCTTAAAATACTAATAAACGACACCAGCCCTTTCTCCCAAAAACCCAACTTTATCTTGAAAAACCCAAACCACTGATACTACAAATGCATCCCACCCCAGCATGGAAAATTAATACAAAGAGAAGTTCAATCACGTGATTAATCTCAGTTCTACCTGCCCAGTAGCTCTGAGTTGCAGCATAGTTATAAAGTCACCTTCACTGAACTTTGGCCCCTCAGATAAAGTAATATATATTAGAAATTATTCAACATTTGTAATTCACTAACTGCCTTTAATCTTCAGCTCTAGCTAAGCTTTGCATTAGGTTTCAAGGCAAAACAAGTTCTTGCCCCAACAGGCCCAGCACATTTGGAGAAACCTCCACTACATTTCTGTGATGGCTTCTTCAGGAGTATTTGAGATTCACGAAGACAGGAAGAGAACCAAGCACAGCCACTTTGAAAGCATTTAATCTGTTTCAACAAGAGAGATGGCCAATTCCGCCACACTGTCTCAGGACAGCAAAGCCTGCCTGCAAGATGACCTACGCTGGCCACCTTCTTCCACTCTCCTCTGCAGGACACTGCAGCCAAAGGATGCTCAGGGATGCTGACTACCCACGGGTACGCAACATCGAAGGTCATGAAAGAAAGGAGAACAGTGTCTCTGCTTGCTAGTTTGCTCTTGTTGCTGTACTTCACCTATGTAAATTGGGACTATAAACAGTATCTCAGTTTCCATGAGAGCAGTTACACCAACAATTTCAATCACATCCCAGTCCCTGTAGTCTCACCGATTCTTCACAAGAGGGACGAAGGAGACTTAAGAGCTCAATATGAGGTAACAGATCTCCTCTGAGAGAGGAGAAAATTAAGCATTGATTAGATTTGAAGTCCTGTAGCCTTCTGGAACTCATTTTTTTTGTGCATGGAGTTTTAAAAAATTTTATTTCACCTGCAAACAGTGTTCAGAGATACAGCAATGCTTTTTTTCTTGAGCTACACATTTATTACTATTTGTGTCAGATATCTAAGTGCAAGCTACTCAACCCTAGATTACATTTATAGTCCATGGAAAAAAACCTGACACTGCCACTCAGGGGAGTATTAATCTTATCCTAAGGCAAGCATTAAAGACAGGTCAGCTTTATCACCCTTGGGAGGTGCTTATTTGTCTGCATCAGCTGCAGAGGAAGCCCAGACACAGACATCCAATTTTTAAATGCACAAGTTGGGGCAGAGGAATCCTACCAGAGGAGATGGTTTCTAACCCTGTTAAATCTGGGCCAGCGACTGGAACATTGTTAGGAAAAACTCCAGGACTCAATACAAGAAAAAAGGTCACAAGTTTCTTGTGCAGCCATGGCAGATATGGTTGAAATGAAGTTGACAATTTAACCTAGAATTAGGGTAGGAGGGAAAAAACCCAACCACCTAGAAAAAAACAACCCAACAATCCTAATTTTAAGTAGTACCATCAGGTCACAACCATCTCTGCACTATGTTTCAGAGGGTTTTGTTGCTGTTTTGGCTTTATGAAAGTAAGCATAAAAAGCTTCACATTTAGGCTCTGAACAACTGAATCAAGTGGATTCCAAACACAGTAGCCTTAGAGATAAAGAAAAAACAAAGCTTTGCAGAAGAACTTGTCTGCATAAAGTTATTTCCAGCACAGCTGCTATGCTGTCAAACTTGGTTATCAAGGGACAAAAACCAGCTCATTCCTTGCCTTGAAATACTGTCCTTTACCCTAATTGTGAAATCAAAGTGCTCCCTTCTCCTAACCAATAATGTGTTCTGCCGCTAAATAGTCTGTTTGCATTTAACAAGACACATTAATCAAATACCTCCAAAGTTTTCAGGAAAGAACGAAAAATTGCCATAATTTGTGCCTCTTGTTTACTTTATGTTCCAATATTTACTTTCATACTAAAACTATTGATTAGTTTTGCTTCTATCTGACTAAAGGGCAAATAAAAGTACACAAATGCTTGCCAGTCTGCCACTTTTCTCAGGAATCAAAGTAGTATGCTGCTATCCTTTCAAAACATCTCCTCTAGCTGCTGTCACATACTCTATGAGACCTATTTATACACCGGCTTCTTGAACATTTTCTAGATAGGACAGGCACCCTTGTGAATTTGACTAGAAAGCCACAAGGCAGCAATGACGACTCTGAAAAAAATCTAAAATTAAACCCCTGCCATTAGTGACAGGTAGACACTTACCATGGCAGCCGTGAGACAGCAGTTTCATCGGGTGAGGTAGGTAGCCCAGCAGTAAGTTATTTAGCAGCAACAGACTCCTTTGAGGAAGCATTACCTCATTCTCCTCCACCTCCACATTCATTCCCCATTGGAATGATGATATAAAATCCACACTATTCATAAAGGACAACAGGCAAATGAAGCGCCAATATGCACACAGCACAGAGAAAGCAGGGAGACAGAGGGACCTATCCCTACTTTTTCAAGGCAACACCCCCGACCCACCGTTCTCCCTCTGTTAGAGGAGCATCTAGACTAGAACAAAATATTTAAAAAAACCCACACACAAAAAAAAATCCCTAACAAAAATAGCCCCACTAATTTAATAGAGGGTGGAAAGACCCCAGAGATAACAACTCATGTTAGAGAAAAAGCATTTTAGGGCACCTTAGAAATATGAAGAGATGCTTTTTAAAGCACACAAGGGCCACAGAGGTTTCCTTTTCCCCTCTCCCCCACACCTAATCTCTCTCAGTTGTACATGCTGTAAACATATGAGCTTCAGAATATAATGAAACAATTGTGTTAAGGAACAAATTTGTTCTTTTGCTTTATGAAAATAAAAAGGCAGAAGGGGGATGAAAGATTCCGAGATGGGAAAGCAAACCAATATTTGGTCCCAACAAGTCCTCCCGGTAGCACATTTTTGCTGCACTGTGTGACCAGTTTCTTGTCTCTCCACACATTCCCAGCACCGCCACACAGCTGGGCAGAAGATACTCCCATCCTGAATCTTTTGCCCGGCTGAACCTCTGATGTCAACGTTCCCATTTCTGCATATCAGGAGAAGGGACTTAAAACTTCAAGACCAGTATTACACCACAGGTGTGGAACTCACAGCAGCACTAAAAAACCTGTTACAAACTTCCACAGGACGAACGATCTCAGCAGCAACTAACCCAAAATGCCAGACATCAAAGCCTGTTGACTAACAACTACTCGGTGGAAGAACTACTCCAGGAGTTCAACATAGATACGAATTTGTAACATTCCTGACAGAAGGCAGAACCAGAGCTCCAGCAACAAAATGGACTTCTTTTTGATTGTAGGAGAGATAACCAGAGATTATCATAGCCCACTAAAACAAAAATTATTAAAGAAAAATTGATCACTTAAACCACAGAGCTGATGGCCAAAGCCAAAGAGTAGGAAGAACTGGAGGAAAAACTGACCCTGCATATTACTTGTAGTAACAGGAGATTTAAAGAGCAAAGCAATCATTAAGAATATATGGCACACAAATTTGTAAAATCTACTAAATTACTTCACTGCAGCCTTAAATTACTGACAAGAGTGATTCTTTATGAATTGATAAAGCACCCTAACTCAAAGACAGAGGTGAAAAATTGTGATACACAAGGTTTTTCCCAAAGCTTAAGTAAATGCATCTTACACCTATCCATTCTCACAAATCCATTAAGGACAGAAAACAGAGCAATGCAACTCTTTGGCCACAGTAGCAGCAACTTCAGAACAAATAAATAAAACAAAGCAGAGAAGCAACAGATTCTCTTCCTGAGGAACATAACATAAAACATCTTCAGTCATAAATTGCTTTCATTTTTCAGAGACCCCTGAAGACAGGTCTTCAGTGTGATTTTAGCCTCTTACTGCACACTCATACTCAATTCCAGTACAATTAAATACAACCTAAAGGATTTGATGGGGCTCTTGAAGTGTACCATATAAACAGACTGAAGGGATCCACCACTTGAAGAAGAGGAGACATTCTTCTGGCACCTCTCGAAGATGAGACACTCATTCTCACCACCAGCAGCATCCAAAATTACGCGTGCCCATAACATACCCTTGCTGTTCAGATCTCCATTTGTGTGTGTATGTGTGCGTGCTGCAGTTACTTTCTTTCAGTAGATAAATATAAACAAAACATAGGATTCAGTGTGGGCACATAAAACATTTATAGAAATTGAGGTTGCATTTAGAAAACCCTGATCTGCAATTATCTCATTCTTGTGTCCTACACAGAGACCACATTCACACATAGGTACACAAACCTGTTCTCAAACTCGTCCGTAATTAAATCAAATTGCTGTATTACAAAATTCCAGCTTACAGGTTTCATACTTCTTGAATTTAAGGCTAAGCCAAAATGAAAAAAAGAAACGTAAGTAAGTATTCACCACACAGCTGTATTTACTGCTCAGATGTTGAGCATGTAGTTATAGAACATCCTTCCTATCTCTTAAAATGGTAGAAGTAAAAAAGGATACTTGGGGAAGCAAGATGTTCAAAATACCTCCTGGGGGAAAAAAAAATTACAAACACAAATACTACTTCATTGATTCACCTGAGAATCAGAACTTATTTCATTTCCAGACACCCACATTCAAGCCATGAATCACCACATTTTCTCGTGGAAAGCCAGCACTGCGGTTCTAGTTACTATGACAATATTGATGCCTCAGTGCTCCATAGTCTTACAGATAAAGGTATTCATTCAAAAATAAACAAACAAGGCGGGGGGGAAGTCTAGGCAAGATGATGCTTAAAGAAAACACTTCACAAAAACCACTCCTATAAAATTCGAAACCCACTGAAAACACAGCAAGGAAACAGTCAATCCATCACGGGAGCTATTTCTGCAACAGGACGCTTGTGAACTTCCTCAGTGCCCTCTCTGTAGTAAAACTTTACTTTTGCAGGATTCCCCCAGGAGGCTTCCCCTCTTCTGATGGCAGCTCATGCAGAGGAAAGGTCATTTAATTTTTAATTTACTTTTTTTTGCTTGAACATCTGTTTGCTTCTCTCTGAAAGGTTACAGTTATCCACATACATCCTGACCCAGCTACTAGTCTTTACCCCCGTTTAAACTGTTCCCAAACTGAAAATCCTTGGCATCATCAGAAGAAAAGCGAACAACTCCTCCTCAATCAGATGAAATTATTTTAATAAAACATCATGCCTATTCTGGTATTCGAACCATTTCTTCCTTGATTTTACAAGAACTAAAATAAGTTTCATGCACAACTGAAATATGTAGTCACTACATGGCCCTCTGCAAAAAGCATCAGAATGACATTTCAATCCCCAGAAGCGACATATGAAGCCAGACCCCTGAGTAAACAGAAAGCCTTGTCTTTTCAGAGAGAATGTTACCTGCTATTAAAGGGCTTAGAGACTGTCATATACCACATCAGTCCTTTTTAAAAGTTCCTGCTAACTTCAGCAATGTTAAATCAAACCCATGATCCCTTAAAATGAATCTCATTCAAAAGACAACTTTGACTTCTTCACAACTGGCAAGTATACTAGGAAGCCCACAACACTCAAAAGCATCTCTTAGAGAATTTACATTCCATATTAAAGTTATGCTGATCTTGCACCAGTGCAGAGATGTTCCCTTTAAACACAGGTCCTCAGTCTCAGCCCTGCAACCTGGCTAAGTTTTCCATAGCTAGAGTAGAAAGGGTAACTCAAAAAGCAGAGTAGCAAAAGTAAAAACACGCACGCTAGGAGTACAACACGGTGGCAGGCAAATAGCCCACATACAAGTATGTGTAAACAGTCAATGGGAACAATAAAAGTGGAAGAGAGAAATCTGACAATTCCCTTTATAGCCCATATCACCATACTGTGTGGGAGAATCCCAACCTTTTAAATGCATTCATCCCAGTGAGGCAACTATATGTTATCATCCCTGCTGTACAGAAAGGTCCACAGAAGTCTAGTTTCTCATCTCATCAGCAAAGATAACTGGGGCAGTGGAATAAACCAGGTTGGAAATTAAGGCCTTGTTTATCTGAAGTGCAGTGGCCACTCTCCCAGTCCATGCCACATTACAGCAGCACACGGCTTGGTAATTAAAAAATATTTCTGTCTCCTTTGGAGTATTTTTAACATGCCACTGAAGAAAGCACAACAGCGTAAAGACTAATGGATCAAAATTACCTGTTAGCGTGTCACCTAACTGACAGGGAAAAAGCACACCACTCACCCGTTTCCGTGAGAACAACCTGAGTTACGTGGCCTGGAGCCTCAGGAGAAGGAACACCTCGCTGTGGTATGTACCGCTCAGCAGCATTATTTTCATTTTGCCTGAAGCTTTTGAAATTAATTTCCATTATGACAATAAACACCACTTAGATGACATAGACTGTTTATTTGCAATGTAATTGTTGTTAGACAGTTGCACTGTCATTTCTGCTAATTATAAAGGACTCTGCAGTTGCCGCGCTGCTACTCTACAAATCAGCAGTACACAAGATCTCTCACCAATCCCC
>VWZL01006199.1:436056-461887 GCA_013396915.1 Stercorarius parasiticus | reverse complement strand
CCCCTCAAATTCTTAACAGCAGTTAATATCTTAACCTTGAAAGATCTTCTGCTCTCCTCTCTGGGCAAGGCAGATCTCGTGTGTTGCAAAGGACTCTACTGCAGAGTCCCTTTTTGCATTATGGCCTCAGTTTTGGAGCAGAGAAGCACATCTGGCCCTCATTAGGAGTGTAATAAGGTACTGGTGAATGTGTTTTCTCTAAAACATGCATAAAATTTACACTAAATAATGAAACTGCCTTTTAAAAAGGAGGATAGGTCATTCAGTCATTCTGAAAACCTGTCCAAAAACATAAAAAAAGCTTCCTGTAACATTCTTGAGTCCTATTACAGTCTCCAGAATTTTTCCTAAACACCCCCAAGCAACGGCACTGCAGGAAAGCCATGCTCGGAAGAAAGCAACAATTAGCACTAGTCTTTTCCTTCTCTCTTTTTTTTTTTTTAATAAAGCTTCAGAGCTTGAAAACTACTTTGGCTAGAAGCTTTCTCCGATCAAAAATAAAGTCAATAATATCAGAGACACCCCTTAAGGCCTGGTAACTGAAAAAGCACCAGATCTACATGAGTACATATGCTACCAGAAAAGCCTAATAATCCCAACAATTCCAGTATCTCTGCTAGATTTAAAGATTAATGCTTTATATAATATATGGTATTTTAGAATTTCAGCAATAGATTCTCATGGATAAAATTACATGAAAAAAACCACAGTGCAAAGCAGTTATCATCATAATCTTATAACTTCATGTCTTATGACTACGAAAAGCTAGAAATACATTGGTTGGCTGGTCCAAGGCCTTTCAGGATTTGCAGGGGTGGGGGCTGTGGGGTTGGGTTGTGTTTTGTTGTTTGGTTTTTTTTTTTATATATTTGATCTTTGTATCTTTTTTCTTTTTTTTTTTTAAAAGGATATGCTCTAAACCTATATTCAGGAATAAAGGGAAGGTTTGTCTACTGTATTTTCACATTTGATGTCACTCCGAGTTGTTAATGACTCTGTAGAAGCCTCCAGTTAACTGCTGAGAGTAATGTCAAATCTTGAGGGCATCTTGTAACTGTAAGCCCACTCTGACCACACAAATACACTTGACTAGCAAACACAAGGTCAGCTATTAAAATAATACAGAAATCTTGTGCCTCACAAGTACAACTCAGTATTACAACCTGAATTTACTACCTATAGACACTGCCTGACACTGAAAATATATGGAATAAAGACAATGCATTCTTATTGGCAACACAAAATATTCTTGAGAGCCTACAAAGCCCAGCTGAGCACTGGAAACACAGCCAGGCTGAGGCTGTTAAAGGATGCAAGAATAGTTACAGTTTCTGGAGAGCAACATATATACACACCTTCTCTTTAGCAGGGAATTTGAAACATGTTCAGGCAAAATGGCTTTTGCCATGTCTCATCTTGCCTGTTTAAGGCCTTCCAGGTGCGCTGCTATACCTGTATATTAAGCAATCGCCATGTAAAAGGGAATTTTCTTTGTACTTAGTGAGCAACACTTATACTATGGTGTTCACAATTGGTTTTTCTATAGTTTGTTCCTCGTAGGGACAAGAGCAATAATAGCAAGAAGCCAAAAATAACTCTTCCCCTTTCACAGAAAACAAATGGTTATTAAAGGCACCGAGTTGTTCACCCACATTTCAGGCAGTTTGAAAAGATTTAGAGTATTGCTTTGTGCTGATCTTGTCAAACCTCTTTCGAGCTGTCAGGAAACAGCAGCTGTCTGTCTGTCCAGGTGACGCCTGGGGGTCTGAAGGGACTCAGGACCTTCAGTACAAACCAGCAGGCAATCCTTTTCCCATTTCTGCCATTTGCTGGCTCATTTTGCTTTACAAGTTGCATTTCCTCCTAATCATTAGGACAACAAGCCTGCCTCTCCTCAACATACCCAACCCCTCCTGGACTCAAAGGTCTGATTCAATTCACTTGCCTCTTTCTCTCCTGATCCTACCCACACCCATCTCCTCAGTTGCGATCTGACTTCACCCCACACACGCTGCCTTTCCATCCCATGCAGAGAGCTGGTAGAGGTAAATCCCACTGGAAATACAGGCTAGAGAGGCTAATCATGCAATGATCAAACAAAAGTGAGTACTACAACAGACCCAAGGACAAGCAGAGCTAAGGCTGAAGATTGCTCTTAGTCAGAAGAGTTGTAAGTTAGCAGTGAAAATGAACAATATTCCAAACAGCCTCCAATGTCCCTTCACTCCAATCATGAAAAAAACACCAAGGAAACGCAGCCAAAAACCTGAAGCACTTCATGAAGGGTCAAAATCTGAACCAGATTTTAAAAAAACAGCATGTTTTGTTTGGTGTAGCTACTCAGAACTGAGAAAATTCTGTGGAAATCAGCGCAAAGCAGGAAATGAACATTTTCTGGTTCAATTTATCACCAACACTGTAATGACACCAACAGGATTCTTGCTAGAAAATGAGAATAACTACAGTAGAACAGACTGCAAGTCAAGCATTCCTGCTCTGCCTCAAGCTCTAGACTCATTTTTTGTTTGACATTGAAAAGGCTTTGCTGAGCATCTTAATTTCCCAATGACTTCAAATGCTTACATTTTTTCTCCTCTATGGTTTTGCCTTTCCATGTCCCAAATGGAGACATGTATTATTTCAGAGCACTGTTAGCAGCTCTAGTAATTATAAAACACTGAGTTCACCGAATAAAACATACACATGCTGTAAGTAACTGTGTGTGATCTTCCCATAACACTTCAACTCTCTCTATACATGGTTTTACTCCTTCCCCTGGCAGCCAAAACTGGCACGTGACTGTGGTGCACCAAGAGAACAGTAAGAATTCAGTGCATCCTGCATCCACTGCACACAAAGGCTGAGTATTCATTGTCTGTAATAAAAGTGGGTGTTGAAAACAAGATTTCATTTTTAAATCCCTATCTGCAATATGGTTCGGTTTAAATTATTTCCAAGGCAAAAATCCCAACTCTTTAGAAATAATTTGCTTTACAATTATTAGCCAGCCTTAGCAGGAATGGTATAATGATCTCAAGAAAAGGGACCACTTTGTCAGAGGCAAGGAAATTACCCTGACTTTACCTTTGGTTTACCATCACCTTTAACAAGGTGCTTCTTGCTCAAATCAGCTATTCAGCACTATGCTGGTTTATGGAGCAGAAAATAAAAGAAGTGTCTAGGGATGAAATATTCTTCAGACAAGTGAAACAGAGAAGAAACAGAAAGCCAGTTGTAATAATCTAAGGTTTTACTATTAATCATTTGCACAGCAGCACTCTTTGAAATGGGGCTTTCCTTTAAATAATGACAAAAAATTTTTTCCAAGACTAACAAAGACATTGCAGGCAAGATGATGGCATGCCTTCCTCAGCTCAGGCAGGACTCATTCTACAACGAAATCTTTCAGCCTTATCCTTCAGGGCACATCTCAAGCCACAGAAGCTTGCAAAAAAAAAAAAAAAGGCTATTCCTGCAACTAGAATTAGGCTGTAAAGGACCCCAGAGTATTTCCCCCTCACATCTTATTGCGAGGCCTGTCCTCAAATGGAAATCAACAGTCCTTTATAGACCTGCTCCATCTCTCCCCAGAGGGTGCGATAAACAAACAGGATAGGTAAGGTCCCACAAAGCCACTCACTTTGTAAAAGTAGACTTCTTCCACAAAATCCTACGGATGGCAAGGACATACTCCCTGCCCAGCAGTGACAGAGTGCTCATTTTAACAAGCTCACACCACATGCTGGAGCCCAAAATTTAACTTTCCAGTATTTACAACTTCAGTTTTGGAGAATACATAAAAATTGTTTTTTCATCCCGGTTAGCTCTTCTCCCACCCTGTCCCTATCACCATCTGTTTCTACCCTTATGAAGCAACCTCAGGTGTTGTGCTTCCCATTACAGGCAGAAAGAGTAATACCAAAGCACCAAATAATGCAGAAAACCCCATACCCAAATCAAAATCTGAAAAAAGACAATACAGATGCAAGCTTTTAAAAGTGCTAACACCACCTCCAAAAGCATGTCATAGCAAGATACCCTTTCAGGTACACAAAGATACTTTCTTCTCTACAGTCTGTATCTGCAGTAAACAAGGCATTTTTCTGCTATCTGTAGCTTGTTCACTTCTTCCCCCAGCACTTCAGTTTTAGAGGGAAGCACCACTCAAAATATCAATGATTTTCCCTCTTAACAGTGCAGCTGAGGTACATACTCTTTTTTTTTTTGTCCTTTAGACTGGCCAAAACACTCTTCACACAAGATCCTTCATCCACCTCTGACTTCCCTGGCAAAAAAATCTTGCTCTCATGTTACTATCTCTCCACTAAAACAAAAATAACAAACAACAACCCTATCGCCTCTCCTCTGTCCCTTCCTCCAAAAGCACTCTAACCATCCTCCACACCGACCATTTCACTGCAGCTTTTCATCTCACATTTCACTTGTTCTTGCAAACACCTCCCTGTGCCTTTCCTGTCATGTCCCATTCCTTCCCTCCAGCACTTCTGAAAACCCGGCAACACTAAAAACTTCATAGTTCTGACATTTACACTGTCTGCCACTATTTACTGGCAGTAAATAAACTGTTTACTATCTTCTGGAACCATTTCCATTACATGACATCCACAATGCTACAGCTTCGGGTGAAGTTTCTGCAGAAAAGACTCCGTGCTCTGGAACTTTCTACTTAACACAAACACTCCCACTGAAGCAGTAATTATAATCCTCTCTTGATGTTTCACCAAGAAGAACTTGAGATGACAAGTACTCTCTCCAAGAGCTGAAAGAATTCACTCTGTAATTCAGCGTAATAGAAGTCATGCCAGAAGATCTGTGGGGGGAAAACAATCCAACCACCCAACAAAAGTTCAAGTTTGTGAGTTTAAAAACTAGGGACCAGCCCAGCTGAGTACAGCATCAGGCTTGCCACGTTTATCAAGTTCAAAGTATTACCTAAGCCAGGCATGGTACAGGATAACATTCTGCAGTCTTTCCTCTAAAACCCTCCCTTCATAACTCAATCCTGATTTATGACACAGCCTGCCATTCCAGCAAAGCTTTGAAGTGTGCGAGAGGTGCTTTATTCTAATGAAGGGTAAAAGAAAAAAAGCAAAGTCAAAACATTCACCATTTATCCTCTTAAGAAAGAGAGGGTTAAACCCCTTTATTCTCAGCCTAACAGGATAAAACAGGCAAACGCACCTCTAGAAAACCAAAATTTTGAAGAGAGGGAGAAAGCTGCCCACTGACTTTTCTTGGCAAGGTCCAGAGTCAGGAAAATCATTCAGGATTCCACTTAAACGATCACGACAGCAATGCCACCTTCACAAGCTGCACAAAGGAGCTCATTCAGGGTAAGAATCATCTGAAAAAGATGCAGTCTAATTTACTGTTCCCCAAAGTTCCAGTCTGTCACTCTTCCTGCTCTAAATATAATCAGCAAAATCTGATTTAAATCATTTGTAAATAAATGTGGAAGCCCTTCCCCATCTGTGGCTTAATTGGTGACTCATTTCACAGAATTGCTAGAGGATTTGTGCTCTCTTCCCTTCTTCCTCCCGCTAAATTCATCACTACATTCTGCTGCTTTGCCATTAAGCTTTACCATGCAAGCAGTGTCTCTCCCTCATCTGTTACCATAGCAGCCACAAGTAACAGAATGCCACGTTAACAAAAGATTACTTCCCCCCCCTTTAATTTATTTATATGCAAGTAACCCACTGAGAGTTGACAATAGCAATGACTTCACATTCAGACTACAGCAAAGGGTTTGGGGGGTTTTTTGTTGTTTTTTTTTTTAAATTCATTTTTTCCACACATGTGCCACAAAAAAAATAATTAAAATTCCTCTGGAAGGGAAAAAAACCCAAACCCTGAACTTCTTAGGATTAAGAAAATGCAGTAGCAGATCTGGATAGGATGCTGATTTGGAATTAAAGCTGGGGGGGGAGNNNNAATTAAAGCTGGGGGGGAGGGGAGGGGGAGCAAGGGGCTTAACACACACACTACTCGAGTATCACTCTCCAGAAGGCTTTTCACTTTTTTCGACAGAACTATTAGAACCAGCAAGAGGCTGAACTGTGAAAAATACCTAATTCCAAGCATTTACATTTCATAAAAAAAACTGAGAAAAAGGGAAAGCAAGCTAACTAGAAAAGACTCTTAAATAAAAGTAAACCCTTTTGAAACATACCTGTTTCTGAAGTGTTCGTTACATACACAAGCTGAATTAAGCCATCAAATTCCTATAAGAACTACTTGTGTAAAATAAGCTTCCTTACAGATTCTGAGACAAACACTTAAAATACATTATATCCTAGCTTCGGTACCTCTTGTCTTATCAAAGAGCAGCAAGACCACATGGCAGGGCTCAGCCCCACCGCACCCAAGCAAGGCGAGCAGGACTGATCCAGAGCTGGTGGCCAGGTCCAACCAAGAGCCCAGATCACAGGGGGTGTCATGGTGTTGAGCCAGGTCTAAGGTCAAGCTGGGAAGTCAATACATAGGTCAGGTCTAGTGAACACCGGGCAGGTCCAGAGCAACTGGAGAGGGCTGAGGCCACGCCATGAATGAGGTGCAGATCAAGGGGCTCTTGGCGCAGCCACAGGCATGGCTGTGGGCAAGCAGAAGACCACCACTCCTCCAGCACAGCCCAGGTAGAGACTGAGGAGGGCCTAAGGGCTGAACTTCCTGGGCATGGCTGGAGGGCCCAGGTGAGGCTGGTCAGGGCCATTAAGGCTTATTAGCACCCTCAGGGCCCTGATTGGTTTTTGAACAGGTGTATCACCTTCTGAGGCTAAAAAAAAAAGCTTTTAAAAAATGCTGTTTCCATCCCTCCCATCCCATTATTCTTACCTAACCAGCAGACTTGGCCCAGTAGCACTTACCACTTAAAAAAAGCGAATTTGCCCTCTCTCACAGTAATTTGCAAAGATGGATACATATTTTAACCTCAGTAAATTCAGCTAGAAAACAGTTCTCTTCGTTTTGCCATATCCATGCTGAGCTAAATACAGGATTTCGGTCAGCATTCTGGTCACATATGTTCCAGGTAACTTCCAATTCATTGCCTCACAGGTCTAAAAGACATGGTATCTCACAAACAGCTCCACAGCACCTGCAGTATTTTCGAAAGCTTGGAATGTAATGACAAAATAAGAAATCCTAGTACTTTCAAGGCATAACGGCCACTTAAGATGGCACCTCTACTCAGTAGAAAGACCTTATGCTGACTTTAATTTAGGCATTTTTAGAACTTGATATATTAAACAACTTATAAATGCATCAACACTATAGAAATCAGAGCAGAACATTAACAAAAATCAGAGCAGAACACTTAACAATGCTTTATGTAAATGTATTCACAGCATGTGGTTTGTGGTTCTTCATAGATTATTACTATACGCATATAAACACATACATACAGTCCTATCCCATGGTCCCATATATATACAGTCCTATACATAAAGTCCAACTTTTCCAAAAACAAAGGACTAGATCCTCTGCTGGTTTTAGCTCCACTAAAAATCCATAAGGATGCAACAGTTTAAGGTGACTGGCCTGTGAAATTCACTCATTCGGTGACCTTTATAGACTGGAAGGAGGACCAGAATTTCAGACACAGTTAGTTTACATTAAATAATAACCTAGCTATGATTTTTGGACTGATGCCTTATCAGAAAGAGATGGTGCCCCCAGTGCAGAGACTGGGAGGTAGTCATTCACAGTGCTATCATTTCAAAGCATCTGTTTCCTTATGCTGTCCTTTCTACTCTGCTATTATTCAATGTAAATCAATATGAGACAGCAACACCCTCAGCTAAATTCTGTGTCATCCCTCCACCCGTTACCACCTTTAACTCACACTGCATCCCACTCTTACTATACTGCCCTTTAGTGGGAAGATGGAACTTAATCACGGGGAAGCAATAAGGGAAGAAAAATGAAGCTAACCTTTCAATTACAGAAGAAAACAGTCAACCTGGATTCTAGCTAAAAAACAAACTCAAGTAATACCTGTATCTTTCTGAAACATGCTGGCATGCTTGCAGCCTGACTCTACATTCCTCCTGCAAACACAGAATTGCAGCTGCCAGAAAGCTGGGAACAAACTACATCAACATGGTGAATACGTAATACTTACTGAAACATGGTACAATAAATGCTGATTATTCTCAATGCAATCTATGTATCTCCTATTGCATAACTGCACTGCTTCCCAAACCCACAGTAATGACAGAAAGGTAAGGAAATACGAGGAAGCTTCATTTGAATTCAAAGTGGCAAAACATCAAAAAGTGCAGAGACATCGCATGACACTGCCAATCTATTTTTACCAATGTACTTAGCACTGATTATCAAAAGGAGCCGTACCTTCAGCTTTCAGTTAAGAATGGCATCTTCAACCCTACAAATTCTATGCAGGCCTCAAAGCCAAATGCAAAAGCCATTTTGAAATACTCAAGTTTTCAGAATCTGAACATTGTACTTTTATCGGAAGATCTTTCAAGTATTTTACAGACTTCACACAACTGAACCCTACAATTCCTTTCCTGGTTTTGGGTTTGATTTTCTTTTTGGCAACCCCCCATCACCCCATCCATATTACAGATGAAGATACCAATTCACAGAAGAGCTGCCCAAAATCATGACTATAACCCATATCTGACTTCCAGCCCTGAGTTTCCATCCAAAGAAGTATCCATTTTTGAGACAAACTGTTGTTGGTATATTTTGTAGATTAAGTTTTTGAGGCAAAAAGCACTGTCATTTGTTTCTGTATTTAAAAACAGATGGTCTTAGTGAAAGGAATGTACATCTTGCATAAAATACTGCCTTGGGCTGTTAGCCTTTATTAGTATCTACTAAAATTTAACAGCATGTTCAGGACTGTACTTTCCACAAAACACCGGGATTCTGTCAAAAGAACTTAGTTTAAATGAAAGGATGAAGACAAAAAATTAGATACATGCTTCTTCTGCAGCTTAATCAAGACAGATTTTTGTTGTTGTTAAATCATTTTAAAAATTTGAAGCTGTATCACCCTGTTAAGCAGCATTCAAATGATTTAAATCTGTCTTACAATTAAGTCATTTTTCTCTGAGCTTCTTACACAGGTATGAAAGACTAGTATTTAAACCACAGAAAAAGGAGCCGAGAAAGAGACCATCAACTATTTTATGCTGAGGAGCAATTCTCTAACCTTTCTTTGGCAAAATTTCACTGAAACAGGTCTACGTAACTTTGAGTACTTGACTTCAGTTAAATATCTATCTTTTAGATAAAAGTCAATGCCAAGATAAATTAACTCCTGGACAGCACTTGGCAGACAAGGCCTCAAAACAAGGATGATGCTGTGAAGTTGAATAAATTTTAAATACTGATCTGGGAATAAAGAGAGAACTGATTTGCCAGCCCAGAAATTTATTTTTCAGGAGGGAAATTCCTATCCTTTGCTTATACTTCCCTTTGAAACAGTCTGCAGTTACTAGGCTCTCCATTATTTAAGTATCAAATACACAACATACGAATTAAAAATACTCCCCAAAGAAAAATGGTTTTATTATTTCCTGTTGCGTATCTTCCGACTAACCAATTTCTTTAACAGCTCAATTAGAGAAAGACTTTGAAAGGCCAAATAAATTTGGCATGATTAGTTTGACAATAATGACAATGCTGTAGCTTTTAAAAACAGAAAGCGTGCCATCCAGAAATCATAAAAGATGAGCTACTCAGATTTTTATATTTGAACTAAAGAAGAGAAACATTTTATTTCCAAGCCTCCAGGTCCCATTTACCAAGATACACTTGCTTTTATGAGCAGATGAACAGAGAAGTACGTGTGAAGACCTCATTTATAGCAAGTGCTGGAGATCAATGAGGGAAAAGGAATTTCATGCAATAAACAAAAATGATTGCAAGCCCCAGAATAAATAAATATTTGCAGCTGGAATAAGCATGTGATCAAACTCACAATCCCCTCTTTGCCCACAAAGCGGAGTTTATTTTGATGTCACCAACAGCAGCTGGAGGAGAGCCAGGAAAGAAAGGAAATGTACAGATTTTGTTTTTTCCAAGCAATAATTTGAAATTATTTTCTATTAGTTCTGTGTGCCCAGTGTTTCTTTGAGGTCTTTGAAATATAGTTTTCCTAAAGCTTTCAGTGGAAGCAGAATTGAAGGCTAAATTTTATAACAATATCGAGAATTCTCTCCTCAATATATATTATTCTTTTATTTTTTTCTGTAATTGAGGCCATCACTTTGCTCGGACATACCATAAAATGCCACCACTGTTTTGGCCTAACATCCCCATTGAAACATTTATGGAAGACGGATCACAATTTCAATGTGCTAAACAGAGATATGTCTCCAGAGTTAATCATAAAACCAGTTCTTATTTCTGATGTATTTGCTTCAGGGCATAAATAATTCCACCTTACAATAAGTGTTTTAATACCATGTTTTATTCAGCGTGAATATAGGGTGAAAAATTCTGAATCACCAAAAACGCTTAAATAAAATGGACTATTAAAAGCTACTTCCAAATGCACACAAACACACATTTCAGTAATTTAATGATATGATAACTTCAGTGAAACCTAAAGACACACCAACCTTCAGGATCTAGCACTAAGAAGAGCAAGTACATTATCCTGGCTCTGCTCACTTCCATTTGTGCTTGCCAAATGCATGGGGCCAATTCAAACCAGCAATACACATAATGTAGGGCTGTTCTCAAAGGAATTCAAAGAAACAAGTATGCTCTTTTGCAATTCAATAAACCACTTTTTCTCACGCTCAAGTGGTGACCTCCTCTTAAATACACAAGTTGCAGAAGAGAAGGTGCAGCCAAAATCCAGGGTTTGTCAGATAAAATAATCTACATTTAAAGAGGCACGGCTAGGCAATGTAAGCTTCAAAATTTTGTTCATATAATAGAAAAAAAAGAAAAAAGGAATCAGTGCTGTGGCCTAAACTTGGACACAATTGAAGAACAAGGAGAGACCAAAGTCTGAAGCTCAGTCAACAGAAAATCAAACAGATTTTCAGCATCTATTATTGAATGTACTCACATGCATAACATTGCACAGCAACATAGCAGGGTGGTGGCCATATGTACTCACAGTTGCCTACCAGATGCATTCTTGAATAACTGTAATGGGGTCTCAGATCAAAAGTATGTCCCCATATCTAACACTGATTACATGGGATTTTACAGAAGATCATCCTGCCTGCCTATAAAATGGGACTAATTATATTTGTCACCTACACAAAGAGCTTCACAGTCCATGTCTGAGCAGCACGATACAAGATTCAAGCACTGCCTGCTACAGGGGTCATACCAGGAGACAATGCAAATGTCAGCTTTGCCAGGGAGGAAAAAAATGAGCTTTCACCTGCTTTGGAGGGGGAAAGTTTGAGGAAGAGAATAAAGTCCAAGAATATGGATGGTAAGAGGGGATAACCTTGAGTGCCTGCTACTGCAAAAGATGGCAGGAGAAAGCAATCTCCAATTTGCAGGCAGAGCAAGGGCCACAGAAAGTAGCAAAAGGTCAGCACAGTGGAGTCACTCAAACATGGCATGTTTCTTACCTAAACTGTCTCTTAACTTACCACGCTGGGTATGGATGTTCTGAGAGATGACTTGCCTGCTCAGAGCATTTCCCAAATAATTTTCTTTTCCTGTATGTTTAACTTGGTAAAGTCATTTCTATATAGTTCAACTACAGACAAAGATGGGGAAGAACTAGCACATTTCCTTATTAGGAAAAAAAAATAAATCTAAATCTTAAAAGGCTAACAAAAAGGAATAACCAAGCTGCAAAACAAGCATAGAGAAAGTGCCCTTTTACTCTAGAAGTACAGAGGAATGGGTTAGAATTCACAAAATCCAATAATATTCTGGTTTATATCTCATTTCATCTCAGCATACGCTTTAAGTTAAATACATACATTCCCTTGACATCAATGGGGCTGCTTGTGTTAAAGGTTCAGCAACGGTTGGAACACTGTCCTAAATCAAGTGCATCTGCAGCTTGAATGAACAGTGTTTGTGACACAAATTGTTGCTGAAATGTTTGGTTTTCTGCAGCCCCAGAAGCGCGAAGGCCTGTAAATACAACTGTAGCAAAACCTACTACACTTCAGAGTGTTCACTTTCCCATGTAGTCGTGGCTCAGCACAATCCATCCTCATGTCTGGCAACCGCAAGTCTCTGAGCCTATAAGCACACACTGTGGCTGGGTAGCTTCTCTTCTAGTGCAGATAAATTCCGCAAAGGGTTTTTTAAAATCTATTTTAAAAAAAGGTGCTCAAATAAGCTGACTTAGACACAGCAAACCTGTTTATTAGCAAAGAAAAGAAAACAGAGCAAACAATAAAAAACACTTTAAACAAAACCATGTCAGGAAGAATGCCGCTCTAAAGTCCTGCTGGACTGGAGTGCAAGATTTCCATGACAGGGATTATCTCATTTTTTTCTGAAATGCTGTTAAATACATTATTTCCCCCAGAGATGTATTTTAAAGTTAGTGAATGTACGAATTATGTAAAAGAGCTCAATTAAAGGATTCTCAACGATCGTTAAGGAAGGCTGAACAAATTATTACTAACCTGTCACGAAATACAAATGAATCACAAATAGCTTTACTATAAGCACACATGCTGGTTTCAAGAGCCTACATATTGCTCAAACATCCTCAGTCACAAAATGATTCATTCAGCCAGTGCATTAAAAAAATCCTTCATTGATTCAGGTTCATCACCTCAAGTAATATTCTGTAACATGTAGGAGAGTCCTCCTGTCATCTGTTACCATTATTTACTTACACGGGAGCCATAAAAGTGATCCATATAGTGACTAAAACAGTCCACTACTGACAACTGCCTGATCTCTTCCTCTTTTTTAGCAGAAAAGATCTTATTTAGGACATTACAACCACAAATGAAGGCACTGTGTTTCTGAGGCCACAGGTTAGCTGGTAGTTCCTTGAAGCTTTCAAGAAAGTAACAAAAAGGAAAAAAACAACCAAAGCGCTGCATTAACATCAGGCAGAGGCGCAGAAAATTCATCTGTTGTTAAAACTACCTTAAGCCAGGGGATTTCTTCCAACAAATCATTTCAAGCCCCGTCACGTTCATTACATTAAGTTCTGCAAACCTCACATCACGAGCCATAATGAATGCTTTTTCCTCAAAGGAAAAAAATAAAAGCAGCGTGCAAGAGTAGTGCTTTACTTGTTCTAAAAAGAAACACAATCAACTATCATCAACATCCATGAAAAATTAAAATGTCTTTTTAAGATTGATCTCCAAAAGCTAGAAAACTATAACTCCCCCGGGGGGAAATAAATTTAAAAAAAAAACCAACTATTTGCAATGTCTTGGTTAACATAACAAAGATTTTAGCTGTTAGCAAATCTCCACTTATACTGGGAATGCTTTTCTCTGAGACTACAGGGATTGGAATTCCCTCTGAAATTTTTCCCATGGTGACCTCTATTACAGCACTTGGGAAACCTCATAACCATGACACTGTTGCCGAGTTCAGTGTTGGTTCTACAAGATGCTGCCTGCTTCTTCCTAAACGCTGAACAATTTCAAATCCATTTTAAGTTGGCAGGAGCACAGGTACCACCGCTGCAGGAATATACACCCAGAAATTAAATGCAATCCTCACTGAAGTTAATACTAATGCTCCTGGTATTACTGCTGGTGCAGTTCCCAAGGTTACAGCAGTAGCTGTGACTCCATCCCTGGCCTCCACAAAGTGATCTGGTTGTATTTCTGACCTACAACACTTTGGCAGAATTGGGTTACAGAGCGACAACAAGCACAAGAAGACTGGCAGACCTGAGGGGACAGCAAGAGGCAGTGACAAGATGATAATCTCTCACTGCAGCTAAAAGAGCGTGATGGATCATAGCTTAATACAACAATCAAACACTATGAGAGGAAGAGTTTGTTACATGACAATAGAGCTCAGTATCAGTTATGCCAGAGCACAATTACAATTGTGTATTGTATCAAGCCTATTGGAAGAAAGAGTTAAAAATTCCTTCTGCTGGAAAAAAGCTACATGATTCAAATACTCAACGTGTCTGTCAAAACCAAAAATGCAAGAGGTCGTCTCATAATCCTAAATTGCTTTTAAATTGTATTTGCGTGGAGTGTATCAGTGTGACTATATTCAGTAACGAATTGATGATGGGCTTTTTAAAAAAAAAACCACACAGCCTACTAATCATCTACACAGATTTCAAAAATAAGAGTAAGTCTACCCAGAGGAAAAAAGAAAAACCAAAACAGTTTCCACAGATGCAGAAGAAATGAAACAGATGGTAAATCTTACAAAAGAGTATATTCGTGCTGAACAAACACAAATATGTTTTTGGTCAATAACATTTCAACTGTCAGAAACAGCATGGATAAAAATTACTTACTCAAAGATTCAACCCTTTCCCCTATCCCTAAAATTCAGAAATATTGTTGACAAGATTACAGATATCCTCTATTGGCAAACTACACTTAAAGTTAAATGCCACTCATCTTGGCAGGTGACTGCTCAGCAACGGAAATTCTTTAACACATTTTATACTTAAAAGACTGGATTCCACACCACACAGATGCCATGCTGCAGACCAGGCTTCACATGTGCCAGGACACGTCCAGGACTGCTGCACCCAAAGTATAAACTCCCATTTCAACCACTGATGAAACACACTAGCCGGTTCTCCAAAGAACTGCAGCAACAAGACTACTCAAGGGTAGTATAACCCAAAGAACTTCAGAGATTTCCACAGGGAGGAGAAGCAAAAACCAAACAGTTGCTTCAGTTCTACAATCTACAAATCTACAATGAAGAAGGAACAAAAAATAAACAAAAAAAAGTAAGAGAAAAGCAAAGCAAATGCCAAATTTAGAAAAAATATACAGATAACTGAATAAAGTGTTTTTCTTCCATTTTTAATTATCTTTACCACTTCAATTAAAAAAAATCTCAAGGATAAATGGCATGTTTTTAAAAAGCAAACATATGGGATTGGAATTACACTCAGATGCCAATTCCAAAAGAGTCAAAGGAAACACATAACAAGTTCTGTTCACCGTGTTTGGTATCTCTAAAGCTCAACTAGATTCTAGATATTCCAGATTTCTTCCTTACAGTGGGAGCATCACCACACTTTTGCTCTCAATCAGAAAATGCTATGTCATACTCCAAGGTTTTCTGAATATTTGGGTCCATTCCCCAGATGGAGGTTCTGGCAATTCAGTAAAGAAGTCAGTGACCTGGAAAACCATTCTGGAAAAACACCATGCATACGCTCCCTTAAAGTTGCGGGAGGCAAATTAACATGCAAGTATTTTCACAATTATTGACACATCAAGTAAGGCATATCCAAAGCATGTAAGGAATCAAGGACATGTTTCATGCTGTTTTCTGTTGATTATTCAAGTTACTGAAAGGTACATGCACTTTTTATTTATATACACATGCAGATCCCACCTAAATTATCCGTAGGTCAGGAGAAAGAAACCAGCAACTTACAGATCATTTCCCAGAACTGAACTATAACCATGGCTAGCTTGAAACACAACATAGTGTCGTGCACTCACAGAAATATCAAGAAAGACCAGGTGACAACACTGTCCAATCTTCAAACTCTCCTTTGACCACAGTTGAAAAATAAAAAAGCAAACATCCCCTTATGCATTGTAGACATGCCCCCCCAAAAGCTGACATTATCAAGTAACAGCCTGTCTGAACAAAAGTGCTTTAGAAATCTGCATCTTATAACTTTCTTAAAAAACATAGCCACAGACGTGATTTATTTGATAGATCAGAAGCCAATTTGGAGCATGTGTACAGAAACACTTACATGAGTCTGCTGTTGATCCATCTTACTGTAAGTTAGGAATGGTAGATGAAAACCAATTTTATCTTTTGGCTAAATGGGAAGTTCTTAAGCAAATTTGTCTCATCAGTCATTCGCTTTTTCTGCTCATCTTGTTTCAAAGTAATATTTGGGGCTATTTAAAGCAATAGTCATTTTGAAGAGATCTCAAACCCTCGTACATCAAAGGAGGCAAAAACTTCAACTGCTCTGTCAACACTTCCTCCAAAGGATGGACATCAACAATGAAGCAAGGTTTATTAAAGCCACTTTAGAGAGATTTATCCCCATTTCCAAAATATGGCCATTTAATCTTCCCCTTCTACATCAGGAAGAAAAAAGCAACCTAAAAAAGCTTCTAATAACACAGACTAAATAAATCAATTATTTAAAGTTTAAAAATAGTGGGTTTTAACCTTAAACAACTATTTTTTAACCTTAAAAAGATTTATTTTTCACAACATTAGAAAAAAGTTCAAATTTAACCTTCAGGATCTGCTAAAGCAAATTAGCATGCTCTGAGGTATATTCTTTGCAGTTTGACAAAGAAATATCCTGAGTGAAATTAATGAGACACTTCTGCCACACATTAATAAAACGCAAATCTGATAAATACTTCTGAAAAATACAACATCAGTGAAAGAGACAGCAACAGAGAGAAGCAGGGCTGCAATATCAAGTCTCACCTCAGCCACTGGGGACACAACTGTCCCGCTGGTAGGCAGTCAATGCTCAAGTACCAGACATGGCAGAAACAGAAGAGCACCTGTATCCCAGTTCAGTCCAGCACAGCAGACGGAAGCTTCTAGTAAATTTGTGCTTGCAAGACAGTACCAACTGGAATTGGATCTGATGAAGCTCAAATATATTTCCTTTCTGTTGACTCTTCTGCTTTATGAGTGCAACACCTTAAATTGGCTTGTCCATTTGTTTGAAGACAGTCGGAGCCTTGATGGAATCACCTCCTCCCTGTGAGCATGCACTCACTATTGAAACCATGGGGTTTTAGGCCCTTGCAGACCTGTACCTAAGTGTTTTAATGGCCATGCTGCTGACCTCCGGAGAAAGCACCCTGTGGGGGGAACTCACTGCAGAGCGTTAGCAGAGTCCAAGTAACATTTACATCACAAAGAAGTTGTCTCAACAAACTTTCAACAGCTTCACACAGACCTTATGGCCACTGGCAGATGGCTACCATCGCTTCCTGTGCCATCTCTTTTAGAGTGGTTTAGCTGTGACCACAAGGCACTTACATGAAGTCTCTCGCCCACTTGGCGTGTTGTTTGCCACCTCTAGTAAATTCTAAGATCCTGCAAAGAACATCTTTTATCCTACCACATATAGGAAAAGGAAGAGACTACCAGACTGATGATTTTGTAATAGTCCTCCAGGCAGTAAACACTTCAATACCATACACGGTTTATTTTACTACGGCACCAGATTTTTAATCGCATAACATCCTATGTGCATGGCTACACACAATAAAATTCACTTCAAAACACTAACAGTTCTCCTGAATGTGATCAAAGAGGTGTCATTTGGCAAACTTAGGATAGTACAAAGTTCTAATGGGAGAGAAGGGGGGGAGGTTAAAAAAAAAAAAGAGTATGTTGTTTTATGTCTCACCCAGAAGGCAGTCAATTGTATTTACATTTTAAGCTTATTTAAATGTATGGCCTCTGTAAGCAAAACCAGCCCTCATTTAAACATTTTCACAAGGACATTTTAGATAGTTAAGAAAGCCTCTTAAAGTCTTCCTCTCTGTTTTAAGCATTAGACTAGTTCACCTAGATGGCCTCCCTATCTTGCATTATCCTGCAGTTCAGACATACTTCCTCAACCACTTCTCCATGTTCTAAAAACTAAGTTTAAGAAACAAATTTTAAAATGGCAAATCCATGCAGATGTTTCAGTTTTGAATCTCCTAATCTTTGCAAAGCTTCATATAAGTAGAGAATATTTTTCTCTGTTGAGCCTCACACCATGAAAAGCTAATAACCTAAGTTAAAGCCCCTTTCCTTTATGTGCTTCTTACTATTTGCATTAAACACACTACAAGTACCAATATTCAGCATCCTGGAATGATATCTAGCCATAGAAATAGAAAGGAAATAGAAATAGAAAGATATCTAGCCATAGAAATAGAAAGGAAACATAGGATACTGGTGGAGACTAGACCTTCACCTAGTCACTTGAAATTTTTCTACCACCTATACATTTCAGTAGCGAATGTAGTAGTCTGTACAAGTTTATTGCTTAAAACTTTTAAAAACTTTTCCTTAGTGACTCGAGGAAAAAAAAGGCAAAGAGAAAGGCAGTATAGCAGAGGGGAGGAATGGGGGAGGAGAAACATTTATTGCTTTCTCTCTATACGAATGTTCACAAGGTGACTGATAACTCAGAGAGAAGTGGGACAGATAGCAAGAGATTCTGACGCAGTGTGTTAACGGAGACGTATATCCACATTTCAATCAGACTGCTCCCATTGAGACTGCAGAAGACAAAAGCAGAATCAGAGTAGAAGAAAAATTCTCAAACTGTCCGTATACATTCAAATTTTTCTTTCTGTAAAATTGCAGCATCTGGTAGAGAAATGAGACTAATATAAGCTAGAAAGATGCAAACAAGCTTAGAAAAAACAAGCCATTCTACATTCCCCCCTGTATATTTCAAGTCCTTTTCTCATTTCTCTTTTATATAAATCTACACTTGAGCACATGTTTCTCTTAATTTTTTTAAGATTTGCAGTTATGCATATGCTTAAGGGGAACACTCATGTTGAAAAAACAGTAATATAAAAACCAAATAAATAGTATCTTCATTGCAATCCCTACATAGGTCCAGCTGGAAGACAGCAAACCTGACAGGAACTTCCATGATATCAGGAATCATGCCTGGAAAAGTCCAGTCAATTTTTATTCTCTCCAACATCTATCAGTGCTGAAAGGCATGCTGATTCCGGAAACTCCACTGTCTCAAAGCTACTTTTGCCCAGGTTTTAAGATAAGTTTGTTCCGTGTTATTTTTTCCCCTCTTCCACCACAGACCAGATTTTCAACGAAACAATGCCACCTCTGACACCATTTCTTCATCCTCACTGATTATTTTGTTTCAAAAGTTTGTTATTCCCAAAATGACTTTGAAAGGCTTTACTAGAGAGCAATTTTTTCCAGCCTAGTACTTGGCCTGGTATGCATTTCCATCTCATAGTGGGGTAATAGAAATCTCATACCCTGAAGCCTTCAGGTAAAAAGCAAAGAGAGATTTGCGAGTGCTAGTTGCTACTGAGACCTTCAGCCCTTGAAACACTAAAATCTATTTAAAACATAAAAAAAGAAGAAAACAAACAAACAGTCACAAACAGATGGGACAAAGAGAAGAAAAGACAAGTGTAAATTGATTTGGCCAGGACTATGTTGGAAGATGTCTACAAGTACTTAATAGAGTTAAATGTTTAAAAAAGAAAATCATTTCCCTGTAAGTTCAGACACCGAGGTGGTAAATAGCACCGTATGTCATACCATATGTCAGTCAGCAAACAACCTTACCAAATCATCTTTCAAAAAGCATTCTCTAAAGCTACATGTTATCCATATTTCCCCACACAAACAGGAACTATCTTTCCTTAAAGCAGTGATGCAAGAAAATTCAGGTGCTGTTCAAACTTTAGTCCTTTCAAACATCAGGCAAATCAGCCCACAATGCACAAGTTCAGTGTCTACAGAAGGCATCAATGTATTCTGCAAAGAAATTGGTGCCATTGACACATGCAGAGCTAAGACCGCACAGTTACTAAATCCACGTGCTGTCCCCACTTAAAAACAAAGATTTTTTTTTTTTTTGCCACTGTCTTAAGTGACAAGAGCAGCCAGAGTTCTGAGGAGTTATCGATTTGTTAGACTTGCTGAACACAGACCTTCCGAACCAACTAAAAAAATCCATGAGTCGCTGTCATATGCTTTACAAGATCTGGTCCTCCAAAAGGAAGGGTTAGCCTTTGAATACCACATAGATCAGTCCGATTTAGAATATGTAGCATTTGGGAAGAGAACAAGTTGCTTAAGATGATGTTTTGGAACATTAAATATCTTTCAAGATGATCTTTCAAATATCTCCTCCTTACACAGTCACTGTCTAGCCCCTCACACAGCACTTGGTCTAGCATCTTGCTAGCAAATTTGAGGCACGAAGTAGAAAGCCTTAAGAGCTAATACTTTAACTCACCTATATGTGCCTACGCATTAACATTTCAAATACCTCCATCTTAATTTCTGTAAGTCCTTATGGGTAGGTAAACAATCAGTCATGCTCATAACACTAGTCAGGAATGAGATTTTACTTTATTTTAAGAAGACACCACAGTCCCTCCACTCTCAAAGAAGTTTGCTATGATGCAGCATGAAGAATGCCTTCCAGGAAGGGGAAAAAGACAACCTTTGTGGGTATGCATGAGCGCTATGTGTATATGCACACACTTAGGCCCAGAAATTAATTCCAGACATAAAAAAACCACAACAAGTCACTCCTGTTCGTTACTGTCATCTCTCACTGAAGCTGCTATATTTGTAAAAATAGCTTTAAAAACTTGTGAAAGATATTCAAGTTCATAACCCCCAATGTTATTTTTAACCAGGTGCATTTTTGCAGTGTATGCTTCAGAAAGGCATCAGAACTCTGCCTCTCCTAAAGCTTAGCCCATCGGATTTCACATACCGGTTACCAGACACGGGTGGTCCAGAATCATGTGGTTATTCAATTACCAATACCCTTCCTTATTGTCACAGTACCTGAGAAACTACAGTACAGAAATTATTTTCTGACTTGTTTGTCGATGTCCAATTTATCACTGTAAACACTTGAATAGCTTCCAGAAATCCAGTAACACATTTCATAGAAGGAAGACCTATAGAAGATTTTACGCTTCATGCATCGTAGATTATGGGGTTGCAGTCAACTAACTTAGAAATTTTCTGCCCTCTATCAATCAAGATTTGCTGCTCTCGTGTATCAAAAAAGACAGAGAACAGAAGACGTAAGCCCAAATAGGAAAGCATCTTATTTGAAAAATTTTGCTAATAAAACCTCTACAGTATTTATAGAATATAAGACTAGACTTGATAGTTCAGAACTCCAAAAACTTTTAACAACTTTCCCACATGGACATTTTATTCGCATTTTGTATTCAAAACAAATCTCAGTATTCATATTGACCCTTGAGTCAGCCTAAGTCACTGCATTTCTAACAAATTGAAAAAAGACATTTAAATCACTTCAAAGATTCCTCCTCAGAATGCATGTAATAAATAATTAGGAGCTCTTGAACCACAGCAGGGAATGCTGAAAAGACCTTCCCCCAAACAAAGCTGGAAGCATCATGCTGTCAGCAAGTTTTTCTGAGATGACAAGGTCACCAGGTTAAGCATAACAGGGGTTTCTGGCATTAGTTACAGGATTCTGCTGACTTAGCTGTTTATACTGAAGAATTCTTCAAACCTGTTTAACGGGTTGTCAGCTTTCTACTTCGCAAGCTAAATTTCACGTTCATTCCTCATGCAAATTGGTGCAATCTCCAGCAGAAATTACAACGCTTTACGCCAAAGCTGGAGTTCATTATAAAGACACCAGTCAGGGGCTACCCATTATTTTGAAGCATCCCAGTTTATAAAAAACTATTTTGAGTTTATAAAGCGTGTTAAACATTTTGGCCTTGGGTCTGTTATGTCAGAATCTAACCCAGACAGGAATACTGTAAGGTATCTATGCATTTTTCATGCTAGCTAGCATTTCGAGTCCCTTATCTTCAGCAGTAACAAGCTCACAGTTTTATTTATTAATGAATATTCCCTCCTATTGTTTGTGAGAAAAATAGATGTTTAACAAAGCTTCGCTGTTCTCCAGATTCTGGTCACATGGAGTTATTTAGACAGATTGCAACCTTTGGATTATAATTCCTGTTCTACCGTTTCTCCAGATGAGATGAACAGTCTCAGTTTTATTTTGCCATTCTTATTTTATTCTCCAAATGCCTGATACAGGTTTTCAGACAGGAATGTACTCCCCAAATCTTTTTAGAATGCAAAACAACAATTACCTAGGAAAAAAAATCTTAAAAATCAAGCATTAATTCCTCTTCTCCTTATTTTAAACCTTTGAAAGAATTAGGAAGATTTCAGAAGGCAGATTGAGAGACACCTTCCTGTCCCATAGACTCTAAAGCCATATATCCTTTTATCTGCTGCTCCTGTAACCCAGAAGTTGCGATCCAGGTTTTCTGAAGTGCAATTTTGCGTATCTGTTCCCACACGCTGCTCTCAGCGGCGTACACACACACACACACACACACACAAACCTTTAGCACTTTGTGCCTGCAGGAATACTCAAAAGGGAAATTCCAACATGCATACACATAAGTTAACGCTCAGATGGAAATCCAACACTACACAAAGAATTCAGAACTACATTTCTTAATGTATTCAAATTTTTTGAAATTTTAACGCGTAAATGAGAGAAGCAACACAGCCTCCAGAACTAGCCAAAGCACCCAGTGCCAGCAATTTCTGCACAACTGTCCCAGCAATCACTGACAATATGGCCCTTGGCAAATCCTCCAACATCTCCACGTTAAGGGGTTCCTTGTCCAAAAGGGTAGAGAGTATTTTTAATTCTCTCAAAGGACTATTATGAAGATTAATTAAGGTCTGAGCAGTGCTTTGAAGATCAAAACTGCTATGCTGTTATTTAGTATTAAAGAACAACAAAGTGCATTCTTGTTGTCTATAATTCAACTTCATAGAGAAAACAGCGAAAGAGCACATGTGCTCGAGTACATAAATTAATTCTCCTTGCCCTGACAAGCTGTGATCTGCATAACTGCATTTTTAGTTACCAAAACCCCATCAGTAAATCTATACTCATTCCTTTGAAATATTTTAAAGGCCTTAAGGAATATAACCAATATAGTTTCTCTTCTGATTCTTTTCCAGGATAAGCTTTTCCTATTAGATATTTCTGCCTCAGTTCAGCAATGACTTTTATTCCATACAGAGACCTAGGATTACTCACATGCTAACATTAGACACATTCTAAAGTGCTTTGCCAAATCAGAAATTCAATACCTATTTTGGATGCTTCCATCCAAAAAGAGGAGACAGGGTGGCAGCACAGGGCGGTAGGTAATTTTTTGGGGGGTGAAAAAAAAAAAACTTTAAAAAAAAAATCACAATTATTTTGAGGCTCTGTTTTTTTGACAGGCTTTCCCATCAGAAAATTAACAATCTACACAGCACAGTATTTCACAAAAATGTCCACTACTGAAGTATACGTAGAAATACTACATTGTACAGTGTATTGCTAAACTTCACTCCCTTTAAATGCTTATGCACATACAACTTTTAAATAATTTACTAGAAATGCTACCACATTTCTATTCTATTTGTATTCTTAAAACATGGAATCGTCTGTGTTTTTGTGGAGATGCTGCCAAAATACAGAAGGTGAGTAGTATTAACACAAACTAAAGAAAAAAATTAAAAATCCAGAATAACTACTCCCAAGTCTTGCCACCACAACCATGTTTTCCTGATCTTATTCAAACAGCTACAGCAGGAGATCAAGTTCTACAGCATCCCAGCACTGGGATGTGACAGTGCAAATATTTAAAGAAAACAAGAATACAAGCTGTTGGACCTAGAGGATAGGGAGCACTGAAAACTGATGTAACCTGGACAGCTACTACTACCCTTACACTTTAAAGAAATTGCTAACAAAGGGTCCAGTATCTGCAAGATGCTGAGCATCTCTCCAGTGTGTCAGCCAACATCACCTCTTCACAGGAAATACTTACACTTCATTGGATTATATTTTGGCTCTATTCCCATTACCTTAGCTTGCACTCATAAGATTCTGAAAATCTGCAGCACATTCTTATTAAAAACACAGATACCAGATTGTGAACTTCTGTACTTTTTAGGCTGCTTTCAGGAGAAAGTTGTGTTATATTTAGCAGCCATATGGCATCCCTCCTCCACACACGTCTTCTACCGATAAGAACTGACAAATTAAGTTTTCTAAAACACTGATCTATATGTTTTCATTTCCAATTTTAATCTTAGAAGTTAACTGTGGTTTAATTTTTAAACCTGGCATTTGACAAACAGGAAATGCAAGGGGTACCTATAGCAAATGATGCAATCAAGAACAATTTTTCTTGTAGTCTAGGCTAAAATGTTCAGAAAGCTACTAAGCTGCATCCTAGACAGATAAATTCTCCCTAAATTAATACAATATGGCTACATAACTAAATAGCCAAGGATGTATTGGCTTCCTTACGCAATTTGCAATTGCTCTATGCATGGATGACTGAAAGTATTAGATAAACAATACTCCCTATATTGAAATTGTATTTTTTAATACTTGTGTATTTCAAGCTGTTGTATATCTTAACAGAGGAGGAACCAAAAGCACAGTGAAAACCAACTAGCATACTGTAAAGAACTTCAAAGATACAAGGGCAACCACCACACAGTATTCCCATGCTCCTGGCAGACAGGTTTACATACCACCTGCAAGACAGAAAGCTGAATTTCCCTATAGCGCAGCCTAATTTTGTCAAAACTGCAGCCAAAGGTTACAAAGAGGACAACAGTTTTAAGAAGCAAAAGGAAACATTTGAGATACGCTGTCATTTGGGACAGCTGAGGAGGCAGCATGAACATACAACATAAAAATATGACTGCCACCCCATCATGGGGAAAAAGAGGGACTGAAGACTTAACAATTTAACACTCCAAAAAATAAATCATTTTCCCCTCTAGCAGTGAGAAGAATCACTGCTCAAAATACTCATCTGTCAACTAAATCATGCCTGGTGCTTCTCCTCTTCCCAGTATCTAGAGCTTTTCTACTTCTTTCTGTAGTTTTCTGGGGAGCAGGGACCCAGAGAACAGTGCAAACAATGCTGTCAGCAGCCAAACTGGCTGCAGCCACCTGAACATGGCTCTCCTGCAAACAGACACAGAGTGTGTCCTCTCCAACAGTGACTGAAGGAAGCCAGGCAGAAGAAGAGCAGATGCCAGAACTCATACTGTGTCTCCACTTCGACGGTACTGACCTCCTACCAGCTTTCTTATGAGTCACAGGTTGCAGGGCAGACCCGATTCTATTCCTGAGACAGTGAGGCAACCCCAGCCTTTCCCTTCTGTCCAAATGATTCCAGAGCAGCACCAAATATTTCTTCAGAAAGATGGACAGACATGAACATTACATGCATGCCTGAGCACACTTACGAGCTGCATGTACAGGCTGAAAAAATATAAATGAACAATCATGTTTTTTCCAGCTGGTGTGTTATGTTCATTACTCAAAGAAAAATAATAAACACTCAATACTGTGGTTTCTCTCCCTCTGCATGAAGCAATTTAGGGAATATGTTATTTCAGCACAGACCATTCTCTCTTTAAGCCTCGTAACATTCATGAAGGTGAATGATACGGCACAAATCGCTGCCTGAAGCAGAACCTTCATGCTGGACAACCCACTGGAGACTGTAACCCTCAACATGCCGGTCAGATTTTGCAGAGAAGTAGCAATTTCTTCAGAACAGATTATTCCCTCCTGTCTTCCTTGAAGAGACGGCTATCACAGAATGAGAAATAATTGTGAAATTAGGACACCACCAGGAAGTAAGGGAAACAAATTGCTTCATAGGTTAGAATTATTTGCACAGAACATTTCAGACAGAACAAAATGTTTGAGGATGCAATCAATCATTACGATTTCTTCCAAAAGAAAAAAAGAAAAAAAGCATACACGATCATTTGTTTAAAGTTTGCCTCAGTGTAAAAAAGGCAACAGAATAACCATTCCTGCATACTTGATTATCAAATCAGAGGTGGGAAGAACAAGTAAGGAAATCTTCCAATTAACTAACTTTTTTTT
>VWZL01006199.1:385327-427830 GCA_013396915.1 Stercorarius parasiticus | reverse complement strand
GGGAACCGCATCCGGCACACGCCCCCCTCACACACGCTCCAGAGAAAGGCTGCGGGGCCCATGCGCGTTGCCGCCGCTGCCTGGCTCCTCCCCGACGCCGGGGAAGGGCGGGCTGCAGCCGGCACCGCGGCGGAGGGAGGGCGGGCCGTCCGCCCTCCCGGAGCCGGGGGATAGGGTGGCGTGGGGTGCTCGGGGCAGGGTGGGGTCACATGGAGTACGGGATGGGAGCGGGGCGGGGTGTCACATGGCGACGGGTGGAAGCACGGGGCGCAGGATCAGGGTGGGTGGGAAAATCACCACCTGGGCTACTGGGAAGGGTAAAGCTGTGCGCCTGGGTACTGGGGGGTGAGAGGCTTGGGATCATGGAATGGTTGTAGTTGGAAGGGACCTTAAAGATCATCTCGTTCCACCCCCCTGCCCTGGGCAGGGATACCTCCCACCAGACCAGGTTGCTCCAAGCCCCGTCCAACCTGGCCTTGAACCCCTCCAGGGATGGGGCAGCCACAGCTTCTCTGGGCAACCCGGGCCAGGGGCTCACCACCCTCACAGCAAAGAATTTCTTCCTCAGATCTCATCTCAATCTCCCCTCTTTCAGTTTAAAGCCATTACCCTTCATCCCATGGCTCCCCTCCCTGATCAGGAGTCCCTCCCCATCTTTCCTGGAGCCCCTTGAGGGACTGGAAGGGGCTGGAAGGCCTCCCCAGAGCCTTCTCTTCTCCAGGCTGAACCCCCCCAACTCTCTCAGCCTGTCCTCACAGCAGAGGAGCTCCAGCCCTGGCAGCATATTCGTGGCCTTTTCTAGACTTGCTCTAACAGCTCCCTGTCCTTCTGCTGTTGGTGGCCCCAGAGCTAGAGGCAGCACTGCAGGGGGTCTCCCCAGAGCGAAGCAGAGGGGCAGAATCCCGTCCCTCGCCCTACTGGCCACACTGCTGGGGATGCAGCGCAGTATGTGGTTCGCTTCTGTGTATGGGGAAACGCTTCAAGGTGCACCTGAGGTTTGGGATCGGGCTGGGGTGGGGAAGGGTTTGTGTTCATGTTAGGGGTGAGCAGGAGTGTGGTTCAGTGGGGTTATTTGGGGTTGAGGGAAGGAGGTGTGCTGAGCAAGGTGCTGGAGCTATCCCCACAGAGGAATGGAGCTTGGTGGGGCGTGCAATGGCAAAATCCTGCCAAAGAGGTCCTGAAGTTTGTTTGTTTGTTTGTTTTAATATAGCCAGGCACGGTCCCTCTCTGAGGGATAGGTCCCAGCCAGGACAGCTATAAGTCAGGTGCCTGCCTGCACCTCCATTGTGGTAGTGCAAGATCAAGTAAGGTGCTTTACCTCAGTCACAGGAGTTGTTTACCCGTGGACAGACTACTTGCATGCCCTGTCTGCAATACAAAGCCTTGCCCTCTGGTTAAGCTTCAAATGTATTCAATCTAGTCTTGAGACAGTGTTGTTTTATCAGAAAAGGTTAACTTAATTCAAACCTTTAAGTGAGGTTTAAGTGTTAACCACAAACTCTGTTCTCCAGATGTTGAATGAAAGGACCTGTAATGCTTCAGTAGAGGATCTTTTTGATAGAGATATTACCCCTGTGTTGTGTTTCAGTAGCTGACCCCAACTACTTTATAATGTGCTTTATAGATGCTTTATTGTGTCATTAGCATTTTCAGAAACACACAACTTGATTTTGCTGGCAGTAGGCAAAATCCTTCCTGATAATTATGCCATTTGATGACCACAGAGGTTAAAAATCTGATTGCTGGTGTATATTTATTCCTTCAGTAGTGGCATTGCAAAGCAGTTAACTCTGAGAGTGCTCTCTGCCTTTGGCGTGGGCCCAGGGACAGCATTGGGAGTAATACGGAGTTGTGTTGTGGATCATGCATGTTGCCATGCACCTGGCAGTTCACGTGAGAGCTGTGGTATGTATTTTGTCTTAATCACAGGGTGACAGCGACATTTGCATTGCAAAAGCAAATACAAAATGGTCCACTTGATACGCTTTCAGAAATGTTTTAAATGAGAGGCATAGTTGAAACTATTCCACGGGCTGGATTTGATGCTTTTTGGTTTTCACTTCCATCTGTGAAACACTGTAAATATAGTATATAATCTACATTAAGACTACTATGGTGATAGCAGCTATCCAGAGTGTTTGGATAAATGATACCACTGTTTGCTAATGTATTGGGCGACTAAGAAAAGCAAACCGTAAGCATACAGAAGTTCTGAGTTGTGAGCTTTAATTTAAAAGATTTGAGGAATTTTTAGTTGTTGAGATGAAAATTTTCAAAGCCTGTCATGAGTAACTGATGATAACTGTAAATATACAGAGTCTGGAACAATAGCTCTGTGACATGTGAACTGCTTCATGTCTGCATATGCTGTGCCAGATGCCAACAAACAAAACTGTAGTTAAGAACATTGGTGGGTTTTGGGGTCCATGTGTAAGGAGACAGCAAATCATGACGATGTTGTACAGTGTCCCCTAAACTGGGGAAGAGTATAATTATGTGGGCTAATAAACAAAAGAGGATGCAGAAAATACATAAATGATAAGGATGACAAGGCAAGATCATGTGATTTATTGTGTTCATGTGTAGCTCATTATGCTACAACCTACAACTCTGATCCTGTCAAACCTGACAAGTTAATTGGGATGAGCCAGGACCGTACCCACATGCCTCACTGCTGATAAAACCTTGGGACACCGGAACCAGGTTTTTTGGTTCCATATATAGGAGATTACAGATTTAGTAATGTGTGAGGAGGTGATCCCTATCTATCCATCACTGATTTGACTGACTTTGAAATTCCTGGATGAAAGGTACCCAGAGCATCCCCAAGCAGTTGAGCCTTTCCCTCTTTATTAGATGCCATCATCTCTTTTGCGGTTTTAGTTCTTCCTTATTTTGACTGGCTGTCACTGCATGATTTTTGCAAGGCTTGTTTGTTGCTTTTCCCAAGCAGAGTATTTTTCATTATGTCTGTCTAACTAAAAACAAATGGTGGGCTGCATATGGGAATGCAGCTTGAGAAAACTGTAGATCAAAGAAAGGTCTTGACTCAGTGATGAGGATCCCTGCTGCATTTCCCCTTTAACTGCCTCCCACCAAGCTTGTGGCTTGTCATTTGAAGCTCACTGCATTTACTTTTTGTCTGAGCATCTTTNTTTTTTTTTTATCAGCAGATTCCATGACTTAGCATCATAATTAGCTATTAGACGTATATACTCCAGTCAAGAGATGCTTTTTTTTTTAAGCCTGCTTATTCTAAGAGTCTTTCTTTTCTCATTTATAGGGGAGTTTTGCACAGTTCTTCTGACAAGTGCAAGATAGCCAGTGGGAATGAGACCTGTAATTAATCCACTGAACGCGCAGAGCAAGCAGAAGAATGGCTCTTGGATGAAGCTCTTTAGTCTCTGTAAGGTACCTGACAAGATGGCAAACAGTGTTAGCATGGTGAGTTTTGTGTTGTCGGTGCTAGGAGTGGCACCCAGCAAATTAATTTCATGTAAGGGATTGAGGACACGAGGGAGAAAATTGTGTCTTTCAGCATTCCCCTGAATTTTGAAGTTGCATATGCATGATTCTGCCCTTTCTCATCAAGAGCGGATTCACTGGGTCTCTAGTAAAGAAAATAAAATAAGCTTCAGTCCATTTTCCCATCCCTTCTTGTAGGGGGGTGTGTGTGTTGAGGGGGGGTGGTGTTAAAAGGCAGTCCAGCGTTGAGAGCATTGGCCTGAACTGTGGGAGGTCCAGATTCAGCTCTTGCATTGCCAGAGACAAACTGTGTGACTTTGGTCACGTATCCTCATTGTACTTTGGCTTGGCACCCATAAAAATAACTTGAGAGATTTTATGGTAAAGGGAGACCCCCTTGAATGCTGCAATATTAAGGTGTCTTGTTGGTTTGTCACAAAAGTGTTTAAAGCAGTGTAAAGCACAGGGTGAGGATGGTTGTCTCTTTAAATTAAGTTCTTCTTTTATGTAATGCTACTTGGTTTATTGCACAGGAAATATCTTTGTTTCTTAGCTCTTGAGCTACTATAGTACCTGTCATTTATGGCAATTTACTTCTGAGACTGTTTTTCTAACTGCCTTGTGTCCTTGGATCAGGCACAACAGCCTTTGATTCCTGTTGTCGTTTTGTCTTTCCTTGCTTGGCTCTACACATTTTGTTCCCTGAACATGGGCCCAGGTTCTCGTTTCCCCCATGCTGCAGCAAATCAGGAATACTACTTCTGAAGCAATTAATTAAGAAGCATTGACACACACAAGTAGAATTAGGACTGTTGANTAAAAAAAATAATAAAAAAACAAAGGAATAATGTTTTCCCAGTTCAAACTTTCTCTGTTTCTACTTTCTCTCGTTCTTGGTCTTGCTAATTTTCTGGAAAACTTTAATGGCTCTTCAGGATGCCAGGAAATGCTTCAACTTGAATGAACAGTACAGAGCCCTTGTATCCAGTTCACCCAAACAGGAAAGGACTGATCTGAATTGCTTCAGCCCTTGCCAGTTATAGGTTGCTGTTGTGTGTCTAGAGGGCCTGTCTGCCCTTTACATGTTGGATCTGAAGGTCACTCGGCCCTGGTCACCTCATCAGCAAGTTAGCCAGTGCTTTCAGGGAAAAAAGCTTACCCAAAGGATGAGAGGGAGGAATATGGCCAGGTGTCACTTCCTCCAGATCTTAATTTTTAGGTAAAACCTGGTGCATATTTATTTATTATCAAGAGAATGATTATTTTTTTTTCTCCAGAGTGGGGACTTTTTGGAGCCACGTGGCTTGTTACGTATGTACTTTTTTTTCCACTGAGGGACAAGATTAGGGAAACTGGAGAAGGGATTTTGCCTGGCTAAGAACTGTTGGGGCTTTTGGGGTGGCTTTTTTTGTCCAGGATCGTCAATGAAAAGATGCCTCAGTCTCTGTTGAAAGATGCTGTAGAGAGCAGCTATGTTGATAGCTAGTTCAAAGTTCTGTTTTGTTTCATATAAGCTGGCCTGACAGTGCTTTGAGAAGATGTTTATGTGAGATAACACTGTATGTTTCCTTCCTTTACTTCATGTTCTGCTTCTCTTAAATATTTTTCTTGGAGTGAAATGATAAATATTTAAGACAATCAGTTGCATTTGGAGATTTCTTCTGAGCTTTATATGTTTGTTTTGAGAAGATGCTGATGCCATTGCCAAACAGTACTTAGGCTCTGTTTACAAAATAAACTGGGACCACAACAAAGAAGTGTGAAAGAAAAAACAGTGGGGGAAAGGAAGAGTGAGAGACAATGTATTTCTGTTCCTGAAAGCTGCTTTGCATTTCTATAGCACCTTTCCTCCCAGTATTTCAGGGCACATCACAAGCATTAGTCATGCCTCATGCTAGATTTGGGAGATAAGTGAGGCAATTCCTGCCACCATTTAGAGACTTAGTCTCCTGGATATATAAAACGCAGGGAGAAAGAATCCTTTCTGGGTTGTGGGAGCCAGACAGGTCACTATTGTATGTTTAGAGAGCTTGTTATATAGGGGTTCTGAATTTGGACTGGGGCTTATGGATACTTACTGCAGAGAGAGGTTATCTAATTTATCAGAATCCTTATAAAGCTAAACCAGCAAATGTTTTGCCATAAAGAAAAGAGCATCAGCATAAACATGCAACTAGTTTCATTAACTTCAGTTTTAAGCTAATCTTCCTTTAAGTTGGTAGAGCTTGTAATTCAGTCACAATAGAGATACCAAGTGTGAAATCTTGCCTCTGTTGAAGCCAATAGGAGCATTGCTATTGACAACTTTTTTCCCCAAAAGAAGATGTTAGTGATAAGAGCAAGAGACTTCATCCAAGTAACTTCAATAGCAAATTTGGCATGTTTGAGAGGACTCTGGGGGAGGAGAGACAAAGACTCTGTCTTTACCAATATTCCTACTCATGTTTTTCAGAGAATAAATATATCTTTTCCTGGCAATGGATATGTTGACTCTATCTGGCTGATTGCTCAAGTGGTCACTCTGTGACACACTCTGCTCCATTCCCGAATGTTTTGTATTCAGACATCTCACCTCCTATTCATCAGAGATAGCAGATATATTTTTTTTTCTCCAGTATTTTATGTCTAGATTATTTTTTTTTAGTATCTTTAGGTATCAGAATCCCCCTGACTCATGTAGGACAAAACCAAAAACAGATCTATGTTTTTAAAGCTGCCCATCCTTGGAAAAGGGAAGGGTGTGGTGTACACAAAGTGAGAGAGATACCATTCTGTGACTACATGGCTGCTTACTGTACTGTATACACCCCGGAACAGAGCCTTAGCTGTTGAGCAGTCATCACTGATGATACCACAACTTGTTGCTGTTGCATGTTTTCTAGTCGAAGTGATAAACAGGAAGATAGCTAAATAGTGTGGTCATGTCAGGTGTGATGCTGGCATATGCATTGTGCATCGTTAGCATCAGAGGTAAGTAACTCAAAAGATTTTATTGAGGGTTAAAAAGTTTTGGTGGGGATGAACGCCACGGTCCCCAAGGTAAAACAACACCCAAATACCAAAGCATAGGTGATACAGATCCTTTAGTTGGTCACATTTCTGTACACGTGCACAGCACAGTAAATCCAAGGGAATTCTAGACTCACAAAGATATGCATTCAGAATAACTGAGATCAGATTTTTAATGAACCGTTCATTTAGACTATTTAGGAAAAAAATTATCATCTTCTCAAATGATTTGGCTGAAATACAGTCATTGAATACTCAAAATGCTTGCAAACAACAGCATTAATTTGCAATATTCTGTATCCTTTAACCAAAGAATTGGACATTTTCCCACCCCTTTAAAATTATTACTACTCTGCCGTCCCTGTGGAGAACAGTGTGTTTGGCTATACAAGGCAACAAGGAAGATTAGAAGTGTAACTGAATAAATTGATTTTTAAAGCCCTGAACCTCTTAATGTTTACAAAATATTCTTGGTTTACACACATAGTCTCTGGGACTATGCATATGTAAAGTTCAAGTACGTATAAATGTAAGCAGAGCAGAATATAACTTTCTATTCCAGCCTGTCTCTTTGATGGTCAAATCCGCCCAGATGAGTGTGCAGGCTGCTGAATGGAATTCTTCCAGTTATTTGGCTTATTTCTCCTTGTGTGCAAATGTGATGCTGTTCTTGGGATAGAGTAAAATTGCTCTTTTGACTGCTTGCTCTTGAATCCCCCCTTTATAGTCTCATAAATGTTCCTGGAGCTATACTGCCATGAAGCATCTGTGAAATCAAGTGACTGGTTGGGTCAATCACATGGCTGTTTCTCTGAGAGAGCAGACTTCAGGCAAGCACATTCCAGCTGCTGTGACCTTGGTGAGAAGGGAAGCAGGACTACATTGCAGCTGCTGGCCTGTTCTTGCAATTTCTCTCTTTAGACCACTTGTGTCCAATTTTCTTGAAGTTTGCTGACTTGCAATTCTTTGGTATAATCTGAGATAGATACCCCAGCTGTCAGACGGGCATTGCACCATCCGTTTTCCAAGTAGTTACGGGCACTAGTGTGGGAGGAGAACTGCCTCGGCTTGCTCTGGTAATGAGACCAGAGATTGAGATGAGACAATAAAGCATGTAAGCCGAGGCCCTGCAAGACTGAATAGACTTAGCACTTGCTGTGCAATTCTGTGACTTACTAAGCAAGTGCTCAAGATCCCTGTTTAATAACTTGACACTTGGATATTTTTCCTATGGAGAAATGACCCTGGGTTTGGAAAGTCATGGTAGCATGGAAAACATGCTTGCATTATACCCACCCTGTGAGGAAAGAGCTGAGAAAGAATATGAATGTAAAACATCGTAGCACACCACTGAGTGAGGAAAGACACTGGGCTGAGGGAAACCTGTCAATGTCCTGGAATCCAGCACTGTCCCTTAGCTGGGTAAGAGTATCTGAGGCACTGTGTGATGGAGATCAGACATGCAGGGTAGACCAGCCCCTGCCTTGTTTTCACAGTGTCCGATTTAGTGCTGCTTCCCGACATAGTTAATGTTAATTATGTTGTGTAATAATTTGTATATTTATGACTGTGTGTGGCCAGAGCTGCCTGTTTCTATTCATGTCTCTCCATTGCCTGAAGTGAGTGAACATAGCAGATTGGATCAGGCCTGAGGTCTAGCTACACAAGCTGCACAAGTATCCTGTGAGAAGTGCACAGTGTCTTGCATTTTTAATCTTAGATTTTCTCCATCTCTGGTAGAGAGTGGCTTAACCCCTGATACAGGAGCTATAACATCCAGTTGTTGTAATGATGACAACTGTGGCAACTCCTAATATCCAAGTGTTGGATGTGGGTTGGCATAGAGTTGGCTGCTGTAACCCTGAGCAGGTGGAATGAAGTCTAGAAGCTCTTTAGTTTGGAATAAGGATAAGAACTTGAAGGATGACTGATAGATGGGTGCCTGAAAATGCCAAGGGAGGGAATCTGGAGGTGGACGAATGAGATGGGGAGAGCTTAAAACAAAGTGACGGGCTGTCAGGGTGGAAACTGGGATGAGATCTGAACTCTGCCTCTCCAGTCACACTCACTGAATTGCAATCCTGCAAGAAAAGCAAGTGAAAGGAGGGAAAGTGAGGGGCTGCACAGTGCAGGTGCTAGAAATGGCCTCTAGTACCTGCTAGCAGAAGCAAAGCTGCTTTCTGGAGCTGGGATGGACATATGGCATTTCAGAGAGCCTCCAGGAGAGCCTGATGGAGCTGTCAAGTGTGAACATAGCATACGTGATGCTGATGCTTGGCAGGCTCTGGCTTATGGAAACTTGTGGACATTTTCCCCCCTCACGTGCGCTCTAGACATAGCTAAATAGAAGAAAGTTGTATTTTGGGGAAGTACTAGTAAAATGCATAACAAAGCTAAAGGCTGTGCTGTCAAGAAGGCTCAAGACCAAGAAGGACAGAGGAAGACCTCATTATTTTGCTGTGTCCCATATTAATCTTCCATTTATTCCTTTCTTTAACTGAAGTGCTTCATCTGATCATTGTGTAATTCCAACGTGTCTGGAGTTCACCTCCTGCACTGATGACCCTGCTGTGTTTTGGTTGGTTTAATCAGCATGGGGAGAATCACTGAAATTTTTGGTGAAATCTTCACGTACCTTAGAACTTGAGGGCTGAGGCAGCTTTTTGCTGTTCTGTTGTTGTTCCAGGGAACTGATCCCACATCTAAGGATAGAGGGCAGTTTATTTTTCAAGCTTTTGTTAAATTTCCTCCTTGTTAACAAACATACCATGAAATTCAGGGATGGGTAAAACTTCCCAGCAGCTGGCCGTAAGAAGAGCCATGACTGAACCAAGTTCTTTTATTTGGCTGTGAACTCTCCAAAAGCTCAAGGTGGTTACTTACATCAAATGCACAAGCTGAGAATTCCTCTGTCTTTATAGACTTACACCTAAGAGCAGAATTTTTATTTTCCTACACCCATCTCAGAGCTGGGGGAAGCCACAGTTGATACTGGCTTCTGAGAAATATATAATTACAATCAGCAGCAGTTGCTGCCGTAAGATAGTGGTGCTCTATGCTAAACAGGAATTAGTGTTGCATATTTATTTGGAGGACGAAAATATCTATAAATATATTAGGTTATTATTAGAAGAGGCATTTAAATCTTCTAGTGGGTGGGTGTCCCAGATATAAACGGATGAAAGTAAGGGAAACCTCCTCTTGCAAATGAGTTATCTGGTAATGTTTCATCATAGGTTTTGCTGCTTTAGGTCAATTTTAATGGGCAGGGCACTCAGTTAAGCTCAACCATTCCTCTGATCTTTTGCAAAAGTTATTTCACAAGTGTAAATATTTGTGGCAACTTGCCTGTGTTGTGCACGCTTTACAAAATGACAGAAAAGGAGCCTCTGGAAGGCTTTTTATGTTTTAGAGCACATTCTTTAGTAAGAATAATTTACTAATCTAGCACTCAACCAATAGTTATTTGCATAATTTTTTAGCAAAACTTCTTTTGTTAACCCAAGATACTATACGGTGTTTTGTTTAAGCAAATAAATGATTTCATAGGAATTTAATGATCTTACAAATAAATGTAAGAGTCTTTTAAAGTGAGTATCACCTACTCTAGGCTCTCACAGATTACCTGTAGCTAGCTTTGAGCCTTACAAAGGTTAACACAGGCTCCAGAACGATAAAGCTGAAGACTGTAGAACACCTCAAAGCTCAGTACTTACCTTCACAGAACATATGGTAGAAACTTATGAAACTACTTTGTAATTGTCTGAAACTTCACCCTGAATTTCGCTGTACCAAGGGTCAATTTCTAATGTTGCTGCAGTAAAAAACAGAAATCACAGTAATTTTTAAGGGCTGGCTGGACTTCGCTGCATAAATATTTTCAGCTTCTAGAGACATTATTTCACTTAAAGTGCTGTATAAAGAGCTTAATCTGTAAATTAAAAGAAGGTTAAAACTGAAGGTTTAACTTGAATGGGATAGAAGACAGCAGATAGAAAGCAAGCTCAGGATATGAAGCAGTGCAGTTCAGGGTTGATATCTAGCTGCAGAACTGTGTGGATACCAGGACTACAATACTACTACCACACCAGGACTACAATATTTTTTACTGGAAGTAAGAGGTGATTATTGCTGGCATGTGTCAGACTTCTGGCTACTGGCATTAGCCACCCCAAAAGTCTGGAATAGGAGAGGGAGAAGTCCTCACTGGAGGAAGTCCTGTGCACCAAGCCAGATAAAATCTTGTGCTAAGAACTGTGCACAAGAGATGTGGCAAGTTCAACAGCAGATGTGAGATACTGTTCCAGTTTTTTCTACCTACGGGGCATAGCAATCAAGGGGTGAGTAAAGTTCTCTTGTAGAAAATGTCTGCAGGAACTGAGCTGATGCTGGGGTCACCCTGTAAACCAGCAGATTAATTTGATAGTTCCAGACTTGCTCTGCAGCCAACAAAGGCTACTCTGGCCCTTGGGCACTGGTCAAGAATCCCACATAAGGGGAGGCAGCATCACAGAAAGAGCCAGATAGCTTATGGGGCTGTAAGAGTGGGGACAAGCTGGAGAAAAAAAACACTGGAAGGAAGGGAAAGGATGAGGGTGGCTTTGGGCAATGCGTAGGAAAGAGAAAGTGTGAGAAATAAGCAGGGAATTTAGCTAAAAGGTTCCTTCACTGATTGATTTAACGTACACTGGAGAGAAATTGGCCTTAGGTCAAGTCTGCAATGCTTTTATGTGATTGCTCTCCCTCCGAGCATCTTAGAATGACTGTTGGGCCAAGCATTTTGGCCTGTGGGCAAGTAAACAAGAAAGGCATAAGAAATGTCCCTTACAAGGACAGTTCCCTAACGTATGCTTTACATGCCAACTCAGAAATTGTAGGTCTGTTTTAACCGCTGGGCTCCTCTATCAGAAGATGGATAGGAAGTGCACCTCCTTGCATCTGGAAATTTGTTGAAAAATGCTGCATCATCAGTTGTGGCACTTTTTTGGAGCTCATTTATGATATGGAAACTCTCAGGTTGACCTTGGAGCAGAGCCATGTGCTATCAGCCCCTTGAAAATACAAGTTGATTAAATATGTAGGTCAGAAAACAGAAAGCACATCCCAATTTATTTAATAGATGAGAGTTTCGTTGCCTAATGTTATATCACTGAAGCTGCTGGTCATTTTTTGAAGGTAATATAATAATAGCTTTGTTCTCAGCTCAGGGATTAAGGCAAGTCACTGGGTATCGCTACTCAAAGGGCAGGTGCAGGTTTTTCAGTAGCATTAATAAATAAAAATACCTGCCAGGGAATCAGGTTACGTGTGAGGATTACTGTGATAGAACAGCAGCTAACAAGGAGCAAAGTCTTCAGAGTAGAATCTATCTCTGTTCCATAAATGGGCTGGACATAAACACATAGCACCTCTACAGCCATGACCAACCAAAAATTAAGCCAGGAATCCTACTGGCAATTTTCGCCCCTGAGCCTTTATTATGGCCCTATTTTTTCCTCATCTTCCAGCTTCCAAGGAATTGGACAGGGAGCTCCTCCTGTCTGGCAGTCTGGGCTGTATCAGCCTGTTTTGGCCCCCCCCCCNCAGTGGGAATGAGACCTGTAATTAATCCACTGAACGCGCAGAGCAAGCAGAAGAATGGCTCTTGGATGAAGCTCTTTAGTCTCTGTAAGGTACCTGACAAGATGGCAAACAGTGTTAGCATGGTGAGTTTTGTGTTGTCGGTGCTAGGAGTGGCACCCAGCAAATTAATTTCATGTAAGGGATTGAGGACACGAGGGAGAAAATTGTGTCTTTCAGCATTCCCCTGAATTTTGAAGTTGCATATGCATGATTCTGCCCTTTCTCATCAAGAGCGGATTCACTGGGTCTCTAGTAAAGAAAATAAAATAAGCTTCAGTCCATTTTCCCATCCCTTCTTGTAGGGGGGTGTGTGTGTTGAGGGGGGGTGGTGTTAAAAGGCAGTCCAGCGTTGAGAGCATTGGCCTGAACTGTGGGAGGTCCAGATTCAGCTCTTGCATTGCCAGAGACAAACTGTGTGACTTTGGTCACGTATCCTCATTGTACTTTGGCTTGGCACCCATAAAAATAACTTGAGAGATTTTATGGTAAAGGGAGACCCCCTTGAATGCTGCAATATTAAGGTGTCTTGTTGGTTTGTCACAAAAGTGTTTAAAGCAGTGTAAAGCACAGGGGGAGGATGGTTGTCTCTTTAAATTAAGTTCTTCTTTTATGTAATGCTACTTGGTTTATTGCACAGGAAATATCTTTGTTTCTTAGCTCTTGAGCTACTATAGTACCTGTCATTTATGGCAATTTACTTCTGAGACTGTTTTTCTAACTGCCTTGTGTCCTTGGATCAGGCACAACAGCCTTTGATTCCTGTTGTCGTTTTGTCTTTCCTTGCTTGGCTCTACACATTTTGTTCCCTGAACATGGGCCCAGGTTCTCGTTTCCCCCATGCTGCAGCAAATCAGGAATACTACTTCTGAAGCAATTAATTAAGAAGCATTGACACACACAAGTAGAATTAGGACTGTTGATTTTTTTTTCCCCAAGTTTTCTCAAGGATTCAGTACTGCTCTTCCCGAGCACTTCCAGTATTAGTTCCAATTTGCAGACCAATTCCAAGACTGAGTGACTACACTTTGCCTGGTGGTAGTCCGTGCCATATTTCTAGTTACCTGATTCTCCTTTGCTGTAGTCACAGCACAAGCTACACCATCAAGGGAGTTTAGGTGTGCAGTTGCCTTACTCCTGCCTAACTCGGATGAGTATCTCAAAAGCCAGGCATGTCCAGACAGTCACATCTCAAGGCAGAGAGCAGACTCACTTATTTGGTCACAGGACACTCAAAATGTCAAATAAAGGCTGGAGGGTCGCTGATACAGAACGGAGCAAAGTCTGCACGAGCGCTGACCCTCAAATGAGAATCTGCAGGCAAGACCTCTGCTAATGGTTTCCTAGTGGAGTACGCCAGAAATGAGGAAAGAAATTACTTTCTTGATGCAAAAGCTGCTTTTCTATTACCTCTCCTGATCTCCGGGGAAGAATTGAGTTGGCCAAAAATGGAAAATAATTAAGGTCTGAGCAGGAATAGTAACTGTCCCGAGGTTTTCTGTGTTATTCTGTCATTGCTACTTTCTTCAGACTCAGTCCCTCTCCTCTCTTCCTGCTACATGCTGTATCAAAGCTACAGCCTCACAACCTGAGGTTTAAACTTCCCTGTGCTGCTGTTTTCAGTTCCTCTACGTCGTGGCACTCTGGTCCACATCAGCACCTACATGTGTTTGGAAGTGGTTTGCATGCAACCAGCTGCTTGATCTTTGTTTTTATAGCATGCATTGCACCCGTCTGAGAGTTGGACAAAAAAACAAAAAGAGAGGTAGCTACAGTAGAAACTAAGGTGACTGCTGAGCTTGAGATGTAAAAAGGCATTGCTCTTCTCTCCTGGATTATACCAGAGTTTACACATGAGTTGAAGGATTTCCCTGCTCAGATCAAGGCCTGTTTAGGTCTGCGCAAAACTACAGCTACCAAGGATACTTCTAGGTTAATAACAGGTTAATAAAGGAGTCTTGAATTGGCACGCTTCCAGCAGTACCTGGGCACTGGGCAGAGGGGTTGTGGCTTTCAGTTTAAATGCCCATGAAGCTCCCATGTTAGGTGCTCAAGATCCCATCCAAGAGTTATTTATTTTATATTGTATTTAGCCTTAACAGCCTGACAATATTCAGTGTTGATGATCTCTTAACATTACTGAGAGAGGAGAAAAATTGTTAACCCTGTTTTGTAAATGGTCAAAGCCGCATAGACCGGCTGTAGTAGAGCAGGGACCGTAATCCCTAATTCTAAATTCTCTATTAAACCCCTAATCCCTGGGCTATCCTTCTGCTTCAGACAGAGTTCGGGATGGATGCTGTATAATTTGTCCGAAGTGATGCACCTGCCACTATCTAAAGCTAGTTATTTTCTTTCTGTCCCTGTGTCAAAGTTGTTTTTTTCTTTTTCATTTTTCTTTTTCAATTGTCAAATTCTTTTTTTGCTGGAGTGATTTAAAATTGAATTCTATTGCTTGCATTTTATAGGTCTCTGTTAGAGCCTTGTGGTTCAAATACTTCAATGAATTCCATGTAGACTAACAGCATCTTGGGACTGATAAAGCTTGATGCCTGGACTGGTTAAAGGGGAAGAATCCTAGCATGAATTTTCCAGCATTCAGTGGGTGGTGAGAATCAAAACATCTCCTGATTTGCCTGAGGAGCTTAATATTTTTTGAAGAAATTTTCATTGATAATTTTTTAATGGAAAAAGAGGGGAAAAAATGCAGATATTTCACAGAGAATATAGACAGAAAAGAACAGCAGGATAAGGGGAATGTGGAAGTAGGTCAGATGCATTGCAGACAAAAAAAAATCATTATTATGATTAGGAGAGATTAAGGAAGGCAAGAGCAAACAGCATCAAAGGAATCCAATTTATCAAGCCATTTAAACAAGAGCATTCCTTGCAAGGCAAGTTCTCCATACTGTATACCAATTTGAAGCAAAATGAGAAGAGAATGTCCCATGATATGTATTTAATTTAATATCTAGTCTTCTGTATATTAATCCATGAATGCTTGAAGAAAACTTTTTTAATTGTCATGAGGAACAAATGCTGCAGAAACTGTTACCCGCCCTTTCTTGCTTGAGATCTTTTAGATTTTTCATTTTTAAAGCCATAATTACCCAGTTAGGTCTCTAGGTGAAGAATGCACCCAGTGTAATAGCAGTGCTTGCTGACAGCAGTCAATCAATTACTTCTTCAGCACATTAGGTGCTTTACATAAAATAAGGAGATTCTCATCTCAAAGATTTCACATAAAAGGCAATTTATAAGGGTGAAGTTATTTCATCTGAGGATGTTAAGAAACTTTGCAATGACAACTAAGTTCTGTTGCTTTTCTTAACTTTTGGGCAACTAGAAGTCTGGGAGATCTGACCAGCATGCTGTGACCTACTCAGTCTCCTTTTCTCCCCTTTTTCTCTCTAGTTTCGACTAGCTTTTTTGTCCCATGAGCAAGGAAATTGATTTTCATTTGGATGGGGTTTGCTTGCTTTGTTTGCATCAAGGCAGAAATGAATACTGAAAGCTTTAGCTCTCTAAAACAGAGCAACACTCTTCTCCTCCAGTATGTCTTTTTGATGTACTGGAACAATGGACCTTAATGGTAAACACAGGCAATGCCTCTTGATTTGCAAGAGGCACACATCTTTTCGTAAGACAGACCCTGTGCTGTATGAGTTCTGTTATGACCTGAGAATTTGGGGCCTGTTTCTGCACAGCACTGCAGGCATCTTTTGTTGAGGTAGATTAGCTGCGTTTTCTTTGACTTCACACCGAGTTTGAGTGCTCCTTATATGTTTTTAACATTGGCTTGTGTCCTTTAGACAGAAACCACAACCTCTGAGCTGTTTGACAGAGCTCTGCCATGTCAAATGTTTTTTAGCAGGAGCAAGCTGTCTGATAAATTTAAACAAGATGTGGATGTCTCTTAACAGTGGGTTAAAGTACTGGCTGAATATCTTTCTAAGTAGCTGAACACTGCTGCCAGAGGCCACGGGCTGGTTTGCAGCCTAAACCAAGCCCTGCAGAACTGCTGACTTGAGCTGAAGCGTGTAGGTTTGGCGTTGTAGAAGCTTTTACTTAACAGCACATTTTATGCCACTCATTAGTTTCCTATTCAGGAGGAATCGGTGTATGAAGCATGCTAAAACTTCAAAGTAGTGGTTACCCATACAGCTGAAGTTACAGCTGGTGCGTTCTCAGCCTTTCAAGCTGAGAAGTCCCGATTCTTTTCTGCTGCCTTTGCAACGATCCGGGGGCAATACAAACCCAGACTTGGGTTAACACTTTTATTGCTGACTGGCTGTCACATTGTCACTCTGACAATGTTGCCTTTCAGGTCCAAGCACTGCCAGAACTCTGCTCTTTGTACAGCACAAGGCAGAGCTTTGATGGAAATAACCCGTCTCTCCTTTGTTTAGGCAATAGAGTGAGTATGGTGGTAAAATCTCACCCCCAGTCTTGTTTTGGACATTTTCCAAAGATTGGTCTAAACGTTGAAGCAAGATACTTATCTTTCTGTTTTGATGAAACTCCAGATTTGATGTTTTTATGTATGTTAAATACTTCCTTTAAGTCTTGCTACGACAGCTTTGACTGGTTTAAGTTGCTTTAGAGTTTCTGGGTTCAATAAAACTATGGTAAATTATATCTGGTAAGGTTTCCGTCTCTTATTGGTGTGTGTTTTTTGCCTAACAATACAGGGTAACTCAGTATCAGTAGTCTTCTGTTGCTTTGGTCCAGCACCCTGTGAAAAGCCTGAGTATGACATTGCAGGGTTTAGCATTTCAAGCACTGCTTTAGAGTATCGTTGCAGTGGTGGGTATTGATCCAGTCTGATGGTATGTGGGCTTGGAGAGAGAGAGCAGCAAGGCGTGAAGTACAGCTACTTCTTATAAACCAGCACACTAGAAACTCACTTTAATTACATCGTGGAAAGGAATAAGGAAAAATTAGGCCTTACCATAATTGTCTGGATATTTGGACGCTGTTCCTAAATGTGCTCCTGATGCCTTTGACACCCTGCCAAGTTCTTTTAAACCACTGTCTGCTTAAGATTTACCATTTACAAAAACACCGTCAATTGTTTAAGACTTAATTAATGTTGATGAAGAACACTGCATTGCTTTGAGAGCTGCTGGAAAAAATGACAAGTCTTGCCATTATTATTATTGTTGTTCCATCTTTAAACTGTCAGATTGTATAAATCTAGGCAGATGCCTTAAAGCATCGTGTGCAGAGGAAATCTCTCTAAAGGAAAAAAATTCCCTTTTCCTTCGTCTTGGAATAAAATGTCACAATTGTATGGAAAATAGGACTATTCAGCTATTACTGAAAAGGAGGTATAAAAAAGGTATAAAAAAGGAGGTATATAAGAGGAAGTATATAAAAGGAGGTATAAAAGAGGTATAAAAGAGTAGGAAAGAAGCTAATGCAGCACTAGAAAAAGAAGACATGGAGACAGCTCCTCATCCAAACTGGTAAAGAAACATGAAGTATCCCCAAATCGGCCTATTGAGAGTGTCTAATAAATACTTTGGCATTAAGGGGCATTCATGGCTGTGAGACAATGGCTGTTGTTCGCTTAATGCCCTGGGCTCTGGAATGCAAATGTAATACCCAGGAGGCTGACATAATTGCACTTTACATGCTCGTTGATGATATTTCTTTCTTAAGGTGAAAGTCTCAAAGGTATTTTAAAGGCATCAGCTGGACACCCAAACTCATTTGCTGCCTTCATGGCAGTCTTTCCGAACTGATCCATAAACTTTGTGCTCAGAATTTGAGACAATTTTTATGGGAATCACAGATCAAGGCTTCTATGGGGATTCTACAGGGTACCTTCAACACAATGTGAATGTGATGAACAAAATTATACCGGTGATTAATATATCTATAAATGAGAAGTATTAGAGCATGTTGTCCAGAAATCCTGTAACATTGATGAATTACCTACATCCATTCTGCTATCCTGAATCCCTCTCCAGAGCCTAATACAGAACTTTTTAGCATCTTTCTAAGGCTCCTACAGTTTGTTGCAGTGCACTACAAACTGCTGTGACATATCTGCTGCATTTTGATGAAATTACTGGAACCAGAATCACTGGTGGTGTAATTATTCCTTATATAGATGCTTTAATTACAGCAGTGAGATGTTACGGGGTTAATTAATTGTTGCTTATTAAGTGGTTTGAGACTCTTGAATGAAAGATGCTACATATGTGCAAGAGATGATTATTAGTTATTAACAGCGATGCTCCCAGCTATTTGCAGGGTGAAAACAATTTAGTTTCATTGTGAAATATTAAATTTGCAGTCTAGTCGGATCCATGGCACATTTCAGGTTGCAAGCCAAAATCCAAGTGTATACTTAGGTAGTGATGCACGGTGCCAGATTTGACTCATGGGAGTGGTCCCATCGGTTTCCGTTGGAACAGAAAAGAGCTAGAAATGCAGCAGGTTTAGAAGCTGGAGGAGGGTACTGTCTGGGAGGAGGTTCCTCAGCTTTCAGTAAAATCAGTTGGAAATGGAAGAGCTCTCAGGAATATTGAGGTACAGGTTCTAATTTAATGATCTTTAAGCTGTGGTTATTGAACAGCATCCATCTGCATGTGTGCAATTGTGGTTCCATTACCTTCAGAACCACGTTCTTCTTAGGCTTTTTCCTAAACATTTTCTCTATCAGAAGCAACTGTAGGCTTTCCTGTGGGCATGGACAATGTATCTGTGTTGAAAATCAGGCTGCCTAAGGTCTGGTATTTATCCTGGCACTCAGGAAGCACTGTTATGTCTAGAGAAATATTTCATCAGTTCTCAAAATTTAATAACTCAGTGTGTCAAAATATGAGCTGTTAAATTACTGGAATTTCTTTACTCATTTCAGAGATCTCTGTTCCCTTTGCTCCTTCTCTCCACACTTATTCTTTCTTGTATTGAGGAATAAACGTGTTTACTGATGAGAGAGGAGGAAGAGAGAGACTTTTGTCCTCTTGTTGCTTCGCATGAATAAGCACAAAGTCCCTTATGAGGCTTGGTTCGATACCTGGATGTTCAGGATTTGTCTCCATCCAAGAGACGAGCCCACTTACTGTGGGAGTTTGTGTGAAGGTTCTGCAACGCCTGAAAGTGGAAGGAGGGAAACACAAAGAAAGCTCTCTGAACACTGTGCCAAGCCAAAGATGACTAACACCATTAAAATCAGCTGAAGAGACTGCCTCTTTCTATCTCTAGAAAGTGATTATTGAGATGGATAACTGTAGCAGCTCTTCAGGGGGTTGACCCATCACAAAGGTGGGGTTCAGGCATGTCTACAGAAGCAAAATGTGACTACAGCTACTGTAAAAGTTCTCCTGAGATGGAAAATCTGGACAGTGGGGCTGGCAAGGACAGTATGTGATGTTCTGCGAGGTGGTGAATGCCCACAGCTCCTGCTGACTCACACTGAAGAGGGTGCTCAAACTGAGGACTGTTGGATCTAGGAGAGAACCAAAGCAGCTGCCAGAGAGTGGACAGGAAGCCATGCAGCATATTTCTAAATTGTTGGGACTTGTCCCAACATAGAACAATATAAGCCACCACATAGAGAGAGCTGGAGAATCCCAGCCCTCGAATAACATGTCCTCTAGCTAGTGTACTTAGTTTCTACATGTATAGCCTTTTATCAAGCTCCCTCTCACAACAACAGTGTTTGTCTTGCTGGAGAGGTGAAGGACTGCCATGTTTCTGTTCAGGCATTCTGTGTAGTACATCATGAACACCATGGATTCACTCTGCATATGCAGATTATCTGTGACTTGCATGCTTAATAGCTCCAAAGTTTCCTGGAAGCATTAGTTTTGCTCTGCAGGTGCTGTAGCAATGAGCTTTACATACCCAAAGGGTATGTTCAGGAGTCCTGGACGCAGAACTACCTGATCAAAGCTGCTGCTGGACATCCAGAAACCCAGGAAAGTGTATGTGTCCTTCAGTTCTGCTCAGATAAAATTTGCTGGAAGGAACAACCAAAAAAAAAAAAAAATCTGGCTAGGGATTCCCATGTATCTGAGAGCCCTAGATAAAAGCATGGATTTTAGCAAGTTGCTCTGGGGTTTTTGTTAGGTTGTTCGTTGGGGGTTTTTTTTGCATCACTGTGCTGAGCAGTGTCCAGTTTAGGACTGAAGTGTGACATCCAAATGGCACAATTTTATAAGAAGCATTGAAGGGTGTCTGAAAGGTTCTTCCCAATTAACTGGCATTATCCCCTGGGAAGTTTTCACCAGTTGTAATGGACCTAAACCTTTTCCTGTCTGCAGTGAGAAAAGATCTAGATCTGTTTTCCAGCTTGATGGTTTGGGGAAGTTTTGGAAGTTCATTTTGTATGAACTGGCTTTATTTCCAGAGGATGAAGATAATTGTAAGTGGAAATCACTTTCTGAAGGTGTAGGACCTAGCTGTGTACAGGTCACGAGTTGGATGCAGCAAGTCTGATCAGGTAAACTTCCTTGGGGAAAGTCTCTTGCCATTTTTCTGTATGTGTACAGCAGCTGTATCGCAGGGCTACGACTGGGAATCCTAGATGCTTCTGCAAAACAGATGATGATAATAAAAATACCCCACACCTCATTAAGCAAGTCAAGGAAAACTCCAACAAGGATGCAGTTACAACTTTTTATATTCTGATGATGCAGTCTAGGTCTATAATAATTATTGGCAAGGAGGTAGGGATTTCTGGCTTCAAAAGCAGGCCTGGGGAGAAAGTTAGGGCAAATCCCATGGAAAAGCCTGCATACCTTGAGCTGTTCTGTAGTCGAAATATTGCAAATGCCACAGCAGATAGAAGTACATTTGTCTCAGTTACTGCTACAGCCCAGAAATGCAAACATTTCCTATGCTGCAAATGTTTTGACTCAGAAGAATTATTCTCCTTTCTGTGTTCTGGTTTTCTTGGACTCTGATCACCTGTCAGCCAAGGTATGCGGCTAGGCAGAGGCAAAGTGAGAATGGCTTGATGCCCATCTTTGTGGGTGAAAGACTATTTTATTAAATCTTTCTGGACAGTGCGTTTCAATTTCTATTACTCTAGGGGATCTGGAATCTGAGCCAGTCAGTAAAACAGGCCTCCTGCTGTTAGAGGTGCCAGAAGTGATCTGCCTGTCTGCTTAGTGGAAATGATACAGTCATGGCCAAGTTTTGTGTTCCAGGATTCAGCCCACGCCATTGATTTTCCCATTGTGGTGGTGTTTAGAGTCACAGCAATCCCACTGGGTAGTTGCTGTGTGGGTCATGTGAGACACCAAAAGAGCACGCATCTTCAAAAGGCAAGACAGAAAAGCAAATTGTTTTTCTACGGATGAGTTATCACATAGTGACTTACTAAAGATGATATATATAATTTGCAATATCTGGTTTACAATTTGCAGTATCTGGTTTACTGTCTTATCCCTGAAACGATTCTTTCTCCTAACGCTCTGCCCTAGCTCACGGGATTGATGTGATGGTAAAACCATCTGCAACATTATTATCAGTCTCAGTATATGAGAGATCTTTCAACAAGGTGTTATGGTTGTCTGCTGTCTTTGTCGTGCTTCAGCCAGCCCCCCCCCCCCAGTATCTATTTTCCCTGCTTAGTCAGCACGTTCTAAAACAGTTTCAAAGCAAGGATGAAAGAAAACAGCCCTAAAAATGCTGACTTCTCAAAATACTGCACCCTGTCAGTCAAGCACCCAGGGACAGAAGTACAACCAACATCTTCCAAACAGCAGACTTTAATCTCCTTCTAAAGGTAGACACGTGTAAAAGGGAAAATAATTTACAGTGATGCTAAAAATAAAAAGCTTAGAAGAAATGATACCTTATTCATCCTAAAACAGGCAGCAAAGAGGAAAAAAAGAAAAACTAGTCTTTTTTTCCCCTTTCCTGAATATAATGTATTTTTTAAAAGCTTGGGTAGATCAGCCTGGTGTATTAACCGCTCAGGGTGATGGAGGGAGTGTAATCTGCAACCTGCTTGTTGTGTCTCCCTTTGCTCGTAGGTAATATCTCTGACGTTTTTTTTATTCCTGGGCAGAACAAAATTTATCAGCCCTTTACAGCCCGACTGGGAATATGTCCTGACTAATGTCCTGGCTTCTGGTACTGTTTCCTCCAGGAATCCCATTGGCATTCCCAGTGATGATACCATACTGCTCTTACTATTTTACTTTCCATTAGCTTCTCCAGTCCCTGTTGTCTGAGGTCCGTGCAGTCTGGCAGAATAATGTCACCCAAGTCAGCGGTGTGTCCAGGAGCACAGAGGAGATCTAATGCTGCACACCCATGAACTGGCTTCCCAGTATTGGTTAGAGTGGGACACTCAGTCTCTGTTGATTTACTTCATGTGCCAATCTTACCAACTACAGAGAAAGTAAAAGGCCTTGATTAATGTTGATTTAATGTCCAAACTTTGTGTGCCTTTTAGACAGACACTTTCTTTTTATATAGCACAGCTCCTCCGTTTCCCATAATCATTTGATGTTAATTGAAGACTCGGGACCTCTGTACAGGTAATAGAATACTATTCAATGAAAAGGACCTTATCAAAGCAAAACAGAACAATATTGTGGGGTGTTTTTTTGGATTTGCTTTTGTTTTGCCAGCTGGCTGAGGCACCAGGTAGTTCTGATTTTGCCTTTCCTGCTGCTGCCCTTCACCCTGCAGGGTCAGGGCTGGCTGTGAACAGCTAACTGATGTGTAAAGAGTACTCTCTCATCTCTCCTGCCTTCAGTGTGAGCTTGCCTTTGGTGCATCATAGCTGAACAGGATAAAAGAATCCATATTCAGTGCATAACACCTACAGCTCAAGCCAGAAAAAGAGCCCAGTAAAAAAACTAAACAACAACAAAACCTTCCTGCTTTGAAATCTGCTGGTGTTTCTTACTTTCACAGCTGCTTGAAGGACCAAAGCTTTTAAAATCTAATAGGACACTAATAGGATAAATAGCGGCTGATTCATCCAATAATGTTTCTTTAAGCTTGTTTTCAATGCAAAATCTATGGGGTTCTGTACAAAGTAAGGTCACCAGTCTTCAGAACAGAAGAAACTGAGACCCAGAAAGGGTAGATGACTTATTTAAGATCACAAAATGAGTGCTGAGACTGTCAAGAACTACAAGATGACATCCTGATTTTGAGCCTATTGATGCAATCCTAAATTCACAGTATTTCCCATAACTGTCCTGGTGTGGGAAGTCCAGCTTGTATGACTTTATTAGTAGAGTCTTTGATTTTTCCCTTTTTCACAAGGAAGATGAATCCGGGAGGTCCTGTGGACCTTTGGGGGTGCCAGAGAGCACTTTTTGTAAGAGTAAAGGCTTGTCTCATTGTTTCCCTATCCACTATGACATATGAGACTCTGCTCTGGAGCACCAAAAGAAGAGAGGACATGAGACCCTGACACATGGCTTGGGGTGCTATAAACCAGTTGTTGCTCTGGGTCTCTGAAAAAGTGCAGAGACACTGTCAGAAACGGAGAGGGGGGTGGTGTGCAAGTAAGAAAAGAGGGGGCTGAAATGGTGGGAGAGAATGAGAAGGGAAGAGGGCAAGAAAAGTATGTGAGCGCAAGAGGTTCAAAGACATTCTTTGGCTGCTTCTGCCTCCTGTGCCTGTGCTGGCTCAGCCAGTGCTGGGGCCATGAAGACCTCTCTTAATCTACATTTCCTTTTCCTTTTTCACTGGGAATGGAAGAGTCATGTGTAAGTGACCCTGCTCTCCCCCTCTTTCCCTCACCATTTCCTTTCCCAGCAGCATCTCTCTGGGATACGCAGCCATCTGGCTGTTTATTGCAGCATGAGCTGAACTCTTAGATGTATCCTTTGGAATTTAGCCCTGGTTTAATGATTTCTCGATCATTCCTTTGCATTTTCTATATGTCTCATTTATGCCCCTGGAGCCACTGTTGCATGAGTGCACCCTGTCCTCTTGTATCCCATGCACTCTCATGTTTCCTCTTCTCCTCAGAACTTCTCTACATTCCTGTTTGGTTTCTATTATTTTTATTTCATTTTTTCTCACGTTTCTCCGCTTCCTGTTAGCACAGGGAGCAGCATCTCACTCTAGTTGACTGAGCGTGGGGATCAGCCTCCCTCCTGCTCTAATCCCATCCATCCTGGGTCGAGACGCTGACCTCACAGGCATTGCTGGAGGCGGAAAGGGAAGATGCAAACGATTCCAGAGGAAGTTCAGCCTCGAAGTTCAGCACTGGGATAATGAACAAGAATCCTTAGCTTCTCTCCCTTTGTGCTATGAGTAAAATGCACAGTACAGTCTGCTTAACTCCTTCACTTCCAGGAGCAAGGAAAGATAGTGCTAAAAAGATAGGTAAACCAAAAGGGGCATCTTCCATGAAAAGTCCATCTGTTCTGTATTGGTAAGAGAGCATGATGTACTGAGAATATAATGGTGAAATAGAAGTCTGTCCTGGGTACTTTCATACTCCTTTCCTCTTACAGAATATCACAGAAGATAATCTTAACTATACAGCTGCTGCAAATAGATTTCTTAATGGACTTCTCATGAAAGAACAGATTGATGCTGTGGAATAAAATCATTTGTGTCAGGCGGTGAGATGAACTGTGAACATTGTAGGGCTGTTTTTCTAGGCTCTTTGAGTACTTTTTCCTTTTTATTTCATTCCTCTTTCTGTAACAGTGAACTTCTCATAGTTATCTGCTCGTGCTGGACGCCATCAGGGCAGGGCTGAAGATAAAGTTGATGCTTCTCGTACCATCACAAGTGTTATAAGTGACGAGTAGCATGCAGGGATGGTGTGCTGGGATCTGTGCCGAGGAGGTTGAATGGCCACTGACAGCCTCACAGTGGCAAAGGATATGGACCCAGAATAATTAAACAACTGTGTCTCATTGCAGCTCATGACAACTTCCAGATGCTGCTGTAAGTGATTCCAGATGTGTTCTTCAGAACCTTTGGTTATTGAGAGCATCCCTGCATTGGGAGGGCGAGAGCTACATCCTTTTCCAGGGATGCATGAGGCATCACTGCCTTTTTCTTTTAGATTTGCGCCGTGCAGATGAGATCAGCAGCATTCAGAAGTACACCCAAAGGGCAAAGCCTTTTACATGTCCCTTCAGTATCTGTGTACTTTCAAGAGCTCACACACATGCACAGCTGTGCAGCTGACCAGGGCACAAAGGATTGTCTCTGTATATTGCCTATAAAACCATTTTCTTCCTTATGCACAATCACTTTCAGGGCCCACTGTCTCGCACAGCGGAAGATGGGAGCGGGAGGCATGCAGACCCAAAGGGACCATCGTGATTATCTTTGCTAACAGCACAGCGCAGGGAATTTCTCTTGGTTATTCTCATGTCTGGCCTGATACCTCCCCCTGCTGTTCCTTGCCTGTTTGGCACTCAGCATCCAGCTCTCCTTCACTCCTGATGAATATTTTCTAACTCCAGAGCTGAGGTCAGACCCTTGCATGATGCAGGTGGCAAGAGAGCAGAGGTGGGACAGTGGGCTTACAGCAGTTAAGACTCCACAAACATTGCAGAGCAGGAGGTTGACTTGAAATGGAGATTGTGGGCTTGGCATCCTGGATGAGCTCTGTGCCTAGGGAAGCACTCAGAAGGCAGAGGGATTCAGCTCTGGGGAACCCCAAACTCGGGAGCCAGAAGGCCTTTCTGATACTCACTGCAGGTACTTCTCTCAGTTTCCCTATCCTCAGGATAACGCCACGTCTCTGCATACCTCCCAGGGCTTGCTTTTAAGCTTTTAATGACAGTTTACGCACTCAGTCTCAGTGTCATTAAAGGCTGCCTTTTGTCCTTCCCAGCATGAACGCTTCTAGGCTGAGGCTGGTTTATATTTTAGTGTTTTTAAAGTAACAAATGTAATGATACAATTATGGGAAAATACAGAAAGGAGGAAGAGTAACAGAAGAAGAGTTATTCATGCTCATTCAAGCCCCTTCGCTATGCAAACCTTCTGGTATAAGCCAGGCAGGCAGTTTTACCAAGGTGTGTGGAGACTAACAGTATTCCCTCTAAATTCTGCTAGGATAGAAAAGGTGTTACATTGTCTGTGGAGGTGCCCCCAGAGAAACAGAAAAACGTTAGATTGTAAAGTCTTGGTGAAAGGGACAGCTTTTATTGCACAATGATTCAGCATCCAGCACAAGGGGTGCTCATCCCAGCTGAGTGCCATCCTATTAAAAGTAACTATTGCTTCCAAAATAAAATTAGCTATAACAGTAATAGAAGTAGAGTGGGAAAGACAGACAAATCAGAGGTAGAGAGAGCATGAAGACAGAAAAATGAGAGGTAGAAGAGGGCATGAAGTGATGATTTTGCCCATTATGGTACAGATGTTCAGCCTGAATTCTTCAGCAAAGGTCAGGGATGTTTTAGTCGTTTATTTTCTCAGGTTTCCTTGGCTTGAGGTGGTGCTCTTGACTCTGTTGCAGCAGTTAGAGATCATGCTTGTGTGCTGGCTCTGCTCTGCCAGGATTTCCTGCTCTGGAGGATTGCCATCTGGTAGTCTTCTCTTGGAAAGGCATGACAGTAGTGAGTGGTGAACTGGCATATTGCAACCCTCCGTTTACGTGTGCAGCTTGGCTCATCCGTGCTCCTGCTGGTACCTGAGCTGGCGTGAACCCTGGCAGGGCTGAAGCACCTTTGCTAACTCCAGGCCAGCCAGACTAGGGAGCCAAGCTGGACGTTTTAAAATAGCTTTCCAGTGATTAGTATACTTTTTTACAGCTGATTAATCCTGCTCTCTGTCAGACTTTGCAAAATTATATTTATTTAAAAAAAACCCACACTTCTATAAATGCACTAAAAAGCAAAATAATTAGTAGAAGTTGTAACATTAAAAATCAAATGCCAAACTATCCTATTAAATCAGCACTTAGATGCTAAAGGTGAATACACTCGAATTAGATGTCATTTTGTAGTGGCACACCTTAGCATATAGGTGAATTCTCTCTTTCAGGATGCCATCAAACGAAGGCTTTGTGGATGTTTTTCTGAAGATGCTGTTTCACCCCCCAATTACTAACCAGAGGAGTTCAAAGACATCTGCATTTAGCCATCCGGATAACTTTATGGTACATGCTTTAACTCTACGAGTATGTTGCTATTGCTTAGTAGGACTTGAATAATGGGAAGAGAAGGCCAGACTGGGGTTCAGATTACATGGTTTATACTTCGGTCCATGGCAGAAAGTGTCTGGCAGTCATCAAGATGAGACTGGACAGCCCTGTCTATGTACATTTGTTTAGAAACATAGTTATACTGGTACAACATGAGTACAATACCTGTTACAGTAAAGTCAGCTATAATGGTTTAATTTTCAGCTGCACATGTACTGCTACAAACTCACTTGGTCCACACAAGTTGTAAATCAGACAGTGAGCACCCTCAGTTTTACAGCGGTTTTAGGAAAGTCATACTTTGACTTAAAGCTGAGGAACTGTGTGTGAACTGAGTTGGAGTGAAGACTTCTGTGTTCTCTTTCTGGGACACATGGATGTGATTCATGAGCCTATTTCTGTTTGTGATGAAGCACTATCCGGGAATATGGATATGCAAGATATTCCTGATTGGCAGGAAACAATTATAAGGCTACTAGTAACTTAGACAGGAACAGAAGAAAGGAGCGACTTAGAATTAGGCAAGATGGTTTCTATAACAAGTATGAAAGAGTCATCCAAGTCCCATTCCCTAGTCTTCTGTTCCCCCATTTTATATGGTAGACAACAAAGTCTGTATCTAACACTGTGTTACTGTGAGCCTATTGCACTTTAAGAGTTTTAATAACTTCTATGCGCAGAAGGATGCAGACATAGGCTATGATTTTATTTGGTCCAGCTGGTGAACCTGTCCTTGGCTTGTCAGGAGACAAGGGAAAATGCTCTATTTAGATGAGTAGAGATCCTGCAGGGAAGGACTATGACACAAGACATCTGGTTGCGTTTGGAGTGCTGCCCTGCAAATCACTCTTGTTTCCCTAGACAAATTTCATCCCTCATCTTTGCTTCCAATTCCCCACATGTAAAGAAAATGATAGCATTGCATGATCTGTGGATGCTCTGAGAATGAATCCACTAGTACTTGTAGGGCACTCCAATTCTGTGGTAACACACTCAAAGAAAAGCCAACCAATAAAGAAAGTGATGAATAACACAGGCCAATATAAACCATATCTTGGACGTGGTACAAGAGAGTTTTAATGACTCGTGGTCTCGTGCAGTGTAAAATAACACCATCATTTCTGATAGAACAATAGTTTTATATTGCGTCATGCATGAAGTGCTCACAGACTTATGCACAAGAAAGACAGTTTTATGTTTTAATACAAGTATGCTTTGCAGCCTTCTGCCCCTCTACTTCATAAGGATTTAAAGGGGGTTCATTCCAACTTTGCAGCAAAGCCAGTGTTTCTTCCTGAAGATTAGTAATTAGATCCTGTGGCAGCACTTAGATATTTTGATGATGGATCCTTTAAAAGCATCTTAGATTAGACAGTCAGATAGGAATGCATGATAATAAACTGAGCAGACAGGGCCATGTGCTGAGTTACTCGTTATCACTTCAATGTATTCTGAATTGTGTGAACATGCCGACATTAAAAAGGGAAAATACTAAAGTGGGCTTCTTAAATATAATCCTATTTTTTGCTCTCCTTAATTGATTATATACATATGTTACTGTAGAATGATTCAGAAGAAAGGACAAGGAATACATCATTTTACCCTTGCATGTCTTTTGCTGGCTTCCTTGAAAAAATGCAACTTTGAATAGATACAACAATACTCTGGAAGTCTAAATTACTTTGTATTAAAAATTTTATAAATGGGCCCTCCGTGAAATACCAGCTCTGACAGTGAATCAGGCTGTGTTTCAGCAGACTTCAGTTGGGGCTCTGCTGCCTCCAAACACAGGATTGGGCATTTATAGAGGGGAACCTGATCCCAGAAAGGCACTGCAGGATGCCATTCACAGTTATGATTAGAAATGTCCCAGGAATGCATGGGGAAGGATGAGTGTACAGTCTGCCTTGGATAATGCCAGCATGGTCTCTAGCTCTCTCAGAAGTGGCCAGATGGTATTGTCTCTTTTTCCCAGTGATTTTGATTCAGTAAGGTCGTCTTTTCCATGCGCTCAACGGTAACAGCTCATTCACTCAGTCTGGCTGCAGAGGACCTGGGAGAGGGGGAACATCTGACTCGAATCTTTTCTGTGGGATTCTTTTAGGATTTGCTGCTGACCCCATTCCCCAGTGCTGGCATGCAACAGCCTGCTGCAGTCCTGCAACAAGCAGGGAACTGCATCAGGACACCACCCAGTAACTTCTCAGCCCAATAGCCAAATTTCCACTCCCATCTATTTCTAGGCTCTGCAACTGGCCCCTGGCCACTAAAGAATCTCTCTAAGAGGCTTCCCTCTCTCTTGCCAGTGTAGTAAATTTAAAGCTTTGAGATCATTGTACAAAGACATAACACCACTGCAGCACTAGTAATATCATTACCAAGGTTAAGTTAGCCAACAAGGTACTGGCTGAGTTTAATTCCTTTGGCTATTTGTCAGTTATCTCCAAATGGGCTTTGATTATTTTTTTCCCCTGACATGCAAACTTTATGATTTGTCTGACATACTTAGCTTTGATCTTTATTCACAAGGAGCCTTAAACCAACCTTGGATTAATTTAATGTATTTTATTTTAATTTAAATGCTGTTTTTAAAAACGACTTGCAACTGCAAATTTTGCCAGAAGGGGGAACTGTAGCTCCATCTCCCAACAGCTGCTCTAGCACAACTGGCAGGCATGTATTTATTAAAAGCTTTGGATTCAGTTAGTCCTTTCCCTCTTTCTCTCGAGGCAGCTGCTGGAAAGAACTCTTGGTAACATTCAGAGTGGATTAATTATTCTATTAGATCAGTTTTACCAAAACCCAATGATCTAAAAATCACATCAGGTCTGAAGGGACTTTAAGTACTCGTTTAACATCATGAAGTTTTTATTATTACAGATACTACTTGAAAGATGCATCTTGCGCTTTTTTTTATTCAGTCTTTTGGTGGTTTAGTTTCTCAGCAGTCAGAGTTTATCTGACAGAGATGTGATTATATTTCTAGTAACATAACTCAGGAAGCTGGGACTTGAAGAAGAGTGTCAGCACTACAAATCTTCAGACCTCAACAGTGCTGACCACCTGAAGAGGCTATTGGGGGAGGCTACATTTCAAAGGCATTGATCAAGATGCAGGCCCCACATGTAAGGTTCCTTCTTTTCAGTTCAGTTTATATGCTGTTCTCCAGAGAGCTATCTAAGCAGATAACAGCAACAAAAAAGGTAGAAGTGTGTTGCAACTTTTATGGGGTCACAGGGCTGGCAAGTGGCAGAGCCAGGAATTGCATCCATCTCCTGAAACAGAGTTGTTTGCAGATGGAGCCGTGCCTTGCCAAGGCACGACAATGATCATTTAATTGTTCAATTTAGCAACAGATCCATTATCTCTCTCTCCCACTTTTTACTTCTCCATCCCCTCCCTTCACCCAGAATCTCAAACCACAACAAATTCTGTACCTCTTTTTGGGGAAGAGAACTCTTCAGACAAACTCACAGCCTTAAATGTAATGGAAACATTTGCTAATGAATGAGCCCTCGTTATACACATTACAAGGAAACACTTAATTGACAGTGGCCACCGGAGAACAGGGTTTAATTAATAAATCTAGGTGGCGTCATATACACCACAGGAAGGGATTACAGGGGTTAATGTGTCTGTCTGTTGGACTTTTATGGAAGAGTTGTGTTGCCTGTCTTTTAACATGAATAACCCGCATGTCTGTGACCCAACACTTGCAAAAGGGAGAGTCAATTGGTCATGAGAACACAGCAGCCCTGTCTGGGTGTTTGAACATGGGTTGGATGGCATCTGAGGCTGAAGCAGACCAAAGGCACATTTGTTTTCTTGCCTCTTTAGCCAGCATCTGGGTTTCTATGGCACTATCTATTCTAACCACACACACCATCCTGTCTTTGACAGTCTTCTCAAACTTAGTGTTTTAATTAGTGCCACAGACTGTGAGCACCCACCACAATACTAGCAAGCTTTAGCCGCAGGATATGCAGAACAGGGATTCTCAGCTGATGGATACCGATACCTTTATTGAAAAATTATTGAAGATGTGCTGACCTACCTCCACCTACCACTAATACACTGACTCTGTATCCAATGGGAAGCAAGGCTCTGGAGATCCCACTGAAGTTTGGCACAGAGAACAGACTGCTCTTACTCTGACCTGCAAGCTGCTCTTCAAATTTGCAGTGTGAAAAGATCAGAAAGAGACCAGAACTTCTAATCAGTGTCTTTTGATAACGTTGTCATCGTCTTCTATTTGCATGTATTTAGAACAGTTGAAGTGCTCGTTTTAGATCTGAGAGCATTTATTTGTTTGTAAAGTGCAATGAGGCAATGCTCACAAATACCACCAGCCCAGGAACACTCTACCTTTACCTGCTCTGCGGATTGCTTGGGTACTAGTTACCAAGTCCTCAAAAATCCCCTGCAGGGGAGACAGAAAGCAGCAGCTGACAACATGTACCTTTGCCCAAGAGACCTGTAGCTCCTGATATAAGTTGGCTAAGCCCAGCGGAAGCAAACAGAACCAGCTAGATTTATCCCAGCCCACGATCCGGGCTGCATATCTACTGTTACTTATGTGTATAAAGTGACAACTGGGCACTAGATGAACAAAACTGCTCTCTGCTTGAAGTAGTGCCTCGTATCAAGAGAGCCCTTTGGAAGACGAAAGAGTTTTTTTGTATTCCTGTACACAGGAGCATCTTGTAGCAATGTGGCCATACCAGTTCTGCTTAAAACAATTAGGAACAGAAAACCCATTAACTTACTCTTTACTTGCCTTTCCCAACAATCATTTGTGGCTAACCAGTACATCTTAAATCACTGTCCTTTGCCTGACTGAGGCTGTCATTGTCATGCCTTTGCTATATATATCTAAAAAAAAAAAAAAATCACATTGGAAGTTTAAAGGAGCTTCACAAGGATGCTGCTATAAGCTCAGAGCAGGTCTTTATTGTTAATAAGTTACTTATCCTGATTCAACTAAGAGAACAGTTTGACCATGGAGACCTAATTAGCTGGTAATTTTCTCAAGCTTTGCCTCATCTGGATCACAAAACAGATCTTTATCTAGTATCAGTTTAGTCCTATTGCAGGCAATGGAACAGGATTAATCTGTTAGACTGGATCCTGTTCACAATCCTAATATTCTGGAAGACCCTGGGAATTTTCCTGCTCATGTCTGCAGAAACATAGCAGCTAACAGCAAGTACTAAGTGGAAGATTGAAGAGAAGGTAGTATGCCAGAGACAACATGGATTGGCCAATGCAAGTCAAAGAATTAGCACAAAAAAAAGAGGGACACAGACCAGCTACTGGAGTTAGCCCTCTGCCTCCTGCCCCATCTTCCCTAGCCAGCCCCCTCCATGCAATGTCATTTAAACCTCCTCTCCTTCCTGCCAAGAGCTCTATTTGCTTCTTAGCTCTCACACCTCCTTTCATGCTTCCAAAGCCCGAGTGCCCTCAGCTCCCCCATCTTCCTTTCTGTTAAAGCATCCACAAGCTGCTTTCACTGTAGGCAAAGCTAAGGCAGGAGACTGTCACGCTGGAATGCACATGAAGTTGATAGCTTGCTTTCCTCTACCCGGATCAGCAAAATTAACCCCACTTATTGGTGTCTAAAGCATGCCCTTGAGTTTGGAATTAGTTGCACATCAAATGTCCATGTTCAGGCGTTACACCAAGACAGAAACACCTGCTAGTTTACTGTCAAGCTTTCCAGCTAGTGAGGCTATTACCATTTATTGTCAGCCCCATCCTTCTCACCCCAGCTGCCCAGCCATGTCTGCCTAGAATTTTTTTCTGGAAGAATTGTAGCAGAGATGCTGTATGTTTCCTTTATGTTATTTGTTATTCTACTCTAACATATTAGGGGAAGAAAGTCTACTTCTGTTATTCTAGGAGCAGGCATTCACTGTAAAAGAACAAGCTGAAGTAAACTGTTTCATTACTGATTAACACTAACAGACTATGAAGTGATAGCAATAAATTGAAGAGAAGTTTGTTTTACTATGAGAAATTTTGTATCTTGGTTTACTCTCTAGCTGCACCTGAATCATTTCTTTCTGCTCACTTAGCAGAAGATAAGCCTTAACTTCTCTTCCATGTGCCAATGTACATATCTACTTTAATGTTTCTATTTTCATATGCATTTAGTATTCTTTTAGACTTCAGATCTATAACTGTGATAAATAATCATTCTCCTTCATGTAAAAAGCACATAATAGAACACAGAGAAAAATTAAGACTAAGAAGTCTCAGAGTGTTCCCTGACCCCTTGTTGTAGCTTACAAGGAACACTCTTACCTACAACAAGGATCCGTAGCTGACAAAAGGAAAGTTTCATGTGAGTTTGTAAAACTTCAGAAACTAAACTTAGAACAGTATTTTTTCAGTGCTGGAAAATACAACATTTGTTTGAAGCTCAGAATTGAGACAAAAGCAAAGAGGAAAAAAAGCTCTATATAGTAAAAGCATAGGCTGTAATAAGATGTTCTTACTGGAAGATCTCAGACTTTTTTTCTTCATGGTAGTCTTTTAGGCTAATATGGTGCATTTATAATCTCTAGAGACTCTTTCTATAGTGACCTTACTTATTTTTATAATAAGAACACTTTGCTTTCAAACTCTGAGACTAATATTGAGTTGTTACAACAGCATAACCAGGAACCATAACTGTTACAAGTCTCCCTAAGACTGTCCTGTCCTCTTTTTATAGCACAGAAGGCACTTAGCACAATGTCTCCTAATTAGTGCTTGCAGGTGGAAATGCATAAGCGTGGGCACCCTTCCTTTCTATAAAAGGGGGAAGATGAGCTTCTCTTCCATTTTTTTTAGCCAGAGTTTTCTTTTCATTATATCAGGGAGACTTTCAGAGTGAAACACAAGATGCTAAACAGTAAGGAAGGTACTGCCTCAACTCTGGTAAGATAAAAAGAAGAAAATGGAGCTAAGCTATGAAGAATTTTAAATGTAAAGTATTAGTGTAGTAAGCAGGAATGCCTCTGGAGTAGGAAGAAATGTTATGATTGGTGGCAAAGTGGTGTACAGGAAGAAGAACAAGTTTTCAGGCAGAGTCTAAAGAGCTTTCTTTGCTGTATTGAAAATGTTCTTCAACTGCTGCTGTTGTGGTCTACAGCCAGCTGGAGAGTAGAACTTTACCTACCCTAGGAAATCTTTGAAATAGGTGGAAGGCAAGTGAGAACCGTTCTTGCTTGCAGACAGACATGATCAAGAACTGTGCAGTCTGAGTTAAGCCCTGAATGAAAGACACTGTGCCTCTGGTCATTTTGTAGCTAATACCACGCTTGAGGCTCCCAGAAGTGTAGATCTCAGGCAGCAGGGATTAAGGAATCTCAGAATGCTATTGGAAAAGGGCTGTTGAGAGCATTTTTGAGAGGCAAGGAAACAGGTAATGGTGAGAAGACAAACAGCTTCAGGTCAAGCATAAAGCTGAGATTATGGGCAGAAAAATGGGATGTCTGAATCAAGGAACTTGGAGGTGCTTCTTAAATGCAAGGGGATTGGACACAAGTACCAGCTGTTTGATGTCCTACTCCCACACTTACATTGATAACATAGTAAAAGCTTTGTGGCTTAACCATTGGCACCAGGGTCTTAACAGCTACGTGTATTTTAATGTCCTAATTATACTGAATGGCAATTGAATTATAGTAGATTTCTCCCTGTTCTTCATGGGTACTAGCTGTTTTGTCTGAACCCTAGGCTGGGGGCAAGGCTTGTCCCTGCATGGTGCTGGGATCATCCAAAAAGCTCTATCTGAAAACATGTTGCAGCAAACAGGAGGGAAGTGAGGCAGAACCAGTTATTGTGGGGGTGAGCAGTGGCACAACCTGATTGATTGTGGATTCCTGTGGGTGCCTTGGCTGCTGTTAAGCAATCCAGAGTGTGACAGATTTGCTTCCAGAACAGCACTGGCGCAGAGAGGTCATACTTCAGGGACAAATCTTTTAGTCCAAGGCTACTCTGAGGGATTCAGTGTTACAAGTGGTTTTGACTGAGCTGGGGCCGATGAATCTGAGCCTACTGCAGGCAGCCCAGCTGTCTGTGTAGAGTCCCCCAAATACAGTGCTCCTGAACTCTTGGAGCTGTGTGCTGGTTCCTAGCTGATGTTGAAATACCCAGCTGCTGCAACTCAGGCAACAAAGCCTTCTGGGAATAGCATTGTTCTTCAACTCTGGCCATGAAATTGATTCCTGAGCTGTTCCACAGGTAGGAACTTTATGCAGACTTTGTGGCAGGTCAAGGAAGGAGACAGAGCATCATAGGTAGCCAAATTAGGCAGTTTTAATAGGAGGGAGGCTCTCCTCTGTGTTTTAAGCACCAAACTCTGCCTTGGCTGGCTTCCATGCATACAGCAAGCCCTGTGCCTGTGAGCAGGCTACCTCAGAAGAGTAAACTTGGCCAGAACCTCTGAAAGGGGTTTTTCACTGTAGCTGAGGTTTTGCTCTTTCCTTGTTTAGAAGGAATTAATCTATTTATAGGCATGATCGGGCTCTGCTTCTTGGAATTCTTTCTGCTTTTCTCTTAGCACGAGGTAATGAAAGTCTCAGCCTTACCTGTGAACTCTGGGGACCCAGCAGTGCTACAGTAAATTCTGGCATGCTCTGTTATTTATCAACTCCCAGAGCTCCCATCTCTCCTTGTTTCTCCTTGTATTAATTAAATGTGAGTCTATCTACACCAGTAAATTGTAACAGCATGGTGCCTGGGTATGTGAAGAGCAAGACCTGGGCTCTGTGAGACCTGTGTCCTGCGATAGCTGGGCTTCTTGCAGGAATTCCTGACTCTCTGCAACCTGCTTGGGAGGGGAAGCCTGAGCGGTTCGTGTGGGACACGCAGCTGCTGGGTTCTCTCTGGGGATGGTGGTCTTGGTTTCTCTTGAGTGTCTGTGCTGAGATCCATCTGCAAGTTTGGATTTGGGGTCCTGCAGAGCCCAGGCTGATGAAAGCTGTCTAGAAACCATTTATAAAGATCTTACACTTGATGGCATCAATAACTCCCTCTGGGCTTCTTGCAGGCTGAGGTAGTGGCAGATTGTCAAAATTACTTAACATCCTGGAACACCACCCATTCCAGTATGAATAGGCTTCTTGTGTGCAACTCACATGATCATGGTGTTTTTCTGGTGTCTCTATGGAGACTGGAGACATTCTTCTGGTCTATTGGTTTGGGATATCTTTTCTTCTCTGCTTTCAGGTAAATTGTCTTGTAGGAAAAAAGAAAACAAACAGATATAATCCTTGTGAATAATGAATAAAGCGTCAATCACAGAACACCAAAACATCCTGGCCCCTTTTATAGAAGGAGTTGGAAATATTTTGATTTTTCATTGTTTAACACACTACCATCCAGCTTGGCAAAGATTTAGCAAGCCTTGTGCAAAAAATAATTGGCCTTAGGCAAAGCTGGATGAAGCAGTGAGCATTGGCGTGTGGATCCTCATCCAAATTGGGCTGGAGTATGGATTAGAGTGTGAAGCGGTATTAGATTTGGGAGGCCTACCATGCCAAAAAAACTAGGGGAGCTTTTTTAAGATGATCCAATCCCAAACACTCTCATTCTTATGAGATCAGATGTTTCCCCTTACTGTTGGCTCCAGTCCCTCTAGGAAAGGTGGTATAAATGAGATTTTTGTTACCTTGGCCATATTAAAATTGGTTTTCATTGGCATCCTGGAGAGGAGAGCAACATAGGTAGGATGATGAGGAAGAGATGGTTTTGCAGTGTGGGGTTTGCTGGAGAAATTGATGCATAGCGAAAACACTATTTATTGTACCATTAGTATTTGGGATGACTAGTAGGGGACCAGGCTCATCTATCTTGCCCAAACTGGACTCTCGGGTGTTGTGCTTAGGACAGCAGTAGGAACAGTTGCCTTCTGTGATTTTTGTCCAGGATTTTTTCCTTCCTCAGCAGTGGGCCTGTCCATGACTGGTACGATCACCTCTGCTCCGCAGCAAGTCCCATCAGCGTGTTTTACTGCTCAGGATGACACAGAATGCTCCTTTACATTCCTGGTTGCCGCTCCCAAACTCCTTATCCCTAGTTTACAAGTCCGGATTCTAGCCTCTTATCTATAGCATGAAAAAACAAATCCCCACTTGCTGAAAGATGGCGTATGTTTCTTGGCATAAACTCAGGTGTACGTGGTATCTACACAACACCCAGAAAATTGGAGCCACCCCATAAATATCTCTCTAAATGCCTTCAGTTCTGCTAGTGAGTCTGTCTCAGGATTCATAATGATTTATTCTATCCGGTTTGGTATGTTTGGTGCCCTGTGTAGTGGCAAGGCAACGCCCCTGGTGAGCTCATAGAAACCACTGCAACCACCACTGCCAATGGCAGGATCTGGTTCAAATTTTGGTAGCAATAGAGCCTAGGAAAGGAGAAGCTGCTCAGGTGTGGTGCATCCCTGCAAAGAGGTAACTGGAAAAAATAGCAAGACACTGTCTCACAGCCCCCAGTGCTTTTGTGGGGGAAAAAAACGAGGTCACAGGAGGAAAATACTGGGATTTAGATTATGTTCTCCACCTGGAGAATGCATCATATTGAGTGAGGTCCAGCTTCTGTCCTGAGGGTTAACAGAGGGAGCCTCTGCCTCAGTGTCTCTGCATGTAGATCTGAAAACCATATCTGTATCTCCTTTCCAAGGGACTTTGCAATCTGTGATGAGTTCTTTCTGGGTTGTGCATTCTGAGCCTGCCACCAGCACTGATAAAAACAACTATTATTAGCTGTATTAGTACTTCAGAGCATCTTAACTAATGTGGGGACTAGTCACTGGCTTCACTCACATAAATACCATTATACTCTATTTCTAGATAATTCAAAGTTGGCTCTAAGCAAGGGAGACTAGGCTTAGGGCTTGTTGCAGAGCAACAAAGGTGTCCCAATTGATAGTTCAGCTTTCACTACAATTTTATTGAAGAAAGTAACTCCTGCCTTGATTTATTCTGACAAGGTCACGGGGGCTACTTTGTAATGTTGTAGCTGTAAGCCCAGGTCTGTCCATAAGGGAAAGAACCTGCTAGTGAAGCCAGGGCTGGTTTGGACTGCAAAGATGCTGTGGCATCACACTTGGGTAGGAGGAATAAATAGGAGGAGAATCGGTTGGGCACAGAGTGAGGTCTGTCGATGCTCAAAGAGGCTGCAGACAGATTTAAAAGCGACAGGAGAAGTAATGTAATTGTGAGGATTTGAGACAGACTCCATAGCTTGGGGAGCTGGAAAAAAATTTCCAATGAAACCACTAGACTTGGAGCAGTCCTATTCTGCAGTCACTTAGGCCAGGAGTGAGCTTTGCTTGTAAAGATAAGCTGGAAGCAACAGCCTCCCTGAAGCCAATGGAGTGCGTGAGCATGTGCAATTAGCTCTCTGCTCTGCGATTTCTATTACATCGCACACTTGAGTGCCCAGGGGTATCATCTTGCCATCTGCAAAGGGGACAAGGTGAAGTTCAGAGTCAGAAAACACCCTATGATGTGATCTTGCTTTTGCAGAGGCTTTCCAGGAGATGGAGGAGAGAGACCCTGCTCAGAGGTCTCTTTTGTTTTGTTTTTTTTTTTTTTTAAAAAAGGGTTCTTGGACAATTCTTTTTTTTCTGGCTCAGGCAGATACTAGAAACCCTCTTTACTTATGTGAGATGGATGCTGAGATCTTTTCCTCAAAGGGACTTTGATGCACCGAGATCTTTCACGCTGAGAGGACAAAGCCTCTGGATACACTTCCCTTGAGCAAAACACTGGCCCAAACTGTGCATCCCTGTTTCTAGCCTCACATTTGATTTTTCTACTCTGGATCGGGTATCAAGCCCAATATCATGCTGAAAAAGGCATACGCTTAAGATCAGAGTGTTGGTGTTTAACAGGATTGGTTATGTCTATATGAATCTGCTTTCAAAGGTGGCTGGATTTCACTGGAAAAGGGACTTTTCTAGTGATTAAACATGGTAATGTCAGGGGTTTGTGAAAGGTATCTTTGCCTTTTGATAAGGAAAAAGGAATTCAGAACAAGAACCAATGCACTTTAAAGTTTTGGCACTTTTTTTTTTTTGACAGAATGGGCACAAAAACACCCAAGGTTTTTGCTTTTGAAATTCATCTTTAAATGTGAAAACTAGTGAGCTGAAAATCCAATGGACAGAATTCCTCTCCTTTGGCAAATGATCCTGGTGTGCTAGGCAATGTACAAATACAGAAGCAAGTAATCACAACCAGCTTGCTCTTCCCTGAGCAGAGCCAGGTACTTGGCTACTACCTAAATAACAAATTTAGTAATACAGCAGCTTAATTCCTATGGCCTTAATCACCATTTTATGATAATGTTTGTGCTGGGACTAAACAAGTCTACTCTAAGGTGCTTAATCATTTTCCGAGGTGCACAGCACCAGTGGGGTTCCAGCACTGCACGCAAAGTGCCTGGTAGCACAAATTGTCTCCAAATTAAAACAAATTGTCTCCAGAAACCCTGGTTCAGAACGTCTCCTGCTGGATCTTTTCTGATTAAACATGATTGCCCTCCTGGAGGATCTACTTTCAGTTCTCTGGTGGAGAGCTGAACTCCCTGCTCTTAGTCATTAGCAACCCGTTGCTGACTGACAAGCTCAGAGCAGTGCTATCTTCCTCCTCTGTTCCGATACCGGTTTTACACATAAAAAAATTTGCCTCAGTCAGTGAATTGCAGGATCGTGTCCCTTGGATTAATTCCCCCTTCCCTCTTGGAAAAGGGCATGTGCAGAAATCCTGGTAACTTGCTGTCATGCTGCCATTTGTGGAGTGCAGGTGCTGGGCTCAACGCATACAAACTGCGTCAAGTCTCCTGCCCTCCAAACCTCTCCTGACATGCCTTTTGCTTTCTACCCTCCCGCACGGCCCCATTTCTCAACCGCTAGAGAAACCTTAGGGAGAAGGACTTATCAGCGAGGCTGTCCTACATGGGAAGAGTACTGGGGGCTCCAACAGCTGCTCGGGGTTTGAGTCTCCTTGGCAGATGTTTGCTATTCCAGCCACTTCATTAATGTTGGAAACAAAACCCCTGATTATTCCTGACCAAAGCACCCCCTTTTTGATTGACAGCCAGTGTGTGTTTCATACGACATAACCCACCGTATTGCTCTGGGTACTTTTTAAAAAAAAATAAATTCATTAATTAAAGAAATAAAGTTTGTAGAGACATGCTAATCTCACCTGCCAGCTCATGCTGTGGTGAGGGCATCAGTCTTTCTAGAGCATGGGCAGAGGTGCCAGCCCCACATCTCTGGAAATCCAGCCCTTCAGATGTGGGAAAGAAATGTCTAAAGACAAGAGGAGCCTCTTGTCTTGCGGTCAGTTGTGTGCGACTTAAGCCAGCCGACAGTTTTCTTCCCCTCTTGATTGCTGGGCTGGATCTTGTCGGACTCATGGAAGACTCTTTGATTTCCAGCGCTTGTATTGCGCTCCCAGTTTAGGAAACATTCCTCTGCTGCGTCTTGTCAGGTTTTGCAGAGCCAGTAAATGCAAAATGAATTTGGAGTGGGGGTAGAGGGGCTGCAGCTACTGCCTAGACACCCAGGAGACGCGATGGAGCAAAACGCCGTTTGCTGCTGGTTTCTGCTGCTTCAGGATTTAAATCAATTGCTTGCTCGGGATGTTGCTTCAGAAATATTCGTTGCAATAATTATCAGCAAGCAGTAATTGTTTAATTTAATGTTACTGGTAATTATTTTGTTCTCTGAAAAAAATATGTCTGAAAAAGAGGCGAAGAAAGTGTGTTCCTAAAATGTTTTATGGCTGAATTAAGAAGTGAGTATTCATAAAGCTACATTCATAATGAAGTCAGCAAATCTCCTTAAATATTTGCAGTTTGTTTAGCAACAGCTTAAGTAATTGAAAAATAGTTATATCATCAGGGAGAAAAAAGTCCTTGAACTCCTTAGTGGTTGTTGTCATTCTAGTTAAATTCCTGTTCATAAGATCGCTTTTGTTTCTCAAAATAAAAAGAAGTAAAACTATTTCCAACCAATTTATTTTAAATGAGAATGCCGTTTCAATGGCTCAATGAGCAAACCACTTTGTTTTATCTTTGTTGTAATATATTTTGCCGTGCTGCGTTTTTTAAAACCACGTAATGAGTTTTTAAGAAAAAAGTTCAAAGGATATATCAAAAGTATTATATTTCCTTGCGTCTGCCTTCCAGTTTTGACAGGGTACGGACAATGCGAGTATCTTTTTTTTTTTGCTTTTAGGGCTCTCCAAATCGGCAAATGTATCTCTGAAGTTTAAAGCCGAATGATACTTGTAATTGAAAAAGAAATAGTGCTTTTGCAAAAAAGATTAAAGACAGTTTATAGATTTTTTGAAGGCTTTTAAAAGTATAGATCAATAAAATAAAAGTTGCTCGGGTCGTTTATGAGTTTGAGATGGTTGTTTCTTTCTGCAAAAACAGATTGAGTTTTCTAATAGAAAATAAGAGTTTGCTGTCATTTGGATCATCAAAGCATGAAAACTAAGCAGTGGCTGATAACGTTTTGCAGATTATACTGAAATCCTTGTACGAAGCCTGCAAATAATTTTTTTTTGGGGGGTGGCACATTTCCATAACGATCCTCTCTTTACCCATTTAAAGTTTGCAGCCACAAGTAATTGCGGGCTACTGTGGTTTCTGGAAAACCATGCAGCAACCAGTTGAAATCGGGAAGGCTCTTCCTGATACACCTTCCCCTGAATAAGGTGTCCCGGTGATTCCTGTGCTAAACCACACTGACTCCAAATGAAGCGCGGTGCAATTTCTCAGCGGGCAAAAATCCCCATTTGGGAGCAGTCCTCCCTGCAAATCAGGGGAGCTGCTGCAGAGAGGCCGCAGAGCAGGGAAATAAAACTCAGGGCTCAGCCCGGGAGGAAAACCAGCTCTGGCGGAGCAGGGAAATCTCAGCACCCCAGGCACTGCCGGGGGGCTGCACGGGGTCCAGCCTCCGCAGAAGGGGCTCAGAGCTCATCTTTGCAAAAATCCAGCTGAGATAAGCAGGGATCCGCCAGTAAATCGTCTCGGGCTGTGGGGACTGAGTAATGCCGCTCTGGAGAAGGCAGCGTTTGCTTCAGCAAGGCACCTATAAATAGTAATTTATTTTTTTCCCCCCTGACGCTCGCCAGCACTTTGCGGCTGGAGAATAGATTTGATGCCGATCGGAGAAAGCTTCGGGGGCTCGGGAAGAGGCGCTCAATCCTGCATTTGCGGGATACGCACTTTTAATTTTTTAAACTACAGGCTAGAGAAGTGTGTGCGTGGAACGGGGGGGGGG
>VWZL01006199.1:350071-385226 GCA_013396915.1 Stercorarius parasiticus | reverse complement strand
CCGGCCGCGGCTCTGGCAGCCCCCGCAGCCCCGGCGGGCCGCCCCGCCATGCACTGCCAGCCCCAGCCGCGGCTCGCCGCGCCCGGCCGCACCAAGGCAGGCAGGAGGCGCTACAAGACTTTCATGATCGACGAGATCCTCTCCAAGGAGACCTGCGATTACTTCGAGAAACTTTCCCTCTACTCCGTCTGTCCGTCCCTCCTGGTCCGGCCCAAGCCGCTGCACTCCTGCGCCGGTAAGCCCGCTCCCCGCGCCCCCCGGGCTGGGCTGGCTTTCCCGAGGGAACGGAGGGATGCGCTGGGATGCCAAGGTTTGCCACCCGAGCCTCTCTCGCCTTGGTGGGACTAGCAAACTCCTGCGTGTCTGGCTCCTCCGAAGCGGAGGCTCCCCTAAACCCAGCCCTGAACCCGAATTTTTGCGCCCCATCCCCAACAGAAGGGGTTGTGTTTGCTCCTGCTCCCTGTGTTTTCCAGGGAGATGGCATTTAATAAATCGTCAGGGCTGATTGCAGCGCGCAGCAGTGCCGTTCTGCTTTAATCTTCCTTGGGGTGTTTGCAAATCGATAACCAATGCAAATGATAACGAGTTAAGAGGAGCACAGGTCCTCCAGTAGAAAGCGGCCTCGACCTTGTGCTCGTGGAAACCATTACTGGGTTTTTTTCGTTGCCGTCTGTGGGAGTACAAAGAAATTAATAGAAAACTTGAAAACAGAGAGAAACTGCTATTGAGACACATTATTTTCTACCCTAAATCCTGTGAAAGGCTATTTCTGACAGAGAAGGTGAGAAAATATTTGCGTTGGTTTTGCGGACATAGACACCACAAATAAATACATACAAATGGATCTCTCTCCTGGAGAGAGACCACTGATTTTAACGCAACAAAAGGGGCGATTAGGTCTTGACTGTGGGCGTTACTACATTTCACAAACAGATTGGTCTAATGTGAGCTTTTAAAAATCCATGTTAAAAGTAAAAATATCATTCTTATAATGCATTCCAGATTTTGAAAAAGCAAAAAAAAAATCCCTGTTTTTCTGGTGAAGTAGGCAGTTTTCCAGATTTATATTCTTCCCATAAGGCAATGCTTCTAGTGGTGCCACCTAATGTCTTAAGAGAATCAGATGATGAAACTGAAACTTAAAAATATATTCTTAAAAAAATCTTAACTAATAAAAATATTTGTAAAGGACTAATCCCCCATAAAATAATATATGTTTCAAGGTCATAAAATTCTGTTTTTCTTCTTTCTCTTTCCTGGGAATGTTCATTTTGTGTTTGCGTTGTTGTGCTTAAAAATTCAAGACCTGCACTTTGGCTTAGGTTTGGTGTTTTGTTTTTAATGCTTAGCTGAATATAAATAAGAAGGAACTTTTCAGGTCTTAGTAGAGCTATGCTAATATAAAACTTGCTGTTAGGTTGCCTAAGAGTTTGACGAGTAGAATAAACCCTTGGTCCAAGCATAAGTCTTCCTCCAACCTCAAGATTTATTTTGTAAATATTAATAATTAAAGATTCAGAAGTGATTAGGGGGCTGGATCAGAATTAAGACCCATGGTGACCAACTTTTTGAAAGCGGTTACAAGCATAGTGTGATCCTCATTCAACATTTATTTCTTCCGATCGATTTGTGTGTGACGTTCCTTGCCTTCTCTAACAAATCGCTGACGTATTTTTATACAAGAAGATCCGGTTGTTAATCAAGATATTGCTGACAAGGGAATTTTTCAGAGCTGATCCCTCACTACTGCATAGACAGTGAAATTCGGTGCTTGGCCAAAATAGGCATGAATGTCCCAGTGCGTGGGAGCTTGCAGTTACGCGGCGAGGGCCGAATTCTGCACCCATCAGAGTCAATGGCATCCCTTCCACAGCCCCCAGTCTTCCAGGAAGAGGAGAGAGATTTCCGTCTCCCTTAGTACAGAAAAAGGAAGCAATAGAAAAGAAAGCTCCCTTTAGCACCCAAAAGGAATATTCACCTGAATATTTACCAACATCCAGAAGCATGTCCGACTAACTCTGCATCAAAAAACATGATTTGAATGTCACATTTAGGCTAAGGAATCCTTAGCAATTTTGATGGGTGGGGTGTTTCCCAGCAGCTGTTTTGAGTCTCATCATCCCCATGGGGACAAAAGAGAGATTTTTTTTTTTTTTTAATATGTACTTCTCTGTCAAGTATAGCAAACATTGTCTTTGTAAGACTAATATAGATTCATTAAATAATCATTAATAATCCTCAAATGATTCAGCAGTGGATTCTGAGTGATGCTAGCATGACTCCTGTGGTTACTGTTCAATTAAAGCCTCATTTCTCTTTCTGCCTGGGATCTTTAATTAATTTGCCCTCAAGACTGTGTTTCTAGCCCAAGCTCTGGCCTGTCCCTCTGTCAGGGAGGATTGTGAATATCTGCTTCTAATGGAATAAGCTTTATGGAGTTGCAGTGTTTGAGAAGTGATGTGCGGAGTGAGATTTGCTTGCAGGATTAAAACCATAAAAGAAACTGTCCACACTTCCAAATTGTAAGGCTTCTAAGGTTTATAGGTATAATTGAAGTCCTCTATGTGTTAGATAATGAGAATTTTTTTTTATTATAAAGGAGAGGAAATTCTGTTGTTGTCTAAGAAATGGGCAATAGCACAAAAGATAACTGAATATGAAAGAATTTAAAAAAATACCCAACACAAATCTGTTTTTAAAAAAAAAAAAGGAAAAAAACCCCAAACAAAATAACCCCAAAACCACTTAGAGACTAAAGATGGCAGAAATACAGAGCTATGGCATTGAACTTGCTGCCTGCGTTTCCTTTGTCTCTTGAGTTCATCAGGAAGGGAGTGAGCACTTGGTCTTTTTGCGGTCTAGAAGAAACGAATCTTAATCTAAATCACAGAAATTTCCCTTGCCAGTGGGGTCCTGGCTGGGGCTTGGGAGTCTTCGAAACTCCCATGAGTGATTAGTTACTTCAGCTGAGCTTCTCTTCAGTGCCATGGCCTTTTCTCCACTCAGGAGTCAAATTTTCTAAGCGTTTTCATGGGCTAAAGAGTTAATAGTTGTTTCATCTTGGATGAAGTCACAGAAGTCTGATATGCTTTTATAATTTATTTGGAGCTGAAAGACAGAAGATGTTTTAGTCATGCAACATGTGCGTTTAGCAACATCCTTTGTTAAGTGGAGAGATCTCAAAAACATTGGGAACAAAATGGGAAATATTTTTTTCTTTTGGCTATGACCAAAGACTAAATCTTTAAGTGTGTGCAGCTGAATTGGGACAAAACAAAATTATCAAGCAGAGGGGGATGGGGCTGGAAGGAGCGTTTGGGAATTTTCCTGTGCGTGGTGAGGGCAAAGGCTGGTGTTGGAGTTGTGACGAGTGCGCAGGAGACCTGATGCGAAGCTCACCCATCTCACTGGGAAGATTCCCATTGCAAAGAGCTTGGAACCAGCCCCAACCAAAATTTTTCTTTGGAAAGAAGAATGTAATTCCTTGTGAAAACGACCCATCATTAGCTTAAAATTTGGTGTATGAGTATGTATTGTGGCATTTATTGAGCCAAATGAACAAGGCTGTACTCATGCTTAATCTGTAACGAAATGCCCAGGTTCAGAGCCATTATGATAACAAAAAAAAAAGATATTTAAACAGAAATATTTTCAGATGGTGGTTAATACTTCTTTGATTTATGACTTTTTGGATCGTGATGACTTAGTGAAAGCATTATTTATTTTGTTTCATGATACTTATATTTTTATTGGCTTTTCAAATTATGTCATATCTAATTAATTTGTATAAGTAATGATTACAGTGTAAATGTATACTGTACTTGGTTTGTTATAGTGATCCCTGAAGGTTGCTTTTCAACTGATCAGAGTGCTGTAGGAATCACTTTTCAAATTGTCTTAATATAATTTTTCAATTTTACATTTTAAAATATTTGTAGGTGAGTCTATACCAATTCTGTTTGGTTTTCTAGATTTTTGAAAATCTTGCTTTAGCAATACATTCAAAATCTGAATGCCATATTTGTAGTTCAAGGCGTGGTAAAGAATCAAAGGACATTTCCAGTTTGCCCTTCATAACATCATACACTGACAATGTTTCATATTTATCAAAGTAACTAAAATAACTTGAAAAAATAAATGACAGGGTGATCATGGCTGGGGTGTTGGGGGAGAACTTGTGTGCTTTCCCTGGTGACAGTGGAATTCCTGACATTGTGTATTGATAATGGACAATTTTGGTCTTGCAGGTCCTTTCTAAACTATCCCAATTAAATTAAGATGGCTGAATTACAAAGAATCGCATTGTCTCTTTCAAGAGAGAGCTTTTTATGAGTTTTCAGTTTATTTTTGCAAAGTTTGTAGTGCAAATTATTTGTTGTCTCTGCTGTGTATTAATTTCTACCTGGATCTGTTCTGGAGCTCATAAAATTTGAAATTATCTTAGTGATTTATAACTTAAAGTCCAATGGGCATCCGTGTGATTTATTTCCATTTTACACCAAGGTTTTACTGGTACGTATCTCGGGTAGGACTGTACTGCTTTCTCTTTTTATCTGCTCCAGCAGCTATATTTGAACGCCTTGCATGAATGTAGCTTTACAGGTACAAAGATACCTTATATCGGTGTGGTTTTGTCTTCTGTGAGAATGAGCTACTTTGATATCAAATATTTACACTTGTATAAGGGGAGTTGTTTTTAAAGGGGATTGTATGGCTCTACATATATTTAAAAGTGCCACAACTTCTGGAATTTCTCAGCTTTTTTGTATCTTTTTGAAAGTTTACTACTCTGCTTGCTGGTCTGTGGAACAGGTTGCCTTTAAAGAACACTAATAATTATGACTTGCTTCCTTGAAATTAGTATTTTGGATTTTTGAGTTGGGGTTGTTTTTGTTTTGGAGGGGGAGAACGAATTAAGGTTTTCATGTAGGTGGGTTTCTAATATCGAATTGTTCAAAACTTGAATTTTTCTTTTTCAGTTCTTTTGTCTGTCTTCTGTTGTTTTATCGTAGGGTGAAATTGGGAATGGCTTATCCTGAAGGTTTTTTTGAGCTCCCATTTTCCTGGTATATTTGATATTTTTGCTTTCTAGATTAAATTAAGCGATACCTGCAACCACTGGGGCCTGTGGAGAATCACTGCTTGTGTGATAAAGTGTGAGCTTTGATACTCCTGCTCCTCAGTCAGTCTTGTCAGCCTTTTTAGGAAACCATGGCGAGAAAGTAGATTTATTGCGTCTTAAAACAGCTCGGTTTTTATGTGTAACCTCATAACAAGATTCCTTCTGGTTCTGTTCAAAAAGGCCTTGATCTGGGCAAGGTTTGAATTTGCTCTGGGACATTACTTAAAATCAGGGTGGAAGCCATTTCTTTTGCTCAAATGCTGAACCTTTTTCTTTCCAATTAAAAGGATACTGTTATGGAGTTCCTGGGGGAAAGCAGGGCACTGTGGGAAAGGAAAAGGGAATCCATGGAGCGTATGGCCTGATATGGGGAAAAATGAGAGGCCATCCGCTCAGAGCGCGTTATCTGAAACATAACAGCTGGATTAATCCCATTAAATAAAACAAATACAAAATTATGGGTATACCTTCTACCAGGCTAACTTGAACCTGAGTGTGCCCAGCCTCCAGTCAGCCCAGTGTCTTTGACTGGGGTTGAATTGCCATCCCCCAGCACGTTTGCCTTGGCATCCCAGTCATTAATCCAAGCTGTTGGAAAGAGTTTTGGTCTTGTGGTGTGTGGAGTTGGGTGCTGGGGAGACCTGCGTCTCTTAAATGTGTGCCTGCAATGGCAGGAGCTGGGGCTCGATGACTCACAAGGTCCATTAAAGACCTGTGTCCCAAAATGTATTTGCTGAGGGAAGCAGGTCAACATGAATATGGCTGTTTATACGGCGGCAGAGAGCGATAGCTGCCAACTTAAATTGCAAAGCTGTAAGTGTCAGTGTGTGGAAATCTACATTGCTGCAATACTGTTTGGCATTTTTTTCTGATTATTTGTGCAAACATATGAAGAAAAAAAAAAAAACTTTTGAAAACTGCCTGTGTTTATCAAGTTTAGCTTCCAGTGATCAGTATAATTCTGTAGTTTAATACCAAAAATTGAAGGTAAAATGACAAAGGAAATCTATTAATCCTGAAAAATACGAAGTGTTGCTTCTGTAGGTGTCTCTGATCCAGTATTAAAGAAGCTATCAGGTATTCCTAATAAATATAAGATAATTCAGAGATGACGTTACTGTATACAGATCTTAGAAGATGCAGTCAAATTTACGCTGATGTCTCAGAGCACTCCTCTGAAAACCTAGAAAAGTCAGAATTTGCTGCCGGAACTGTCTCCCTGCTCCCATAGCGTGATTTATTCAGCTTCAACCTCAGGAAAGTCTGAGTTTTCTCAAAACTCTCAGCCAAATAACTCTCCGTCCATTTTAGCCCTACAAGAAAAAGTCTTTCTGTAGCAATCAACTGAAAACCAGCTGATCAGCTGAGGTAAACTGAACAAATGCTAGAGGCTTTGAAAGTGGATTCATCTGTAACTGCTGAAGATTGGCCACAAAACTTAATTTTAAGGAGCTTGGCACTTCGCAGGATGTCCGCCTTGGTTTTTACATGTTTTGATGACTTTAGCGGAAAATATAGTTCAGAAATGCCAAAAAGTGGCATATGAGGGATAATAATGGGCTGGCTAATAATAACTAGTCGGAGAAGAATCTGTCAATTTTCTCTGTCAGATTAGATCCAATATTAGAGGTGGTAATTCAGAAGCAAAGCCAGAGCAGAATCTGAATTTGAAAACAGGTTTCACTCAGATTGAGCAGGGAAATCTGTCTCTAAAGAAGTTTCAATGCTAGATATTTCAAAATTTGGAATCCAGACTGAATTTTGCTGTCTCTATCTCAGCACTGTTAACAGTGAATAAAAGAAATTAATGAAAGGCAAAACTACATGGAACAAAACAGAAAATCACACCCCAGTGATTGTGATAAAACCTGCTGTGGAAAGTAATCAGCATTGTAGTTGTGGTTAGGCATGAATAAGCATTGTGGAGGAATGTTATAATAGGTACTAATGAATGTGGGATTCCACTGGGAAAATTGACACCTACACCTTATTTTCTAAAGCCTCCCCGCTTGCACTGAAGCGCAGATTAAATCTATCCACACAGCCATTTAGGTCTAAAGGCTCTAGATTTGTAAAAAGTATCCTTAATTTGAACACTGCTTATGGAGACTGCGCAATAGAGACCTAGTGCCACAGCTCTGAAGTTATTGTGGTTATTATTTTTATGACTTTTATTCAACTTGCTGCTGTAAAATGCAGGAAAAGACCGACTTGTCTAGTAGACTAAGTGTCCTGCAGCATTGCTGCCTTCAGTACCGGCTGGGTATGAGCAAGGGCAAGAATCCTCACTGGGGAAGCTGAGGAAAAAGAAGTGAGGCTGTTTTGAACCAACAAGTTGTGTGACGCTCCCAGTCAACTTGCTGGGCTCCGGGGAACAGAGCGCAGCAGTAGCTAAGGAGATTTTTTGTTTTTTCTTCTGTTTACTTGTGTTGAGCATTACATCTGTTTTCCAGTGAAAGAGTAGGGTGAAGGACAGCTCGCTGTATGTATCTTGGTGGTGTGTTGATCCGCCTTCAGAGAGGATTTAATGCCGATAGGAGCGCTGTCAGCAGGTTTGGATGATTGAAAGAAATCTCTGCGTTTGTGACTTTTAGTCGCTTCCATGGCCTGAGTGCAAGCCTGTGAGGAAGGAAGATTTACACGCATCTCTCTGCGATAGGTGGCAGAGCTGATCATCTGGAATTGATCTGCACATCAGGAATGATCTCTGTGGATGCCGTGCTCAATACGCTCGCTGGAGTTGTTTCTTAATCTACTGCTGGCATTTACTGGGTTAGAGAGAGAGGCTCTACTCTTGCTTGCTGTTGCTCAGATGATCTTAATTTCTTGATTATGAATATCTATTTCTTCTGCTCATTGCCTTGATACTGTGCAGCTCTGCTTGGAGGAACTGGAAACTTGGGCTTTGCATTTGCAGACTGTGTGCAAAATTTCATCGCATCAAAGCAAAAATACTAGGAGTAGTCAGAAAAATGCATGATTTGGTTTGTTGGTAGGTAGAGGAAATAATTATTATTTGTCCTTTTCAGAGTGAAGCAAAATTGCTTTGGATTAGTTTTGGCAAGTTAAAAGTTTAAAATGTGTGTGCGGGGGGGAATCAGATCAGAGAAAATACTAGATCTGGAATAAAATATCAAAAACATATTTTCTGAAGCCTGAAAATAAACTTTCTAACACTTGCCTTTTTTATATGAGACATTTGGCAAAGCAATGAAGTTACTTTCTGTATTGCAAAACTTTTTCTTTTTTTTCCCTTTTTTTGATGAAAGGAAGCTACAACCGAACATTTTCAGTCAGTTCTATTTAAGAATTGCACCAGCTGGACTGCAGAAGGCAGAACACGCTAACACGAGCTTCATTTGCTAGGGAATAATAGTTCTTTGGAAAGTTTAGGACCTGGTTTGTGATCTCAGCTGTATTTGTGTAAGTCAAGACAGTCTGTAACAGAACAGGATCGCAAGAACAAGCTCATGGGAGCTGGACAGTAGATCTCCTGTGTACGCTTCTACTTGGTGTGGAGCGGAGCGCAGGGTTGTGCTGCTCAGATGGGACAGACCGAGTGCTGATGGGCACAAGAGTGTCCCCTCACGCTGCCCTGTACAAGGAAGTGTCCCCTCTTTGCATTGCTCACGTTTCTCGCTTTGTTAGGAAGAATTTCTGTGCCACAGTGTGTCTGATCGCTCCTACCATGGGTTGCATGGGTGAGACGAATGCGAGAGTTTCAGACTAGGCTTAAGGGCAATAAATCCCGAGGTCATATTAATATTACCATCCAGGGAAATACTGGAGATGGATTTCTCCCCCTCTCCAGGGTTATCTATTATTTCTTGCGTTCCTGGCACTCTAGGAGAATCTAGCTGAGAGGCTTCTATCTCTTTGAGTGATGGGAGATTCCCAAAGCTACATTTTAATGACATCTTTAAAAATATATAGAGATTTGGTGTTAGGACCTGGCTCACACAATAAATACTTAATATTTTCCATCTTCCTCTCATGTAACTTTTCATTTTGACTGATTCTTGGCATCTTCTCCCTCATTCCTCTTGGCCAGAATGCAGCTCGGAAGAACAAGTTACCAGTTGCAGATATTTCGGACAGGTGTTCGGATACTCGGGTCTGAGACTCATTCAAGTAACTAAAGAGAAGGGTGAAGAACAGCCTTTCCCAAAAATCCTCCATCTCCCTGAAGGCGGACCCCTGCACTGGTATTCAAATCTCTTCAACTGCAGTTAGCACATCCCGGTGTTGCAAATGATGTTATATACTTGGTGCTTCTCACACATCTTCTGGACATATCCAGGCCCCCAGAGGGGACAAGTCCAGCGGGGTCTGGGTGATGCTGGTAGAACATGTGCCGTGAGGATGCTGGAGGTTTGATTCTGCTCTTAGTTACCTGATGAGAATTCACGAGGGTCGTGGTGTTCTTGGGGTCTACATCAGTTAGTTGGCTGTATAAATCTCTCTCTTTCTGAAGTGTGCCACATGGAAAGGCATCTCATGTGGAAAAAAAACACAAAAAACTACTTAATTTCCATTTTTTGGCTGGTCTGCACATAACCTGTTCACAGATGGCACTTTTGTAGAGCATAAATATATATAGGTCAGTAAGAAGAAATTACTTTCAGTAAAAATAAGAGGACATTTTCTAGAAGAATATCCTGGCATATAAGATGAGTGGGAAAAGACAGTCTTGTTCCTGTAGAAGATTTTTATAAAACTGTGGGTTTGGCAGTATTTATTTCCAGAATATTTGCACGCTCTCTAAAACGCAAAACCTGAAAGAAGACTATGCTTAATCAACAGCTCCCAGACAAAAATCTCTGCTTTGTTTTTTCATTTTTCTGTAAAAAAATCAGTCTTTTTTTTTTTAAGGAAGGAGAAAAACAGTTTTCCAGAACTTCCTATATAACAAAAATAGAATTCCCTTTGAAAATGTGATGACAGAAAATTTGCAAATACTTATGCTCTTTTTTTCTGTGAGATTTGGAGCAACAACCTTACAATGACCTTAAAATGTGTTTCGTTGTGCGCATTCAGGTCTTATCTTGTAAGTTCTTTAACGTGCCAGTCGTTCTTATTCATGTAGTTAGTTGGCTGACTTCAGCAGGACTACTCATGCAAAGAAGGATTGGAATTGGAAGCTTTTGTATTTGCCCTGTAACTCGCATGATCTCGCTACTATTTCGTGGAATTTCTTCAAAATAAGAGAGTTTTCAATGTAGTCTTAAAGTCATCTTTAAACATTTGAGAGTTTTCAATGTAGTCTTCAAGTCATCATTAAACATTTGGCTCACCATTTGGCTTTGGATATTTCTACTAACGATTATCTTGCAAGTTCCAGGATAGTTAATGGCAAGTTTTCCTACTGATGCAAATTATTTTTTTATTTAAACTCAGATTTCACCTTACAGAGGCTGGATTTCCTATTAATTTAATTTTAATAGCCATCTTCAGAACTAATGTTGAAGCAAGAATGGGTCCCTGTAGCTTCGAGTGTATAGGTACCTATTGCCACGTCCAGTGTACACCTGCCTACTTTGGTACATTAAAAAACAAAACACTGTTGTGTAAGCACAGAATGGTTGAAGCCTTAATAAAAGCATCTCCTTTTCTTTTACAAGACAGAGAAGCATGTGTGATATGCTTGTGGTTACTTAAATAGCGTATTCTATGCCAGATTAACCTGTCAGCTTTGAAGCAAAATTAGCAGTGGTGGTGCTGTCTTATGGGAAGTATCTACTTGCACGCTGTACGTATCACGTCCATAGAATTGCATAACTTCGTATGTTTTTAGGAAAGCCTAGTGCTCAGGCCTGGTTTTATTCACCTGTGAAATATATGGAAAAACATGAACTATCTCCCTGAAATAGAGAGTAATGTAATAACTGATACAATATAATGGTGTAAAGTCTGAAGCAAATGGGGATTTTTTTTTTTTTGCCACAAAACATTTGTGTGAGTTTCTGAATACATTTTGCTTCACCCTTCTGTCTGTTTCATTCCAAACCTCCTCTTGACAGCTTTGCTAACAGTTCATTTTGTTCCTGAGGTGACTAAGTAGTGGAGGAGCTGATATTTGAGGTTTTCTGCAGCAGCAGAGGACAGTACTAGGCAGTTTGGATCTCTGCCGTCTGCTCTTTGCTGTGCTCTTTGGCTTTCTTTTAAGCAGATTTGTTTTATGTTGCTGGATAATAGTAAAATTCTCCACTGAGGGATCGGAAGCCGTGCCAGAAGCTAGAAGGTTGATTTCACCTTGCTGCAATAAATTACAGAGCAATCATAAATGAGGGGAAGGAGTTTGATGAAGTGGGTGAGGAACAATTGATGGATTATTTTAGCTAAAATTACTTAAAGCCCAGTCCAACTCCCACTGAAGTCAATTAAATTGTCGTTGGATCAGGGCCAAAATGAGTCAAATTCAATTATGCCTTAACTGTAAACATTTAAAAGCACATAATTATAAAGTAGTTTAGCACTTAAATTAGACTAATACAACAGCATTTATGCAATCCCAGACTGATAGTATTTTATTTGTACAGCTCTATTGAAACCTTTTCCCTTGTGGCTGGGAGACAGAGACCTCTGAGGCTGGTGCTAACCCCCATAGCACCTGTCCTTCGTGAAGAGATGTCTCAGCAATCGGTACTGCAGCTGCATGTCTGTCCATCAGACACAGGCTGGCTGGTGATGGCAGGAGAAGAGGCAGCAAAGATCACTGAAAAAGAGATTGGAGAAATGCCAGGGTTGTTTCGTCTAATTGTCAGGGTTTGGAGAGCTTACTTGTGTAACTATCAGCTCATAAACTGCTGAAACTTTTGCATGAGCTAATCTCAAAACTGTAATCGTTATGGATGTTCATCTTTTTCTCAGCTGAACAATGTACAGCATCCAAAATATTATTTAAAAAGAAATAACCTACGTGATAAAAAGATGGATTTATAAATATATTCGGGTTTAACAGGTTTAACAACATATGGTGGTGTTTTCAGAAAATCAGGGAGATTATCTTTTAAATAGCGATTCACAAGCCTGCTTTAATTCTTTTTTTTTTTTTTTAAATAAATTCAGGATTGATCCTTTTCATTCTGTCCTCAGAATTTCTCCTCGCCGTCCCTTTTCCAGCAGGGCAAAGGCATCTCCTGCTGTTTGGAGCAGCTCAAAGTTGGCAGGTGTAGGGTTTCCAGGCTTGCACTTGTCTGACGGGGTTGGCTGTCTCAGGAGGTTTTAGTACTGCATCCTAAGGGCCATCCCTAAAGACCTGTCAAAAGCTTTGGGACATGGTGAGCTGCGGATCCAACAGGGAATAGCTGGTAACCGGTGTCATTCCTGTCCCTTCGAGCAAACTAAATTCGTCCCAACAGAGAGATGATCTCCCAGGCAATGCCAAGCGCTGAAAGGGTTTGAAGTTGCTCTGGTTTGTTTTGTCTTCCCGAGCAGCTGTGTTGAAAATGAAAGATAGGGTCTGATCCGTGTTTGAGGTACGGACACAGCATTGCTTGGGCTCTGTGAAGCGTCTTCATGGTGGACGGAGATGCTGGACGCTTGCAGAGCCATGAAAGGACAGCAAATGGGACATGGGTGGAAATGACAAAGATTGATCTGACTGCATGCACGGCTAGCGCAGGGGTGTTGGAGTGCCTGCAGAGCTGGTTAGCTGGCTAAACGGGCTTTGTTTTTAGTCTGGCATACTCACTTTGGCAATTATTTCATTATTTCCTTTGTGCTGTCACAGTGTTCATGGTTGTTTTGCCTTTTTTGTATCCTTTTCTGTTTTCCATGCGTTTCTACTAATAGCAGGATCAATTAATAGCTTCCACTAACGTTTTCTAAAGAGCCTGCAACTATGAAATAGAAATTTCTGTCCTTCAGAGAAGGATAAAAGTGATACCCATCCAGCAGTGTCAATCAGGAAAAAGGGGTACAACCATGGTAAACATTGATGTAGGCACATACTCAGCTTAGGAAAAAATACTGCCCGTTGTCTTCCCCGTGGGTAAACAAAGACCATGAAAGCAACGCAGATGACTTGACAGTTATAGTTGATGATCTGTGGCTTTAATATGTTTGAAAAAACTGATTTCTGTGATCCATGTCTTATTTCTCCCTGCTTAATATTAGCACGATTAGTCATGTCACAACTTGTAAAAATGCATTAAAATCAGTTGACAGCTATTTAAAAACTGAGCATTACTATTATCTATTCACGGGTACTGGCTGCTTAGTGCAGCCTAGGCGTGATTTGTTTGACTCATATTAACTCACCGGTGATCTTGACTTTGGTGTTACCTTTCAAAAAGCAAACCCAGTGATAATGTTTTTATCTGCTGATTGTATTTCTCTATCTCTGAGTATATGCCTGCACAATAAAAATGGTACTTTCCTCTAGTAAATTACGGGATGGAAAATCCTTTTGGACAGTGAAGGATGCTGAAAACGCTTTCATTCATCACGGTGCCTTGATGGCAGCTTCGGTTAAAGAAAAACATTTCCTTTAGGGGAAATATCTTGGGAAAACTCCCGATATTTCTTTGGAAGCAGAGCTGGTGCTGAATTTCTGAGTGCCTCTGCAATGATTTGAACTTCTTGCTGATGATTTGCCAGGACGTAGCCCGCTTTACCCTGAACCCCGTCATGCCTGCAAGGTATTCGCTGAGTATTTCTTACGTATGAAAAGAAGTTATAATGGAATAGCTGCTATTGCCTGTTGTTGCTTTGTTAATTAATTGAAACTTAAGTGTTTGTTCCCAGTACCTGGCGCGTAGCCTTAGTGTGGCTTAAAATGTGGTGCACTCTTTTAATTTGTCTTCTCAAAATGTTTGTTTTCCCCAAAGCCAATCACGGGTCATTTGCCTCGAGTAATTGATACAGACATTGGAAATGTTTGTCCAGTTGATGACAAAGTTAATTTAAGTGTTTGAAAAGTTGGCCCCAGTTTAACCAAAGGCACTAGTTTGCACATTGTAAGAGAATTCAAATACATACCTCATCTGGTTTCCCTCCACAAGAATTTTCTTCATTCAGATGTCTCACTTTTTACAACAATCAGTAAATAGTGAAGTTCATGTGTTTTAAACTGTAGTTTAACCCTTTGCACGTTGCAGATTATGTCCAAATATTGCTTTTCTCAGCACCTCTTGATTTCCCCCCTGTCCCCACTTCTTGTTTACTCCTTGAAATCAATAGAAGTTTTGGGTGTGTAGAAAAAGAAAAGGCATTGCGTCAGACTGCAAATGTAGGAACGTTTTCTGCTGAGCGTTCATTATCTGTCAGCTTGGGACATGCCACTGTTGGGAGCAGGGATAACTGAATGGACTTTGTCATTTTGCAGAGCCCATGGAATAGCTGAGAGCTTTGCAGGGGACACTCGGTGATTTGGCCATCTCTACTTGGCTCTGTCCTTGTCTCGCTTTACAACGTGGAGCCAGTTATGTGCTCACTCCATGCCTCATCTTTCCCATCAGTTAAAGGAAAATGGCAGTTCGTTACACACTTGTGCAAAGTATTGTAAAATCCTTTGCTGAGAAATGCAAGAGGAGCCTAAAGTAATATGTTCAGTGGAGATTGTGTATGTTTAACTGTACTCTTCATGAGGATTAATTAAGTGCAACTAAAATCTGTATGTTTTTCCTACCACAGGGAAGTCTGTAGGAGGGAAGAGACCTCCCTACAAATCACATTAAGATAGGTGTTAAGACAAAGCTGCGTTCATTACTTTGTAGGGGCTTCAACTCATTCATTGGGCAATTTTTATCCATCCTTTGACCCTTTACTGGACCTTTTTCATTCTGTCTGTGTCCTGCTGGGTTTTTCAGTTTGCTTTTCCACTGTCTTGCTTCCTTTTTTGCTCCCTGACCTTGCTCTTGCTGTCTCCCCTCTGCACAAACTGCATCTGATAATGTTTGAGTTCAAGTCGAACTTTCGAACCCATGACGTCAAGTTGGTTTGGAATTAGGCAAAACCAGTTTGCCCATCCCTCGTTGTAAAAGGGTTAATCCTCTAAACTATTGAGAGACAAGGGCAGGGAATTATGAAAGGAGTCCCTGTTTTATAAGCATTTGTATTGCCAGTGCTTGAATACCCATAATAAGTAGGTTGCTTCTGTGATTAATGACTACGTTTTACATGCTGATGATGGATGATGTGTCTTATTGTAGAAGCCATTTATTTTTATTTGGTCTCCTCACCCAAGCGGTACTGGAAATGAGATGTTAATGTCTTGGTTGGGAGTATGTTTTAGTCTCAACAATTTAATGAAAGGTGACCCACAAAGAGGAGAAAATAATTAAAATGATACCTTTTTTTTGCCTCTTCATAATGTACACAAAGACAACTCATCTGGATTTTTGTTTTAATACAGGATTTTTCTTTTTCTTTAGAGATCATTACTTTTTTCCTTCCAAGTTGGAAAGGAGTAGGAATGTGTTGTCAGTCTGAAACTTTATAAGTTTGGAAGGGGCAAGCTATTGAAATGCCTTAAATTCAGTCTGTCTTTGTTTTATTAATTTTTTTAAAATAAAGGACTAAAATAATTTGAAATCTTAAGTTATTTTGAGCCAATTCTGGTATTAGACTATAAATTTCTGATTTTGCTTTAGTTTCAGTTGCACTTTTTTCCCCCCACTATCTCATTTTGTTTGTGTAAAGGAGGTGGTGGTGGAGTGTTGGTGGTCTGAATACATAGGCGAGACACAGAAGTCATCTCTTTATTAAACCAACTATATATTTCTGTATGCATTCACCACTGCATCCATCTAACTTCCAGACTCTCATTTCTATAGAATGATTTAATAAAGGAAGGAGGCAAAAGACTTAAAAAAGGTCTCTTGAATTAATTGGAGAAAATCTGTTTCAAGACAGTGAAATCAGCTGCAGTGTTCAAGCAAGTCTTTCTAACGCTGTACATAAACTGAAAGGCCTTGGATCTGGCTTCCAGCAGATCCTCCAGGGTGGAAACAGAGACAGCATGGCATCCATACTTCAAGAGAGAGAAAAAGATGAGTAGGATTTTTAAAAAAATGTTAGAATTGAAGCTCTTTTTTCATATGTGGTTCACCAAACATATATTAAAGACTCATTTAGCCCTTGGAATTTAAAAGACCTCTTGTAACTATTATACCATTGCTGAGAATGGTATAATTCCAATTCAGCTCAGTGGATTGGTAGTGTTGGCTGCTTTTCATCGTATGGTAATAAATGCCAATAATTGCCTAAGTTCTCTGGACAGATTATCTAATAATGTTCCGGGTGGGATGCAGCCCCCATTTCGAAGGTTAATGAAAACACAGTCATGCTGTCTGCAGGGAGAGCATGGGAATACCAAATCTGAGATGAGTTTCAGCCCAGCAGTGCCACATAAAGGAGCCTGGTAATGATGGTGTCTGAGAAATATAAAAAATATTCCCTGCAGACTTTTTTCTTTACCTCACCATCATGTAAAAATTGGCAGCCATGGCTGATCCTTGGCAGAGTATCTTTCTTGGTTTAGAAGAATTCAGGAGAAAAAAAAAAAAAGAAAAAAAAAAACATAAAAAAAACCTGAAAAAAGTTATTTTTGGTTTGAAAAACCATGTGCTGCATATGTGCCTGTTGTTGGAGGAGTTCCCGTGGAAATATTGCTGGTTGCACAATAACAGGATACATGCATTGCTTCAATATTAACACATATATTAATGGCACATTAAGGAATTTCGTAATCGTATGACACAAAAGAGAGTTCTCTGTGCAGTGCTCATGCAATCTATTAATGGGAAATGTCTTCAGCAAGCTGTGAGACAGTAACACCACTGCCTCCCCTTGTGGCTTGCGTTTGAGTACTTTCCAGACCTGTAACAACCTTGTGTGGTTGGTATGGTTATCCTCATTTCGCCTATGGGGCAAACAGAAGTCCAGTGAGATTCAGGGACTTTGCTGAGATTGCACATTAAGGCAGTGCCAGGGTTGGACATTCTATGCCTAATGTCCTTTTCCCCCAAAATCTACATCTAAGTGAACAGAACTTTGTTCTTTTGGTACTTTATGGGGCAGGTGATGAGACAAGATTCCCATCGGCCTGGAGTTGTTTCTAATGCTAGTGGGAGCTGTACACCCACACACATGTGGAGGGAAGAAAGGGCTGCATTGTTTTTTTGCGTATTGACTTTTGTGATTGGTATTTAAATGAGATTATCGAGTCACAGACATACCTGTGGAACATGGCGATGCTGCATTCCTCAGTGACAGGTGCTGTAGGAGAATCGGAGGTAAATAGATGTGCTGATGAAAACCAGAGATGTGTGATAACCAAAACTTCGACTCAAAGCCCTCCAAACCTTAGGGTGAGGGAGGGTCTCCCATCTGGATCCCTAAATCTGAGCGTTTCTGGGGGTGTCTTTGTAGTTCTAGATTGGAGCTGTCGGAAATAGGCGCCCTAACGTTTCTGTCCTTAACGGCACTAATGCACAATTAAAGCTAGCAGAATTTGAGCTCTGTACAAACCTAATTCAAACCCTTCTGATTAATTAGGGCCTATCTCTACCCTAAGTCTAATTTGTATTTTTCTGGAGATGTGAAAACAGTGTCTCCTTAGCTGACTTCTATCAGAAAAGAAAAAAACCCAGCACGCTGATGTCTGACATGAGTGAGGGCTCGTATTCTTTGGGGATTGGGACAACTAGAGCTCACCAACTGGAATTTCTGGCTTATCCTTCTACTAGTGCTGTGGTACAGGCAGGCTGGTAGCTGGGAAAACCTTGTCATCGCTTTTCTGACATGTAAGTGGTTGCATGCCTCCAAAGTGCTTGGCAACTCAAAGGCTGACATTGTTCTCATGGAACTACTTATTCTGGGTGCACTCATTTTGAGACTGCCCACCCTTGAGACATTTTTCAGCTCGCTTTTTGAGATTAGATGCATTTCAATAGGAGCGAAACTTGTTTCAGGCTTCAGCTGAAAAAAAAACCCCAACCACCACCCAACCTGAAATGCATGGGATGGGTCTCAGCTACTATAAATCAGACTGGTTTTGGTGTTGGGGGCTGTGCAGGTTTGTACAGGCTGGAGATCTGGTACAGACAGTGCACCCTGGTGTAGGGTGGACTGAGGTGTTGTATGGAGTCCTCTAGGTACTTCTCCACCGAGCAGTTGGCTCTTCTGCTTGTTGCTTACCACTGTTCCCTGGTATGGACCAAGCCCATAGCTGCCTCATCTGCTCTACTTGTGTTTTCTCAGAATACATGCGTAATGCTCCAGTCCGACATGCTCTTTCCATGATGCCTGCAGTAGTGAATGCAGCTTTCCTTGTCCTCACTCACTCCTGGGCTACAGGGCAGGGTAATGAAGTGCAGATGTTGAAGTGAGCAGAATATCAGTTTGCCTGGAGCCTGTGGGGTCCAACCGATAGGAGCATCCTGCCTCCCCATGCCCATACTGGATAGTCACGGCTGCAGGTAGAGGCAGTGATGAAGCCGTGGACCCAGGGTTCTTGCAAGATCTTCAGCTCATGACTAACTTTATATCAGGTAGACAGTCCTACTGAAGTCAAGGGAGCTGCTTTGGGAATGAAGTTGCCAGAACTGATTTTTAGCAATGTTGCAGAATTGGTTTGCAATAAAAGGTTTCTATAAACTGGAAATTGAGCTGTATTTTTTTTTTTTCCCCATCCAAGAAGTGGAGGCTTAGTTGTCCTTGATTCATTCTGTTTAGGTTAAGATTCAATCCGTGGGGTGACATGGGTGTGCTGTTATTTGATGTAGGGGGAATAAAAATAGCCATGCCCTGTGCCGATGGAAGCTATGACATAGTCTTTGTAAACTTATTCAACCAAAAAAATCAGGTTTGGAGGCAATCCTTATTCCAAGGTGCTCTAGATTCTGATAATAAGGTTTCAGCTTCCTGGAATAATACTGTGATGTGCATTATGCTTAGCTTTATTCCTTGTATATGTCTCTCCTCTTTACCCCAGCCACGAGAGCTGGGTTAAGATTGCTGATCTAATTGGCAAACACAAAGGATAGGCAGGCTGTGAACAAAACCTGCTCGTGTATCATTTGCATCCTTCTAAATTGCATTGTTTGTGCAGCTGTTCAGCCAAATCGTCCACGGAGTTTATTTTTGTCCATAGAGGAAACAGAGCTGAATTTTCTCTGTGTTAGGGCAGATGCAAGATCAAAGATTCATATATGCGCCTCAGAGAGACCAAACTCTCCACTAAACAACTCCTGATGGGGGCAAGATTATTAATAAAGCAACCCTTGAGACGATAAGCCACAATTATAAGAGGCAGAGGCTTTGCCAAGATGTGACAGGTCTCTTTCAGGTTAACACTGGGGCTTGCTGAAGCCCCCCTTTCATTTCAGCGTGGAGGAAAAGAGGCGGGTGTCTGTGTATTTTAAACACTGATCTACTATTCTGCCGAGAAGAAAAAAGCATTTTCCAAGAGATCCAACAGGCAAAATTTACACAGTCTGGTGTTTAGAAACAATTGAACTCTCTTTCTTCCCATGTGTCACTCACCAGAGTGTTTTAGAGGCTTGAAGCAGGAAGAGGTAGTGATATTTATGGCAAGCTTTTTGTTGGAGCTCACACAAGGGTGGGCTTGAGAAACTTGAAGAGTGCTTTTGTGCGCATGGCTAGTCAGCTGTCCAAGGCTAGTGTTTGCTTATGGATGTTGTGATAATAATTAACAGAGCAGGAAGTAAAGGACTGATTGATTTACGCATGCATGGCATTATGTGTTTGAACTTGGAGAGAAACTGCGAAATCCTGGGAGAGGGCAGATTTATTTATCAGATGTGTAAGGATGTTAAGAATGGTCATAATGTGTCAGTCCAAAGTCCACATAGACTCGTAGCTTGGATGGTGGCCAATAGGAGATACTTAGGGAGCAGCATAAAGAACAGAACGTGACTTATCCTTCCACCGAACTGTACCCTCTCAGCTCTGATGGTCTGTTTCCAGATCGAAGTCCAAATCTTGCTCCTTGACCAGTGACACCATCTGGACAGAGGATGGGATTTGGCCTCCTACGTTTCTCCCCAGTGCCCCAAGATGTCTAGTCATCTGGCTATCATCAGTAAAGACAGAAACTTGTTGCAACTTAAGCTCAGACACCCTGAGAGTTGTGTCTTCTTGGCGCAGTGTTTCTCCTCCACCCCCAATAGACAAGAGCAGAGACTGCCTGTAAATCCTTTCCTTCTAGCTATTTGATTCTGTAATCTTTTGGCTGCTTTGCTTCCTAAATCTGGGTCCAACGGGTGATGAGCTCCAAGAGCTGAGTCTTATCCTCGGTAACGGAGGAGACACTTGGCTGAAGTATTTAACATGACTTAGTTCAAAAGAAAGAGCTTCAAATTGAAGTTGGCTTAATGGAGCCAAAGTGTCCCTCGATACAGCTTTGGTAAATGAGCTAGTGGCTTGTATCCCAGTAACTTTCCTGTACTGTCTGAGCGCTGTCGTTTATGGAGATGTGCTCGTATTTATTTCTCTGGGACCAATGTGGCCTGGTCTTAAAACTCCCTTGGAGTCCAAACAGTAAGGGCCTGGAATGGAGGTTCACGTCCAAACCCACCCTCCATTTGGAGCTTTTCCAGTCATGATGGCCTTGGGCCCAAAAATTCTAATAGGAGATAGTAGGACTGATCTGCTTGGGTTCAGAGCATCTCCTTTCCCACTGAGTAGGATTTCAAGGGATCATCTCCTAATGATGAGGAATCCCAGACAGAATCATGTTTCTCTAGCCTCAGACAAAGAGCAGGACCTCTCTGAGCCATGCTCAGTTTGCGTGAAGAGTATGGATTTGACTCAAGGGGGGCTCCCTTCCAAAAAGCATCTTTCTGTTTGAATATGTGAAGCAGAATAATTCAAAATAGAGAAGTGGTGCGTGTTCTTCTGATTCATTCTCCACTGATTAAGCCAGAGTGCTATTATATTTGCTACAAAGGGTTTCTTGAGAGCCAGCCAAATAGATTCTTTAAATGCTTCTTAAAAAAATAATAATCATCTTCTCTATATAAATTTTCTTCTTCACTGAGAATCTGACAGGGTCCTGGCGCACTCCCCGGTTTGACAGGCAGCCTGGAAGAAAGGCCATTGTGTGCAAGGAGAACAACCTATAGCACCCACGTGGTGCTTGCTTCTATCTTTCCGGCAATTGAGAAGAAACCCAGCAGCTAAGTGTTGCTATCGTGTGATAACAGGAAACCGCGGCGGAGTGACTAGCCCCGGGATAGCAGCACAACCAGGTCTTTCCACTCCAGGTTCAACATGTATTCTGATCTCCTCCCCGACCGGTACGGCCCTTGAACAAAGCCAACTTGTTATGATGGGTATCACCAACCGTGCCAGAACCACCCTGGTGCCATCCTTCGGGGATCTGGCATCCCTGGAGACACTGATGCTGTAGGTGAAATTTTGCATTGTGTTTATAAGAGAGATAATCGCCCCACATCCAGTCCTGTCGAAGGCAGGGTGTTATACATCTGCCTGTGGCATCAGGGAGTGAGGCAAGTTCTCGTTCAGGGAGGCTCTCAGGCTCGTCATTTGTTCAAGGCCAATTACTTACTGTGTGTACAGTGCCTTAAACATGTAAAAAACCATAATATAAATATCAAATGCCATTATTAAGTAAGGATTAATTATCTTTCTGGTTAGATTTGGTGAAGGCCTCCGGCATGCATGCCTCGAATGCATTCAAACTTATTAATTACTGTTATTATGTAGAAGTTATACTGAAACATTAAGTTGATAAATTGCTCATGAGGACAGGCTTGAAACAGAAAACCTGTATCTCACAGCTCCAAGCGCTGAGGAAATTTCACTTGTGGCCTTGAAATTGGGCTAAACTTAACTGCAGATCGAAGTGCCCCACAGCTTGTGGAATGGCAGCACAAGCTTGTGTCCAGCTCCACTCGCCTCTGGGCTCATCTCTGATGAGAGATGCTTTGAGGAAGAGCAGCTTTTAGCTGTGATATGTTATGTTCATTATTATAAAAGTTAACATTTACAGACGTCAGGGGTTTTGTTTGCAACTGGCTTAGCCGGAAACCTACCCCCTCAAAAAAATGTGATTGAACAGAAAATGTGATTGAACAGAAAAGTGAGCGTTCTCTAATGTGCCTAGGGAAGATGAAATAGGACTCCTGGATGAGCCCTAATTTTCCCCAGCCTAAGAAGCTGTTGTCAAAAATTACCATTAGATAAGGTGCTACTTTTTCCCCCTGCTTGCACTTGCCTCCTCACAGAAGGTGTGGACTCCTGACGAACTGGCCTTCAGTCAGAATGCCCCAAAAAGGATCATTTTAGCTGCACTAAAATTAGCTGCACTAATTTTCATTTATTTTCTGATTTCCTTCTGTGGACACGTGCATGTGAAATCCTGGCTCGGCTGAAGCTGACGGGCATTTTGCCATGGGCATCAGTTGGGTCTGGATTCTTCCACCAGGGAGAGACGCCGTTTGCTACCAAGCAGACTTTTTGCTGTGTCACTGAGTTGCATTTAATCTTTGCAAGACTCATGGTCCTTATCAGGCTAATAGGGAATGGAAATAGAATATAGTGTGAACTGTGCCTGCAACCTTTTGATGATGAACAATTAGACTTTGCTCCAAGGAACCTCGCTGCATGCTATTTTGGAACACAACCAGTGTCTCTTCATGCTCCAGCTCGGCGTTTAGATTTCAGGGTTGGTTTTCAGGGTTGTCTGCTCTGCTTTCCTGTAGCCTCTATGACACTCATGATTCCCATGGAAATTTTGGCTCTGTGCGTTTGGGCTGAGTCCTGGGACTATTTTGGGAAGCTTTCAAAATATCCCAGAAGTGCCCTTCACCTCTGCTCATGTGCAGAGGCTTTGGCTCTTGCTTAGCTACAACTGGTTTCCACATGTAAGCAAAGCAAAAGAGAGCTAGTAGGGGAAAAAACCAAAATAAAACAAAAGCCCAGCAAAAAACAAATAAATCTCCCATCCCAAAACAGTGCTAACTCTCGGTTAAGTGAACAAACTCTCAGATGCTGGGGAAGATATATGACAATAAAGAGCATTATCAGTGATCCCCAGTTCCGGAATTCCTATTTAAGAAGTAGAAAAGAAAGATCTGATTATAGAGTTGATATAAGGCACTTTTAAAGGCCTGAGGATCACGTGCAGGTTTCACAGCAATTTCAGTATTCAAAGAGGGGTAGGCTCTGTAGCGTTGTCTTACAGTAGGACTGGAAAGAATGAGAAGAGAATCAATGTCTGAACTGGTTGATGCAAAGGATTCCTGACAAATTATCTGTCACCACCTCTCTGGCCAAGCTTTGTTTAACAGGGATGCTAAAACCATTTAAATCCGTACTTAGGTACCACCTCTGGGCTTGAGGCTCAGCTGGCTTGTGCAGGGGACAGCTTCAGGAAGACTTTGTGGCTGTGCCTGGACTTCCAGCCCATTAGGAGAGGGTACAAGAGGGGTAGCTAGCTCTGAAAGACCATCTGTGTCAATGTATTGCAAGGGCTGCACCATGCAAATAGACCGATGCATGTCTTGGAAACTGTCAAGCTGTCAACACAGTGTTCACAGCCTAATTAGCCCACCTCTCTTCAGGCCATAATTGGCTCAGGTGCAATCATACCCTGGCATGGCTATGCTGCCGCCCATTCTAGAGATAGCTGAGCGATCTGTGCACAGCGCCATGCTGCATAGCGTAAACATCATCCAGGTCATTTTTTTTAACTTGGGATTCAAGTGTGTGTTAATGACTACTCCAGTGGGCAGGGCTTCTAGGAGAGGACTGGACCTTGGGCTATTTGCAAAGAGGCTGGGGGACCTGGTTATTTCCCTTCAACCCTCTCCTAAGGGCTTGTTCTTAAAAGGAAATTAATTTGCCTGGCATACGCACAACCCATTACTGTTCTTCTCTTTCCTTTTGCCTTTGCGCCCTTATCAGGGCTCTTGGTGGAGAACAGCATTGATCTCGGAAAGAACCTGATGCAAGCTGCCTTCTAGTAGTTAATAATCATAAAGCAGAGCTTAAGGAAAACATTAGGAGTAGATGAGTGCAATATTTTTATGTACACAGTGGATTAAGTTTTTTGTGTGTTACTGGATAATATAATGCAATTGCAAATAAGCAAGGTATCTTGTTATGGCAGCACCTGTGAAAACATAACATAAGCACAAGGAAGAGATGAGAAGGAATCTTGCTGGGGAGGTGCTTAGTCAGCGGTAAACTTGGCAGCCTGGTACAGGATGCAAGGGCACAGGCAGAGGGGGGTTCTGCGTGCATGGTCCTCATCCCACCTCCTCTTGCCTCAACCGACCGCGTGGTTGCTTTCATGACAGCTGTACTCAGCGAGAGAGCCGACAGCGTGGCTGTGCAGCGATACGATGCTGGATGTAGGCTGAGACAAGCCCTGCCAGGTGAGGGAAAGTAGCCTTTCCAGGACAGACAGGCAGCAGTGCCCGGGGAGAAGCTGTTCCCATGCTTGCCAATGCCTGGGGTGCTGGGGAGGCAAGGATGTGCAGGAAGAGGGACTGCTCAGGGCCTGAGCCGGGTGTAGATGGAGCAGGGAAGGCTTAAATCTAATGGCAGCAAAACAAGATGAGGTAAGGCCTAACCTGAGAGCAAGAATTGCTTTGCTACCTGCAGCAGAGTTTCTGATAGACAAGAGAGGTGCTGGAGGTTGACCTGGTACGTGCTGGGTGAGGACGCTAAGCCATGCAAGGTCCCTCACCAGCCTTCAGCTCTAGCACCTACAAGACAAAGGAGGTCACACTGACCTGAGAGGACATCCTGTGTTCTGGGGAGGACAGCAGGTATTTGGCTGTTGTCTTTAACCAGTTGGCTCCTGGGCCGTGTTGAGTTTCTGGATTGTATCAGGTCTATGCTCAGCTCTGGCTTGCCTCCACTCCTGTGGAGGCTGACGGTAAAGTTTAGCCAAGATCCGTGGGAATTGCAAGGCTGCGAAATCTCACCTTTCGGGGACCTGTGCTGAAAAAGTAGGTATAACACCCTCCCCCCTAAACAAACGGTGTATGGTTCAATTTATTCTCAACATTTCCTTGCTGCTTTTGCTTCCTTTGCTTTGTTCAGGGCTTGCTTCTTCCTTTCAGTAGGCTGCATGCTCCTTTGGCAAAATGAAGCTCTTTCCTAAGTGAACTCAACTCCTTCTTGGTTCCCTTTTGTTTTGACACTCAGGAGACAGCAGATTTATAGACCTTCCTGAGTCGTAAGTTCATTTTCTTTTATTATTTACCTTTCACTGCAGCCCGTTCTGAGTGAGATTTCATTCTGCCTCCGAGCAGGGCTGACCTGCCAAGAGGAGCTGATCCATAAATCTTTCCTTCCTTTTTCTTTCTTTCCAAAACAGAATTAGCTGAGTTTGCCTAGGAGGAAAACTGTTCTGCCATTGCCGGCAGTCAAACAGTGCAATTAATTAGTGCTTTCCCTTTTCTCTTCCCTCTAGTCTGTGTCTGCCGGGGTTGAAAGTAAGCCAGGGAGAAGGGGGAGGGGGAAAAAGAAGGGGAAAAGATTTGTTTGAAGTATTTACTTTTAATTAAAACTTTTGCAACGGGTCTGATGTAGTGGTGGTGTACCTCTTGCGTCATATCTAGTGGTCATAAGAAGTTTAATCAAAACATCCCAGCAGATGAGTCAAGATGACTTCAGGTTGGGCTCATGAAAAGCAAGGCTTCCCAATTCCTGCTCATGGAGCTGGAGCTGGAGTCGGCATGGGGAGCCTCAGTCTTTGCTGTTTGCCCCTTGTGTTCACACTTGGGGCAAGAGGGAGTAAAAAGCCGACACACTGCAGATTTACACCTGGAATATTGGCTTGTTTTGGCTAGTAAGAATTGACATTCCTGACTGAAGCCTTCTGGAGAAAATGGGATGAATTCTCTGTGTCCTTCTCCTTGGTGTGACTGCTGAAAAGCAAAACAAGTAAGGAAAAAAACATCTTTTGATATGTTAGATCGTGATACATTTGTCGGACAAATATTTTACATGTAATTAGGAAATGGGAGTCCAGGGTTCTTCTAGACCTGCGTGGCTTGAGTAAGCCAATTCATTTCAAGGTGGTGCGGTCAGTGCTTTGTGCAAGGGGCAGCTCTGTTATTCCCTGTACCGTGGCTGCCAACGTGGACCGATTTAAATAGCAAACCAAAATGTTTTCAGATCCTTAGAAAACACTCTCCGGATCCAATGTCCTTTTTATTTTTAGCCCTTGGTTAGTTTTAGCAACTGAGTGGCCAGATGTTAGCTTTATGGAGACGGACAGAAATAAGAGCTTTCTTGCTGCTTGAAATTGAGACTATTCAAATGCTTAAAAAATAACTACAGGAAAACTTCTGTTGCTGAAGCATTGCTCTCTCAGTTGTGCATGGTATGGAGTGTGGATTATAGTAATGCTTCCCAAGTATTTGAGAAATATTCAGCAGCAAAGTGAGCCCAGGACTACCTTTGACTTTAGGGTGATTAAGACTATTTTAATAGATAAAACTAGGACTTTTCTGTGTAAAACCACGTAGTAAGAGACCACTGTCCCTGTGAAGAGCATTGAGACCTCCTGAGCCCTAAACCACTGGTGGCTTCATCATTGGCCTGTGCTGCCTCTCGCCTGTTTTAGATGGAGACAATAAAACGCTTGAGGTGTGGGGCTAGGGGAGCAAACTAATTCCACATTTTCTGGCTTTTGTGGGCTGCTTTTTGCTTTTCAAGTGCAACAGACCAGTGGGTCAGGATTGGAAAAGGTGCTCGGACAACAATGCGGGAAAGCATGCGTTCAGCTGAAACCGTTCTGAAAGGCGGGTACGGAAAGAAAGAGCGTTTCATTTCCATTCCTTCCCATTTTGGGAGACAGAGCCTGTCACAACGGTGCTGAGCAGACAAGAGCTGCGTGCCAGCATTTAATTTGTTGAAGATTAAGAAATTATTCTGTTCTTACAATACAATGTCAGTCTAGAAATACCTTTGAACTCTGGGGGATGCGAAATTTAGATCTAGCCTCAGATTTCATAGTGTTTGGAAGCCAAGGCTTTATCAGGGTAAGAACTGTACGGATGGTTTAGGGGGAGTCATATTAATAGTGTACCTAGAGACAATGGGCTGGCTCAACTTCAGCTACCTTTGAACTTTGGGATAACTAGATCCAGAACAGGACACTGAACTTAGGCTTTTTTTCTTTGTGATCTAGAGGCTAGCTAGTGAAACACAGAGACCAGCTATCTCTGGGTTACCCTATCTTCAAGGAGACTTGACTGCTAAAGCATTGCCCCCTTTCTGGCCAGCAGCTTTCCCCCCCGAAAATATCTGCAGCCTTGAACCCCACGTCTTTCTCTAAATGCTGTCCTTACTCTATGCTCTAACCATCCTGTGTCCTCATCAGGCTGAAGGCAGAAAGCTGAGAAGTCTTGTATATGGCTGGGCTGAACATCAGCAGATGCTTTCATTATTTACGATGGTTTCTAAAAGCACCGTCGCAACTGTTGGTGTCAAACCAGAAGCGAAGGCTTCTCTTATGATCACAAATGATAAACAAATATAAGACACTTAGTGTCAACAGCCTCACAAATCTGTTCACCACCTGGAGCTCGAAGCAACTCAGTGGTTGCAAACAGCTACTTGCACAGAAGTAGAACAGCGGTTTCCGAAGTGCTGTAAGTAAATAAGTGTCCTGACGTGAGCACCAAAAATAAGCACGTGCTGAGCTTTTCTGAGCACTTGACCAGGTCACAGCTGCTGGCTGCTGAACACTTTGGAAAATGTATCCCCTCATTCAGGTGCTCAGCGCTTGAAAATGTGGACCTGGACAACTCCAGTGTCATCTGCTTCTCCAATAACAAAGCACTGTTTTACCTTACAAAAATAGCCAAGTTCTCGCTGCTGATCGTGGAAGGAGGAAAGCAGTTCTTTTAGTCCTGATCCTACCTGATTATTAGAAAAACAGCCTGAGGAGACTTTCCTCTGTTTGATGGAGGCAGATCTTAAGCTCTGGGACCTCCCCCCACCCCGAGCAGTCCCACGTGCTGCTGCCATGCCACATGGGAAAGCAAATATCCCTGGTTGCTCTGATATCAAATACCTTTTGCTGACCTCCCTTGAAGAGAGTCCGTTGTAAAAATGCTTTTGTCCAGAGGTTTCAGTCACTGGGAGACTTGCAGTGGTTTCTGAGCTCTGGTGATTTATTACTCCTTCGCAATCTTGTGGTTTGTGGAGAGCCCTGCTGGAAATACACAGGGGTACAAGGGTAAAAGTATCAATTAACCAGTGATCTGGTGCCAAAAGCCACCCGTGTGCAAGGACAGGAATGGGGTTTCAGGCTTGGCGAATGAAGCTGCAGGGGAGCAGGAGCTGTGTGGTGGGAAGGTTTGAACCAGGACCCCCTAACAGCAGGGTAAGGGTATATAATAAGGCTGGACCCACTCCTTTATGGCGTGTAAGGTAGGGCATTGGTTTTCAGTCTCCTTATTCAGAGCAGGTCGGGACTGGGATCCTTGGAGTCTCTTCTCTTGTAGCCTCTGTGAACAAGAGCAGTAGCGCAGGAGGTCCAAGTCCCAGGACTGCTGCCCGATGCAGAGCACCAGCACCCCTCATGGCTCACCCAGGAACGCTATTGTGGAGGAGGTGGCTTCAGGGTTCCTGCACAGGACTCTTGCAATGGAGATGTCCTTCGAGAAGGGGAGAGGGGCTGATTCTTTTGGGCAAATTTGGCCGAAACAGAGGAAGTCGCCTGTTCCATTAGTGGGTCAGCATTGCTTTTGCTATCCCATGATGGCAGAAACTAACTACGAGGAGGATATAGACTATGGGAGCAGGATCTGGTTTACCTTCTGTGTAGCTGACCGGTGTCAGCAGGTGCATAAATATCAGTGAGAGCAGAATTAATAGTTCAAAGAAAGGACAGCATGCTCTGTCCTAATGTGTGATCTGAACAACCACTGAGGATGTAAATCAAGGCAGAATTTCTGCCAGGTTACTTGGTGATGCTGTAGACTAAAACGGTCTTCAGCTGAAAAAAATCCGCAGAAAGAAAAGGTAGATAACGTTTTACACAAGCTAAAGACTGGCTTGGCAATTCTAATCTCATCTCTCAAGTACTTCCTTGGGGTTTTAAGTGGAATTATTTAAATTTAATGGAAATATTTTGATTTTTAGTGTTGCAGAGATGTGGAGGAGAAAGCAAGGCTTAAGTCCCAGCCTGCCTAAACTCCAGTCTGTAAGCACAGTCTTGCTTAAATCCCATTCTTGTGGATTTACAGTGTTTTGGCGATAGTTTTCCAAGCTTGCTTTGTAAGCAGCTGGATTTTGCACAACTTGCAGTGGTTGTGGAGAGAAGCGATGATCAGCAAGCTGCGCGGTTCTTTGATGTGCCCCATGTACTGCAGCTTACCTGGGACCTGATTTATGCACCCACAACCCTTCACTGGGGGGAGGAGGGTAAGGAATATAGGTCATCAGCAGGCCAGGCTGGCAACTCCTTTCTTCCACTGTGGCGAGTTACTCACCAAAATAGTCTCATTGAGGTCTACAGATCATTATTTTCATTAATGGTGATTCATATTAAGAGTTTCACAGTCAGGCCTGCTGGTGTAATATGTTCCTTTCCACAGTACCATTTATCTAAAGATCTCGGAATACTTAATGTACATTAAACTTTAATCCATGTTTTACCACCAGTGAAGCAGGTAAGGAGGACTGTTTCCAGTTTGCGAATGAGGTAAACTGAGGTATGGAGCAAGTAAGTAACTTGCCCAAGACTCTGCGGGTTGGTTGCAAAGTTGTGTAGAGTGCCGTCTTGCAACAAGTGTACGTTTCCCGTACGTGGCCCTATTTCCCTGCCCAAATTTTAAAGGAACATTTGATTTCCTGGGGCTAAGGCTGAGCAGAAATCTGTCTATAGCTGTAAATTCAGAAGGTCTGATGTGAATCAGAACTTCCTCTGGTGTTTGGGAATGTTTAGATTTGTCATCCCAGACTGGCCCTGACCTGAAAGGGTTGGAGCAGAACTGTGGGGATTGGTTTTTTTTTTTTAGGGCTGGTATCAACTGGTTGGTATAAGATGTAGAGTTAAGTGTTGGTGAAGAACTCTGCTTCCGATCTATTCATCCTCATCTGTCTGTATGGGGTCAGTATGGACAGTGGAGGATGAAAGTGTGATTCATCTGACTCTGTTACCTACTAGAGGATGAGGTGAATTGTGACTTGAACTCCCTTGTCTGTCGCCTGTGAAGGGAGATAAGGTAACTACCTCAAGTGAACCCTGTCCTAGTGCCCGTAGAGAAGCAGAGTTGCATGAATGGGGAGAGATTTCATCGTTTGCTCGGAGTTTAATCTCTTGTGGTAATTAGGCAGGTGACTTCAATGGAAACACAGGTCCTCCTTTCCCTGTGCTAGGGAAACATAGATCAAGACTCCCAGCCCCAGGAAAGCTAAACACATGCAAACTGGGAGAAGGAACAGGTCCAGAGAGGGGAATTGACTTGCTTGTGCTCATTTAACGAGTGAATGGCAGAGCCAGGGAGGGTATCCCTCTCTCCAGTGCTCCCGTTACTTAACCATATTGCCACTGAACTGACCTTTGTCCACCTCTGCTTCCTTCCCTTCCAGGGTCCCCTTCTCTGAGGGCATATCCTCTGATCTCCGTCATCACCCGGCAGCCCTCTGTGGTCCCTCACCTGGTCCCAGCTGCCACCAGCTCCCGCGTGCTGCCAGCCCAGCCCTCCTCGGGAACTGCCAGCTCAGAGACACCGGCCAGCGAGACCCATGCCAGCAGCGAGTCGGAGGCAGAGCAGCCCACACCTCGGTTAAAAAAGCCACGCCGGAGTAGGACCATCTTCACGGAGCTCCAGCTGATGGGCTTGGAAAAGAAGTTCCAGAAGCAGAAATATCTCTCTACCCCTGACAGGTAAATCAGTCTCTTACATGAGGAAAAGGAATGAGCAAAAGGGCTGCTCTAGCCCTGCTCAGCTGTTCCCATACTGAACACTCCCTGGCTGTAGTGTGCTGCTTTCTGGTTCCATAGAGATGCCCCTGCCATTGGCCAAAAACATGGCCAGATGACCAGTTTAAATTTCAAGGCTAACTTTTCCTGGGATCAAAGGTGACACGACTAGGTTGTATCAATGGAAATGCCACATGGCGATGTATGTGCTTTCTAGCAGGCATCCAGGCTCCGAGATAGGCAAGGTACAGAGCAGAAGGCTCTCTGCCATTCCCATTCCTGATGCACACTTGAAAAAAGGCAGGAGGTGTGTGCTTCTGGGATCTGGTGGTGGATGGCTGTGTCTCCATGGCAGCTGAGAGGTTGGCTGTAGCTTTAGCTGGCTGCCAAACTAGCTTTCATCTAGCAAACTTAGGTGGCGATTCAGTGAGAAGGCATTGGCCTGTCCATCAGCTTGGAACACAGAGCCAGGGTTGCATAGAGCTGAAGGCTGCCTTGCCCTTGTGAAGGCACAGGCAAGTACCTTGTCTTTGTGAAGGAAAAGGCAAGTTCTTAGGGACTACTTGGTACCAAATGGACAAACCAAAATAAGGAAAGATTTTATCTGTTTTAAAGGCTTTGAATCCTACTCTGCAAATTTAAATTACAGGAAAAAGACCTGTCCAATTCCTGTTAAGTTTATAAACCTAGAGAGGGTTGGAAAGGTACACCAGACCTTGGACTCCACAGAAGGCAGTGTCCCAGTGTTTAAATTGGTTTTTAAGATCAACATTCTCCACTCACGCTGCCCGTCACCAAAGCCAAGGATTGCAGCTAGACCAAATCTCATGGGCACGGCCAGTCTGTCTCATACAGTTTCAGAGTTCCTACTGCTCCTGTACTGACTCCTCACAGCTTCACACAACCAGATGGTTGACATGGTTGATGAAGCGCTCGAGGCTGTTAATTAATTTTATGGTATGACTGTTCCTTGGCTTTGTACATGTTTGAGGCTGATGATGAACAATTCCTGTCCATGTACCACTTCCCCTGTGTTTGTTTCCTCAAGTTTCTAGGCAATAGTGGTTACGCTAACGTGTGTGTCAAGACATGGTAACTGGTTGCAGGTAATCAAAGTGTGATAAGACATGTGCACTGAGGCAAGAGTTAGTCAAGGAGTGTTTCCCTCTGTGAGCTTATGGCTGGAAACACGATGGTGAAGCAGTGGGTTGCGATCTGCATTCTCTCCTGCAGCTTTTTGCCTGGACCCAAGGTTGTCCTGCTTGGAGGGCAACTGGAGCACCTGGTTTATTAGTAGTAAGGGAGTGCAGTACAATGGGATAATGCTTCTGCTAGATTCTGCTTCTCAGATAGTACCTTCAAGTCGATGGGATATCTTGTAGACATTATGTAGTGGCATAGGCAGCAGGCAAACTAAGTGTGTAGGTCTAGAGTGAATCCAAAGTGGAGGGATTGAATCCATGAGTATGCATTTGAGTGAAAGAGCTGGTGTGGGGTACGGGGATGTTTGTAAATGTGAGTCTCGCTGCCCTAGGAGCCCAGCTGAAACAAAAGGTTTATTATGAAAAACTTGGCCTTGACAAATGTGTTTTCCCCATTCAGAGGTGGGGAAATATTTTCTAAAAAGTTCACACGATCCAGAACACCTTGGAATGTGACTCTGTGTTTGAGCTGTCCCACCTGCAGGACTTGCGTGACTCTGTGGGGCACTTGCCCAGCGTTGTTGAGGATTTCCAACTCCGTCCGTTGTGCAACTCCATTACAACACTGCCAGATTCATGGTGCTATCACCTGTGGGGAAGGATAAAGAGTTACTCTGAGCTGCATTAGCTTCATATCCTGGGTTTTAATATAGAAATAATGAATGGTTTCAGACGAACTTGCACAGGTTGGAGATTTGTGGAGGATGAATCAGGATTATGGGCTGTCTGCCACATATACCCTTAAGCTAAACACGTAAATAATAAATTCATTTATAAGCCTAAATTGCCTATAATAGCAGAATGCATAAGAAATTAATAGATTTAGATGTACTACTACTTCGTGAGAAATGAGATAGCATTATTATCCCCATTATGTAGGTAGTGAAGAAGAAATATGATACAAAGAGCAGCAGTTTCAAAGCAGACTGATGCTGGGTGTCTCGGCTCTTACATACTTGCTTCAGACACCATAGACCTTTTTTTCAGGGATGTGGTGTACCAGTAGCTCCCTGCTTCATACGCAAACGTGGAGCACCAGCAGTTGGAGTACAGCAGGCTTGTGTTTCAAAAAGGGCAGGCAAAATTCTGAAACTTCTAGGTTTGCTCATGTGTCCAGTGGTAACAGAGAGGAAAAGAGAGAGCCTGCAAACACCTAAATATTCTTGCTTCTTCCACAAGAGCATCCAAACATCCTAAACTCACAGTGTTTCACCACTTTTGTCTGACCTTTTCTCAAAACAACAGATTAGAGAGACAAATAGCCATCTTTTCTGGCGGTGCCACTGTTGTATGCTCTTACAGTGTTGGATTGGCTGCACTTGGCATCTGAGCTGCTCTTCTCCTCCATGAACTCATTTCAATGTCTGTCTTGTCTCCCAGGCTTGACTTAGCCCAGTCGTTGGGACTGACTCAGCTCCAGGTGAAGACGTGGTACCAGAACCGTAGGATGAAGTGGAAGAAAATGGTAAGTGGTTTGTTAGCATTTCTTCATGGTCCTTAAAAACTGACTTCCAAAGAACAAATTTGGAAGCTGAGCATAGTGTCAGTGACCCGTGTCTATTTATACCAAAACTTGTTTTATTCTTGACCACTTTTCTTAAATACGTACTCTTTTTAAAAAAGTTTATACTGCACCATATGTGGTGGGCTAGAGGGACCATAGGCAGTAGGAATTAGAAAGGAATTAGAAGAAATTAGAACAGAACAGACGGAAGAACCAAAATATCTCTCTGCATTTTTGGCATTCCTGTGATGGTAATGCTTGTGGGATTGGTTATATGCATAGACAAAAAAGATTGTATCGCTCCATGGAAACCAATGCTGTTTTCAGAGCTAATATCATGAATTCTTGCTTTTCATATCTTCCTTTCACCTCTTTCACTTACTCTCAGCTTCGTGATCCTTTTCCAGTTAAAATGCTTTTAGAAAGGACAACTGTCCAATAAATCCTGGTAGGAACCATGATCTTCAGTGGTGTTTATGTATTCTGATCTGGGAGAGGAGACGCAGTTCTAGACTATATCTTTGAATGTATGTGAAGCTGCAGAAGTTACTGCCGCTTCAAACAAATTTGGGGTTGGCTTGGGTACAGATCTTTCGTTGGAAGTGTCCTGTTGCTGCAGTGATGGTGTGAAGGAAGAGGGAATTAAACTTACGAACAGACCTGTTTTGCAGACTCTCACCTTTTACAGAAATGAGAGGGGTCTTGGTGTATTTTAATGGAGGTGTTTAAAAAAAAAAAACAAAAACAAAAAACTATTTCAGAAGTCCTGGCTAAGGTTTATGACTGTTCTTACTTGGGCTTCGAAGAAAGCAAACACGCAGCAAGGGAACTGAGTTCTGCATCAAATCTTCTCTGTCTGTAGTGTTGAGGACTCTGTTTCTAGGTTGCTTTTGGGCCTCCCGTAGGAACTGACTTAGAGACCTTCAGAGTTTGGGTTTGCTGGCAATGTTTGCATTTCACTTTATTTATGTGAGATAATGGGTGAGCCCTATGAATGCAGGGCATTTCTGTGAGGCTGAAATGGTGACCAAGTCACAGATGAACTTTGAGGTCAAAGCCGAGCTGCATCCTTCCCTAAAGGATGTCTCTCAGCCGCCGGGGTTCAGATTGATCCTGACAGTTCGTCTCTTTGCTCCAGGTACTGAAAGGTGGACAGGAGGCTCCAACGAAACCCAAAGGCCGTCCAAAGAAAAACTCCATTCCCACCTCGGAAGAAATTGAAGCAGAAGAGAAAATGAACAGCCAGGCGCAGAGCCAGGAGGGATCTCAAGCTCCTGAGGAGCCTAAATTGACAGAGGAGAAGCCAGAAGTCTCTTTGGAGACAGAGCCTCCAGAACATATACCAGAGCCCTCCTCAGAGGAGACTACGCCTTTAAGTTAAAAGGGAAAGCAAGGAGGGAAAGGGGGGAAAAAGAAAAGCAAAAAAAAAAAAAGGTAAA